>CM053145.1:156941563-157507478 GCA_028571685.1 Heterohyrax brucei
GTTCCTGTCCCTGTAGGAGATCATCCTGGTGGTGTTCTTTGGCACGGAGTATGTGGTGCGCCTGTGGTCAGCCGGCTGCCGCAGCAAGTACGTGGGCATCTGGGGGCGGCTGCGCTTCGCCCGGAAGCCCATCTCCATCATTGGTGAGTCGTCCCTCTCAGGAGCAGGGACTCTGGCCAGGGCGGTCCCTGCAGCAGAGCCCTGTCACCAGGCAGCCTCTGCCTGAGGCCCGAGAACCCAGGCTGCTCCCCCCTCGGGATGGGCAGGCCACGGGGCAGAGGGGCTGACCCCCCAGGGCACCCAGCTCTGGACACAGGTAGGTGCTGTGGCCCAACCTGGGAGGCTGCCGGCGGACCAGTGGGGCCCAGCCTCAGGGGTGGGCAGTGGGTCCCCCTCAGCACTCAGAGCCTCCAGTGGCCTCCCAAGAAGGGTATGGATTCCTCTGCCCCCTCCCAGAGCTCAGCACGGGCCTGATCTGAATCCCCCTCCAAAGTGCCTGTGCCCCTGGTCCGGGGGTCCTCGTGGGTGGGGTTCTGCTCTCCCAGGCACCCCCTTCTGCTGGCCTGCAGTGCTGGTGGTGTCTTGACCCATGACCCTGTCTCTGCAGACCTCATCGTGGTGGTGGCCTCCATGGTGGTTCTCTGTGTGGGCTCCAAGGGACAGGTGTTTGCCACCTCAGCCATCAGGTAGGCCTGATGCTCCGGGCAGCCTGCATCCCTTCTCTCGTGCCAGGGAGCTGCTGGCCACAGACAGATGGGTATTTACAGCTGCAGCAGCAGGGCAGAGAGCACCTGAGGTGGGGTGTACCCAGGATGGGGGTGGGCCTGGGGGAACAGGAAGCTGCTCCCTTGGGGCAGCTCTCCCCTGACTCGTCACTACCCTGCCCTGGTATGTCAGTCACCCCTGGTGGTACAGGCCCAAGTGTTCAGGGTCCCAGGGCAGAGCCTCACCAGCCCCTTCCCTTGTCCTGGTGGTCAGGCACCCCCTCTGTAAGGTGGGGACGCCCTGTCTGGCAGGCAGTGGGGGGACTCAGAGAGGCTGGTCTCTGACTCTGGCTTGCCACCCTCGGAGGCATCCCCTTCCTGTTCCGACGGTCCACCACAGGGGTACACGGGTGACCAGCTCCGGCGCTTCTGCCCTAAGTTCTAGACCCATCCACTAGCTTACTAGCCAAGTCTGGGTGACTCTGTCTTGTCTGGAGACTGGGCGTGACCCCAAAGCCACCCCAGAGGACCCTCTGTGGCCTGTGTGAATGCAGAAACGTGCAGACCTGGTGTGGTAGCCGGACCTTGGGGTGGGAGAGTATACAGGGCAAGGAGGGAGTTCTGAATAGTAGGCTGGGCTGGGGGCTGCCCTGAGAGCTGACCTCAGAGGCCCCAGAGCGACCTGGGAGTGCAGGAGGGAGATGCAGCTGGGTGCCTATCCCCCCCCACCCCGCGCCATGCCCCACCTCTCGGCTCCCCCGTCCCCTCTGCAGGGGTATCCGCTTCCTGCAGATCCTAAGGATGCTGCACGTGGACCGCCAGGGAGGCACTTGGAGGCTGCTGGGCTCCGTGGTCTTCATCCACCGCCAGGTGGGTGCTTGGGGGTAACGTGGGGGCCAGGTCCGAGGACACCCCAGGTGTGGGCCGTGGGCATGGCAAACCCGGGATGCAGGGGGAGGGGAGGAGCAAAGGGCACCGTGAATTGCAGGTGTTGGGCAACAGGGGTGGAGGGGGGGCGAACCTAGGCTACAAAGGTGGGTGGCGTGGGGGGTGGGGGGGCAAACCCCGGATGCAGAAGGGGGCGGGGCAAACCCCAGGTGTAGGTGGTGGGACTTGGTAAACCTGGACTGCAGAAGGAGGGGCGGGGCAAACCTCAGGTGTGGGCAGCAGGGCGCGGTAAACCCAGAATGCCCCGGTAGGAGGCGGACACTCGGTGTGGGTAACGGGGGGTTGCGAGTGGGCAGAGAGCAGTGCACACCTAGTGTCGGGGCAGTGGAGCGGGATGGGAGAAAAAACTCAGACCTGTTGTGGAATCCATTCCAACTCACAGTGACCTAAAGGTCATGAAATTTTCAAGGAGCACCTGGTGGCCTTGAACTGCCGACGTTTTGTTTAACAGGTGTAGCAGCCTACACCACCCGGGTTTCCCAGAAAGTTGCTGTGTCTGAGGATCAAACACAGGACCTTCAGATCATGAGACTGATGCCGCCCGCAGCACTAAGGGGCTGTGGATGGGGGTGGGGGCGTGGCAAGATCGGGGGCGGGGCCAATCTCAGGTGTGGACGGCGGGGCAGGGCAGGGGGCGGAGCAAACCTAGATTGTGGGTGGTGAGAGGGAAAAGGGGAAGGACAGTCCTAGGATTCAGGAGGAGTCCGGTGCAGGCTCTGGTTGTGGGCAACGGGGAATGGAGACCCTAGGGTGTGGACGGTGGGGTAGGGGCATAAAGGGGCAAACGGGGGGGGGGGGCAAAAGTCATAGCAAATGGCATGGCAAACCTAGGTTGTGGGCAAGTGGGGTGGAATAGAAGACAGGGTGAACCCAGAATGCGGGGGCTGGGCATGGCAAACCTTGGATATAGTTGGTGGGATATGCAGGCTGGATGTGGGCGGTGGGGTGGGGTGGAGGGGTGGGTGGAGATGCGGGCAGGGGGTGGAACAGACAGCTGGGCTAGCCCAGAATGTGGGTGGTGGGTGGGCTAAGCCGGGTGCGGGTGGTGGGATGGGGCACGGGGTGATGGGGTGTGGGTAACCCGGGTAGGGAAGGAGGGGTGAAATGCTGGCAGACACAGGGAGAGGCCCCTCAGCCAGGCACGGTGCAGGGTCTCGGCTTCCTGGACTCCCAGGAGCAGGAACCCCTGGCAAAGACCCCTGTGTTCAGGCTGTGATATGCCCGTGTCCCTTTGTGCCGGTGTCCCTTCATGCCTGTGTCCGCGTCCCTTTGTGCCCAAACGAAAGAATATCACACAAATGAAATGACAACACGAGACCAGAAACAGTCCCTGAACCCCAGAAGTCCCAACCAGGGGAGCAGCGTGGCGAGGGTGGGGCACCAGTGGCCTCTCCCGGGCTGCCCTGAGTTCAGCTTGGCTCCGCGGGAGCACTGGGCCATGCCCCCACCAGTGAGGGGTCACAGCCCACTCAGGGCCCCTGGTGTCTTTAGGAGTATGTACGTGTGGTTCATCACTGCCACGCAGATGAGCCCTGGTGTCTGGGGCTGGGACTCTGGAAGTTGGGTGGCCATGTAGGTGATGGTACGTGAGACCAAAAGGCCTGGTAGACGCTTGGGTTGGCGGCCCAGCCGTTGCTGCCTTGGATGAGCTCTCCTGGAAGGGTATCGTCCAGGCGCCACGGCCCAGCTGGGACCCTTGCTGACCGCTGCCCCCCGTCCCCAGGAGCTCATCACCACTCTGTACATCGGCTTCCTGGGCCTGATCTTCTCGTCCTACTTCGTATATCTGGCCGAGAAGGATGCGGTGAACGAGTCGGGCCAGGTGGAGTTCGGCAGCTACGCGGACGCGCTGTGGTGGGGCGTGGTGAGTGGTCCCCCGGCCGTGGCGGCACCCAGAGGACCCCCAAACACTGGGTGACTGGGAACCAGGGCAAGGTGGCCTGGCAGACACATGGCTCCAGGGGCCTCGCCTGGAGTCAGTGGCTCTGAGGGCCTGCCTTGAAGTTCTTAATACTTTTATCTTTGAACTTTAAACAGCAGAAAAGCAATCTCGCTGCATTCCATTTCCCCACAGTCCCGATAACCCCTAATCCCTGTCTCCAGGGCTCTGTCCGCCTTAGGGGTTTCCCGTCAGTGGACCATGAGTTCTGTGTCTCGTCCTGTTCAGCTGACTTTGCTCAGTATGGCAGTGTCTCAAGGGTCACCTCTCCCAAGGGGACTCTTCAGGTGGTGGACCCATAGGGACCTGGTGACTGACCCTGAGATCTTCAGCCTCTGGTCCCTGTGTAGCTGCTCTACCTAGAACCATGTCCTCTGGCAAATGCCCTTCCTGGGACCAGCTGGCCCTGCAACCCTGTCTCCAAAAATCCACCCACCTCTTGCCCTCCGTCTCCCTCTGAAAAAAGCCACATTTGGTACACAGTTGTTACCCTCCAGAAACAAAAGCAGCTGTCTCAGGGTCCCCTGGGGGCTGCTGGGGGCTGGGAGATGTCAGCTTGAACAGCCAGTCTGTGAATGGGGTCTTAGGCAGCCTGTTGAGTGGCTCTGTGCCTCAGTTTCCCCACCTATGGCCTAAGGTGGCAGTACCTCTACATGTAGCCATTGGCAAGGGTCACAAAAGATGTGAGTTGGGTGTCTGAGGGGGTGACCAGCACCTCATTCCAGGTGTTGGGCTGTCTCAGGACTGGGGCAAGGTGCCTGGGTGGAATGGGCCAGTGACCTGTCTCCACATCCCCCTGGCTCACCCCTCGGAGCCCCTTTCTTGATCCCTGCCCACCCTGGGGGGCACTGTAGGGGCAGAGCTTGGACAGGTGGGGAGTTGGGCTTGTTCTGCTTGTTGGTGAAAATCGCCCTGGGCTACTGAACCTGCCCCCTAAGTCTCCAGGGAAGGAGGTCCTGGCACTTAACTGCATCAGGGGCAATTGGCAGGGCCCCATGGGGCCACCCCACAGAAGCACACTGTCCTTGTCATCCTGTGGCAGCCTGGTGTGGGCACTCCCAGTGGTCAGCACTAACTGGCCACAGGAAGGCTCTGGGCTGCATAAGTGTGGAGGCTGGCTTGGCCCTTGGAAAGGGCAGACAGCAGTAAAGCAGTGGGGCTGGGGCCGGGGAGGGGGCTTTGGTTGGTAAAGGGGATCCGAGGGCCTGGTGAGAGGCATGGGACAGGGTGATGGGGGCAGGGTCTGGGCAGTTGTGAGGGCCCTGAGCCGTCCAGAGGCTGGGAACTCCTTCCAGAGAGGAAGAGACTCATTCTCAGGTCTCTTCTCGGGTGGGGGTCTCCACTGGGGTGGGAGTAGGGACTCTAAGCACGTGGGGCAGGCAGGACAGGGGACTGGTAGTGAGGGCTGTCCAAGCCCACAGGGCGGGGGCAGGGGCCAACCCCAGGCTCCTCGTTTGTGCAGAGCCCCTGACTACTGCTGAGTTGGTGAGTTTTCCAGAAGCTTCTAGGGTGCTAGATGGCTCTGAGAAGGCAGGACACACTGACCCCGCCAAGGGTGGAGACATCCCAGTTTCAGCCTCCCCCCTTTTCTCATGCCAGGGTACGCTTGAGATCCTGGAGGGGCAGCCTGCATGGGCTGGGAGGGGGCTTGCCTGTGGTGGCAGCAGGACCCGTTCTGGGGACGGGCCTGTGTGGAGCAGCCCGCCCAGAGCCAGAAGGGGTCCCAGGGGACTGTGGTGAGCTTGGCAGCTGCCCGGCCCGCTTTCCATGGCTACAGGGAGCCTTGTGGAGCGGAGGTTGCCCCCGCCCCCATGGCATCACGCTCCCCACACCTGTGCAAACATCCGCCGACAGCCGGGAACACGGCCCCTTTGTGTGGCCATGGCACCGGGGCCTTCGTGCCATCAGCTGCAGCCGGTGCCCAGCCCCATGCATTCAGCACCATTGTTCTTGCTGGGCCTGCGCCCCGGCTGCCCTGCCCACCTCGAGGCCAGCAGCACCACTCACGGCCACAGCCGCCCTGCAGCTGTCCTGGGAGCTGCTAGGGACATTGTTAGGGGAGGCATTCCAGCCACTTCAGGACAAGCATTGCTCAGATGGGGGGCTGGAGGCATTTTCAGGCCAAACCCCTGGTGCCCAGTCTGTGTGGGTACTTCCCTTTGTCTGAGCTTTGTCCGTGTCACCACGGGTGGGGCGCAGGCGAGTCTTAAGTGACAGGTGGGGTTGTGAGGGGCACCCAGCAGCGGGGTGACTTCTCTACACTGGGGTGCTCAGGCCTCACTTGGTCCCCTAAGACCCTGCGGTTCCAGGGCATGCGGCTGGAGGCCACCTGGGGGGGGACCCTACAGCAGGCAGGATACACCCTCAAGAGGGTCACTGGGGCTGCAGGGCACAGGGAGGTGTGCCCACTGCTCCCCCCAAGGAGGCCTCTGAGGAGGCCACCCTGGGCTGTCTGTGTGTGACCAACAGCGGGCCCACGCCCCTTTGGGCAGGGGTCCTCACAGGAGGCCCAGGTTCTGCCCTGTCCACATCGCTCATGAGGAAGCCTCTCCCCAGCTAGGGCGTCCCTTCTGAGCCACAGGCTGAAGCCCTACCTCTGCCCCTCACTTGGGGGCTTTGGGTACAGCCCACCACCCCCCCCGGCCTCAGTTTCCACTGCCATCGCAGGGCCACTGCAAAGGCTGTCCCCTCAGCAAGCAGGGAGGCCTGACCCCGGTGTGAGCTCTCACTGGTACCCCAATGTGGCGCCCAGAGCCCGCTCCCAGGGCGTGCCGCTGGCCGGGGGTGGGGGTGTGTTTCGGCCTCTTAGCCTGCCCTTGGAACAAAGCGGGCCTGTTTGTGTGCAGGCGTGAGCAGGGAAAAGCCCTCTCACAGACGGCGGCCCCATGTGGGTGCGGAGGTCTGTGCGCTCAGGCTCTGGGCCCTTCCCTGACCCCCACCTGAGGGTACTGTTTAGTGCAAAAAGCCTGGTGCCGTCCCTCTAATGAAGCCGCTGTGTGCTGGTGGTGTCAGTTCTGGTCCACTCCTACCTGGGGAGGTTCTGGAAGGGTCTGGTCTCCCAGGCTAGACTGTGTTAGGACAGGGGGAGGGCTGGGCTTTCCAGACCCTCACACACAGGCCCCATCAGTCCCACTGAGTGGGGGAGGCCAGTGTTCAGACCTCATTCAAAGTGAGGAAAACTGGCCCATGGGCCAGGCCACAGCAGGGCTGGGCTCCCACCTCAGCAAGCAGACCCCCACAGCAGTTCAGGTTTTTCTCTGCTTCAGCTCCCTGCAAAGCGTGCGCTGTTAGACGGCCGAGGGCCGAAGGTCTGCAGAGATGCCAGGTCCCTGCCCACCTGGGCACGGTGCTCCCTTGTCTGTGGACCATTGGGTACAGGGATAGGAGCTGTGGGTTGGAGCCTAGCCAGAGCTCCCAGAGAAGGGCATTTAAAGCTGGGTTTTGTAGGATGAGTAAGAGCCCACAAAGCAGGTTCACCTCTTTGTACTTCCTGCCATGGCAAGGCCTGGACCCTACAACGGCTGCAGCCACCTCAGCCAGTTCCTCTCAGGCCTTTCTCTCCACCCAACTCCCTTTTGGGATATCCTCCATGCTCCAAACTGAGGAGACCAGTGATGCCTGAGGGAGACCAGAGTAAGCAGAACTGGGCCTGCCCCAGAGTGGGGTGGGGGAGGGACTGAAGCAGCCGCTGGACTCAGCAGGGGCATTCTGAAGGGTGGACAGAAGACGGCCCATGGCCAGCAAGAAGGACGTTCAAGGTAACAACATGTTCACAGTCATGTCGCTCACAGGTCACAGCCCTCTGCGGTCAGTTCCTTCTCCAGTGTTCAGGCTGTAGTGGACATAGGGGCCTAGGGCCGTGTCCCAACCCCACACAGGCCAGCCCTGAGGCACGGACGGCTGAGCAGTGAGCCGGCCAGCCCTCCGGAGCTGTCTGCGCTCCAAGCCCCCGGGGGCTGTGAGGAGGCTGCTGGAGGCTTGCACCTTCTGTGGAGGGGCCTCGCTGTGTGCTCAGGGTCCCCCAGAGCAGGTAGCTGTGGCCCAGGCCCCACACATAGGGCACAGGCCTGGCCACGAAGGGCAGCCTTCAGGAAAGGGGCACAAGGGCCCATAGGCCCCAGTCTGTGGCCCACTGGGAGGAATCTGACCTCCCTCAGTGTGCAGGGCAGGTGGCTCTGCCCGTGAGCACCTGGCTGGGGCATGGGCACTGCTGGCTCTTGGGTGGCCGTGTGTGTGATACATACCAACCTGTGTGCCTTGCCGGATCTGTGCACACCCATGCAGAGCATCCGTGTGGTGGGATGTGCACACGCGTGATGAGGGTGATGAGGGTCCAGGGTCTCCTGGGAGGTCCCAGTGGCCCGAGATTGTCACTTCAGTTCATCTGTAAAATGGGTGCATGCTGGCCTCAGGCGGCAAGTGGATCGGAAGCCTTCAAGGGCCAGCCAGGGACCAGTTCTGACTTGGTCCTGATCAGTGGGCCCTGGAAGGTGAAGGCAGGCTTGGCAGAGAGAGTGGCCAAGGCCAGGGGTGACCAGCCTCCAGCTGAGAGCTGCCTGTGGCCACATGACAGGCCTCCCCTATGGCTGCTCTGGGCTGAGTCGGCGATCAGGTGTGTGAGCAAGCTGAGCTCCCACGGACACAGAGCAGGTGGCCCACAGATGGCAGGCTCAGGGTGGAGGCAGGGCCAGGCTGCAGCTGGTACCGCTGGGTGGGCTTGAACTCTGCAGAGTACCACCTTGGGCTCTCCTGGGGCCCCAGGGGCATAGCTTCAGACGAGAGGCGGAGGCGAGCTGGGGAGCAGCCCCTTACTCCATTGTCCCCGCACATGCCCTGCACAAACACTTCAGACAGCCCCCCTGCTGAGGAGGAGGGCCGGGCTGCCTCTTGTTCTCTTAGGAAAAAGGAAACCACGCATCTGCTGCCCTGGGTGGCTTCAGGAAGTGGTGTGTCATCCCGTCCCTGCCTTTGTCAGCAGCCTTGCTAGGAGCTCTGGCCCCCTGGGGTTTTATAGTGATGCTGGTGGCCCAGGTCCCAGCCCCTTGGGGACAGGCCACCTGGGTGCCACACTTAGAGGGCTTCCCCTCAGGGCCGTCCAGGCACACAGACCCAAGCTCCATCTTGGTGGGTTTGTGGGCCTCCAGCTGCTGACCACTGCCTCTGTCCTATAGGTTACTGTCACCACCATCGGCTATGGGGACAAGGTGCCCCAGACATGGATCGGCAAGACCATCGCCTCCTGTTTCTCCGTCTTCGCCATCTCCTTCTTCGCGCTACCTGCGGTAGGTGCCGGCGGCCTCTCCCCGTGAACAGATCCCCTGCAGAGAGGCAGCTGTCCCCAGAGGCTGTCTGTCTGAGAACCTGCCCCCTCTGGGGGCCTTGGGAGCCACCCCTCCTACCCCATCCCTGGGGTCCCTCAGCAAGTGAGAGGGACATCGTAGTTTCCGTCAATACGCTGAGGGCCAGCACTCTTCACAGCACCCAGGAGAGGCAAGACGTACCACGGGGACCTGCGTGTGAACATGTGCGTGTACATGTGGGTTGTGTGTGTTGAGGACTGTGTATGTACTTGTATGTTACATGGGTATGTGAATATATGTATAGCTTGTGTCTATACCTGTCGCGTGTGTGCACGGTGCCTGTGGACAGAGTCGTCTGTAAATGTGCAGCATTATATTCATGCCTGGTTGTACACCCTCAGGCCACTGAGTCAGCTCCCGCTCACGGTGACCCTGTCCTGCGCCGTCCTGACACTCATCGTCCTGCTTGAGCCCACCGTTGTGGCCACTGTGTCAACCCATCGCACAGAGGGTCTTCCTCGTCTTCACTGACTCTCTGCAGGACCCAGCATGCTGGCCTTCTCCAGGGCCTGATACTCCTGACAGTAGGTCCAGAGGAGGTGAAGAGACGTCTTGCCACTGCTTCTAAGGAGCATTTGGGCTATGCGTGGCCCAAGATAGATATGTTTCTCTTGGCGGTCGAAGTGCTATTCAGTCTTCTTTGCCAACGCTGCTATTCAAAGGTGTAAGTTCTTCAGTCTTCCCTGCTTACTCTGCAGCTTTCTCACGCACAGGATGGCTGAAAATGCCACGGCTTTGGTCAGGCATGCCGTAGTCCTTCAGTGCACACCTGTTGTTGTTATTGTCAGGCACCATCAAGTTGCTCTGAGCCAGAATCAACTCGATGGCACTGGGTTTACTGTCAAGTTGTTCCAACTTGTAGCGACCCTCTGCACAACAGAGCGAGACACTGCCCGGTCTTGTGCCGTGCCCACAGTCACGTCTACGCTTCAGCCCATCGTGGCAGCTGCCGTGTCAGTCCGTGTCATCAGAGGGCCGGCCTCTTTGTTGCTGACCCTCCACTCCACTAAGCACGATGTCCTTCTGCAGACTGATCCTTCCTGACAACATGTCCAAAGTATGTAAGACGCACTCTGTCTTTGCTTCCAGGGAGCACTTGGGTTGTACTTTTTCCAGAACAGATCTGTTCATTCTTTTGGCAGTCTGTGGGACATTCAAGATTCTCCAGCATTCAAAGGCATCCGTTCTTCCTCTGTCTTCGTTGTTCGTGGCCCAGCTTTCACATGCATACGATGCAGCTGAAAATATCATGGCTTGGGTCAGGTGCACCTTAGTCTTCAAGGTGACATCGTGACTTTTCGAGACTTGAAGGAGGCCCTTTGCAGCAGATTTTCCCAGTCCAGTCCGTCTTTTGATTTCTTGACTGCTGCTTTCATAGGCGTTGACTATGGACCCAAGTGAGAGAAATCCGTAACCATCCCAATCCTTTCTCCATTTATGACGATGTTGCTACTGGTCCAGTTGTGGGGGTTTTTGTTTTCTTGATGTTGAGGTGCCATCGACACTGAAGGCCAGGGTCTTGGGGCTTCATCAGTTTCAAACCCTCTTCATTTGCAGCACATAAGGTGGTGGCATCTGCAGAACGCAGGTTGTTGGTGAGTTGCCCTCCAATCCTGATGCCTCGTTCTTCTTCATAGAGTTCAGCTTCTCAGATTATTTGTTTGGCATACAGATTGAAAAGGTCTGGTGAAAGGACACAACTTTGAGGCCCACCTTTCTTGACTTTAAACCATACAGTGTCCCCTTGTTCTGCTCAAGCAACTGCCTCTTGATCCATGGACAGATTCTTTAAGAGCACAATTAAGTGTTCTGGAATTCCCATTCTCCACCATGTTAGCCATAATCTGTTAGGATGCACACAGTCCCATGCCTTTGCAGTCAATGAAACACATGTAAACATCTTTGCGGTGCCCTCAGCTTTCAGCCAAGCTCCATGTGACGTCAGTGATGACATCCCTAGCCCCACGTCCTCTTCTGAATCGGGCTTCAATTTCTGGTGGTTCCCTGTCCACATGCTGTTGTAGTCACTTTTCAATGATCTTTAACAACATCTTACTTGTGTGTGATATTAATGATGTTGCTCAGTAATTTCCACATTCGGTTGGATCACCTTTCTTGGAAATGGGCGTAGATATGGATCTCTTCCAGTCAGTTGGCCAGGCAGCTGTCCTCCACATTTCTTGGCGCAGACAAGGGAGCACTTCCAGGGCTGCATCTGTTCAACCATCTCAATCGATAGTCCCTCGATTCCTGGAGCCGTGTTTCTGCCAGTGCCTTCCATGCGGCTCCCGCTTCTTCCTTCAGGAATGCTGGCTCCTGATCACGGGCTGCCTCTTCGACTGCCTGAACATCAACCAGTTCAACACCTTAAAGAGGCCTTTATAGCTCATTTGTCCAGGGCAATGCACTGTATGGTTTCTTGCCCACAGGGGTTGATTGTAGATCCCCGTGAAATGAAATCCTTGTTTACTTCAGTCTTTGCCCCATTTATCATGATGTTGCTATTGGTCCAGTTGTGAGGAGTTTTATTTTATGTTGAGGTATAATCCCTACTGAAGGCTGTGGTCTTTGATGTTATTTGCTCAGCATACGGATGGTTGGGTATGGTGAAAGGATACAATCCTGACACACAACTTTACTACTTTAAACCAGGCAGTATGTCCTTGTTCTGTTCAAACAACTGTCTCTTGGTCTCTATACAAGTTCCTTGTGAGCACAATGTTATCCATAATTTATTGCGACCCACATAGTCTAATGCCTTTACACAGTCATGTTCTCATATGTGCACATGTAGAGTGTATATGTACGTTAAGCATACATGAGTCTGCACACATCATGTACCTATGTGCCTGTACATGTCATAGCTTTTGTCCTATACATGTCATTGTATACACATAGCATGCATCTTCATACATGTGTGTCAGACACATGTACAGGAATACCATTCATCTGTGTGCATGCGTGCTGTGTGTATACGTACAGCATGTCTGTACATGTGTTTTGTATATCTATATGTCTGCAAGATTCACAGGTAAACACACATACATGTTTGTCTCTGTGTGTGTATGTACATGCACGTGTGTGTGGTGCATGCATGTAGAGCACATGATATGTCTGTGTACAGCTTGGTTCCCGTCATGGAGGGGAGTTCTGGTCTGCTGAGCCAGCCTTCCCTGTCCTGTCTGCCATCCTTGGGTGAGGACCCCCTGGACCCCAGCCACCACCCAGAGGTGTGGCTTCTGTCTGGGCGCCTGCCAATGCCCAGGTGGCTGTCCCCAAACAGTCCCTGGGAGTGGGTCAGAGAGGCTGGGGTCCCTCCTGGAGCAAACCTCACTTGGGAGTTGCAGACTAAACCCCCAGGCTAGCCTAGGCTGGGCCAGTGGGCTGTCCTGCCTTGTGAGGCCTGCCAGTGACCTGGGGCCCACTCCGTCTCCCAGCCCCTAAGTCCTGTGGACGGGTGGCCTGAGCAGACGGAGCCTGTCTGTCCCCCAGGGCATTCTCGGCTCTGGGTTCGCCCTCAAGGTCCAGCAGAAGCAGCGGCAGAAGCACTTCAACCGGCAGATCCCGGCGGCTGCCTCCCTCATCCAGGTACACCTGGCCTGTCCCCCTGCTGGGAGACTTCTGCCAGCTGGCTGGACCAAGGTCCCAAACTGCTCTCAGTGGGAGGGTGGGTAGCTGAGCTCTGGGCCCAGACTCTGGGGGGTGAAGGAGTGACGTGCCCCTTGGTCTGGATCTCTGCTCATCAGGGCTGGGTACCGGAACAAGCGGGGACCCTGCTGAGAGCTGCTGCAGACCACAGTGGGCTGGGACCTCTGTGGGTTCCGACCTCACACCCAGCCCCCTTCCTTCTGCAGCTGCAGCTCTGTGCAGGGGGGTAAGGGGAAGAGGTGAGGGGCAAGAGCCAGCATGTGAGCAGAGTGTGGACACCCTGCCGCTGGGGGTGAGGTGGGAGGTGGCCCGTGATGCTGGGTGTCCTGCCAGGAGGGGAGCTGACCGGGGCTGCAGCCCCTGCCGGCTCCCTCGCCACCCTGGGTGTTGTGCTGACGTGGCCCCTCCGCCCCTTCCCAGACCGCGTGGAGGTGCTACGCGGCCGAGAACCCCGAGTCAGCCACCTGGAAGATCTACGTGCGCAAGGCAGCCCGCAGCCACGCCCTGCTGTCGCCCAGCCCCAAGCCCAAGAAGTCCGTCATGGTAACTGCTGGGCCTGGGCCGGGCGGGTCTGACCAGCCTGGGTGACAGCCTCCCATGTGAGCATGGGAATGACAGGAATGGGGACAGCGAGAACCTGGCCTAGGGCCTGCTTTGAGGCCACAGAGCTGGGACCTAATGGTGGCCATCAGAGCAGGCAGTCCTGCAGTCTGGCCGGAGGACTCCCCTTCCCACTCCTGCCCACCTTGGAGGGACCGGGTCTCCGGCCAGAATGTCCTCCCAGACCCCTTTCAGGCCTGTGCCTCCCCACCCCCTGCTCAGGTGCCCACCTGCCCTGTCTGCCATTCAGTTGTCTGTGTCCCTTTATGGGGCTAGGACCCCCAGGACCCCTCACAGTACCTGGCAAGCACACTGTACCAGGGCCAGAGCAGGCAGATAGCTCCAGCTGAGATGTCCAGGTGCCCATCTGTGGCCTGGTTTCAGGTTAAGAAAAAGAAATTCAAGCTGGATCGCGATAATGGTCTTGGCCCCGGGGAAAAGATGCTCACCATCCCACACATCACCTACGACCCGGCCGGAGAAGATCGCAGGACTGACCGGCTGTCCCTCGATGGCTACGACGGCACTGGTGAGCAGCCCGGCCAGCCAGGTGGCAGACTTGCTGGTGGCGGGGGCCATGGGCTGGGACCTAACTAACTCCTGAGAGCGTTAAGGGACCCCACTTCTCCTTGGGATCAGGTGACAATCCAGCTGTGGCGGGTCTAGGCCTCCTCTTCCCTCAGCTCGTAGTACCAGCTGAGGTTGCCGCACTGCCACCGGGACTCAGTGACCTTCCTATTCCTGGGCAAACTCAGCAAGCTCGCCGGCCCACACTCTGGGCCGAGGTGGGCCCCCAAGTTCTGGCTCTACTGCCAGCCCGGCCCGCTGGGCCTGCTTCTGCAGAGGGGTGAAGATGGGGCGTGGCTGTCAGGGTCGGGTGCCAAGGCCAGCTGCTGTTGGGTCCACTCTGAATCGCGGTGACCACGTCCTGTCCCAGTAGAGCCAAGCTCCTCGGGGTTCTCGGTGGCTGGTGACCAGAAGTAGACCACCAGGCCTTCCCTCGGAGCCTCCTCAGGGTGAGCTTGAACCACCCGCCTCCCGGTGAGCAGAAGCACACACTCACTGCCTGCAACGCCAGGGGCTCGCTGCACGGACAGTGCTGACGTTGCCCCAGCACAGGGAGGCTCTGTCACCGTGTGCAGGGTCCCTGTCAGCATGGCCATATGTCATCAGAAGGGTGCCTACAGGAGAAATGAGGCATCCCAGGCCCTCTGGGGGAGCCTAGTAGGGGCCATGGTCCCCAAGGCGGCCTCTCCGAGGGACAGCATCGTCCCTGTCTCTGGACAAAAGGTTGCAGGCTTGGGCTGAGGGTGCAGAAGCTGGGTGACTACTTCTTTGGGGAACACAAGTCGGGGGGAGCCACAGGGTTTCAGAGAGGGTCCCCGTTCAGTAGGCTTCTGGTCCCCACATACCACAATGGCAGGTTTGGTTTTGTTTATAGAGAACTCCGAGTCAAAAGTGCGTCTCCTCCCTCTGCCAGAGGCATAGGTTGGGATTGGTCATTGTGCTTGTGTGTTTACGCTCTGGTGAGGTGTGTCGCCACACAGCACGCTCCAGACCCTGACTCCCACTGCCTCACGCCAGGCAGCTGGCTCTCAGCACCTGACCAGACGTGCAGCCCCTCACCCTCTCCCAGCTTCGAGGCGAGGCGTTCTGCTCCTGAGCGTTTATCAGCACCCCTGGGCTTCTGTCCTGAGCGCTTCACCTACTGATGCCCCCCATCCCCACTTCCCGGGTCATTGCTGCTCAGACTTTCGACTTCCCCTTTTTTAAAAAGAAGAGTTCCCGGCACTGGGATCCCAGTTGAGACTTGCTGCACCCACAGAGTTGCCCGTTTCCTTGTCTCCCGGTGTTGTCCCTCCCTCCCTCCTGGGGATGTAACTGCCTTCCTCCCAAAGTCGGCAGTTCCTTCCGTGAGCTCTACTCATGTGAGGTCTCAGAGGTCTGTAGGCTTTATTTAGCATTTCTTCTTGAATGGTGGTTTAGGTGGAGGACAAGTTCTAAGGGGATACACTTAGGTTCTCTTAATGTTCTGTAATGTGCTCCTACCATCTCCTGACTTCCTTGGGCTGTCAAGCTCATTAACGTCCCTTCCGTCCCTTCATAGTTGATCCTCCTTTCTGGTGACCTTGGACGCCTTCTCTTTGACTTTAGTGTCTGGCAGTTTCACTCCTGGCTTCGAATTAGTTCGTTGTGGATTGAACCCCTGCTAAGAATTTGCATTTCTAACAAGTTCAGAATCACTTGGAGAGCTTGTTAAAATGTAGGTTCTGATTCAGTATCTCTGGGGCGGAAATGCGGGCTGTCAGCAGGGAACTTGTTGGAAACACAAAATACTCAGAAAGAGTTCAAACTGGAACAAAGTGGCTCGAAGACCTGGTTTCCCTACAGTGTGTGTAGGTGGAGGCTTATTTTTATTTATCCTACCTAGAACTGGTTGTTTCTTGAGGCCGAGGGCTCACGTCTTTCATCACCTGTGGAAAATCAGTATCGTCACATCCTAGAAGGTGCTTGTTCTTCATCACGCTGATTGGAACTGGAAGCTTCCATCGGCCGCCTCCTCCTGCCCTCCTGGCCTGGCTGTGGTACTGCTCAGCTCTGTGCTACATTCGAGGCAATGGCTTTTCCAGTCCAGCAGCAGCCAGGTGTGGCTTCCTGATGGGCCACAGGGACGTGGCGGAGCAGGAGAGGCTGGCCCTGGGCTCCTTGGGCAGCTGTGAGCTCCTGGGTCAGAGCCTTCTCCTCCGCCCCCCACCGAGCCTGTCAGCTCTGTCCTCCCCTCTCTGCCCCCACGACTGGAGCTCTCTTCCATACTTTCACTGCTTTTGTGATAGTATTGTGAATTCCTTCTCTCTCCCTTCAGCTTCTGGCCTTCAGTCGGCTTCTTCCTGGTGGATTCTGTATACCCAGTGAGCAGGTTGATGAATGTGTCTACCTGGGGCAGAGCTCCAGCCAGGTTACGGCCCTGCCTAGAATCGTCCGGGATTGTTCATCCCCTCCAGCTACTGTCAAGAAGCCTCAGGCAGAGCCCTGATAACCTGGCCTGCCACTGTTCCCATAGGAAGCCTCCCATCTAGTTGGGCATCTTTGCCCAGTGGTCTTCCTGCCACTGCCCATCCCTTCCCAGTGAAAACCTGTCCATCCTCAAATTTCAAGGTAGAATTTTTTCCTGATCAGGAAAGTGGCCTATGCTCCTCAGAGCCAAGCCAAGCCAAGTTCCTCATAGAGCATACAAAAAAAGACGGAAGGGAGCGGTGCAAGGACAGTCTCCTATTGTTGATGACCAAAGACAGCAGCTGTTCGCACTTCGGCGCATGTCCCCCTGCCTGATTGTGACGAACATACACGTCTGAGCTGGTCCTACACAGACTATTCCGCTCGGCTTCTGCTTTTTTCATTTGTAATGTGATCATTACCATTTATCCTTTCAAATTCTTTTAAAATGGATTTTTAAAAATATTTAAGCAAATGTTTCATTTTTGTGATTGACTGCACAAGAGAGAATCTGTGGAATGATCTGGAAATCCCACAGGAATACATGAGGAGGGCGTTCTTAGAATGTTTCTGTGGAAAAACAACCAAAATAATAAAGATAACAGGGAAATAGAAATCTGAAGAACAAGTTGGAGAAGTCTGTGAAACAAAAATCTGATTTTTCATTTTTTTTAATGGAAGCAGAATTTCAAAGCTGGTTTATGAGATCAATAAAACTGATAGACCTGTGCTGAGACAGACCAGGGGAAAGAGATAGAAGACACCAAGTGCCCGGGCCAGGAACGAGAAATACGACGCTGGCGCAGATCGCACGGGTATTAAAAGGGCAGTGCGAAAATGTTAACAATAAATTCATCCACTTAGATGAAGTGGCAAAATTTCCTGAAAGACACAGCTTATATATGAAACAGGTGACTTGAACAACCCTCTACGTCTTAGTGGGATCCAAGTAGAATGTGCCCCCACTGAACACACCCGGACCTTGGGGCTTCCCTGATAAACTCCACCAAACATTGAAGGGGGAAATAACAAATTCTATACAACATCTCCCAGAAAAACTAAAAATAGGGAATACTTCCAAACACATTCCGAAGCCAGCCATATTCTGATAAAGCCCACCAAAGCCAGCACAAGAAGCTACAGATAAATAGTCCTCAGGGACGCAGACACCGAGGTTGTTGTCAGAGGCTGTTGAGTCATCATCAATTCACGCAGCTCTGTGTGTCACCAAATGAACCTCTGCCACACATGTGTCATGCGCACAGTCATTGCGCGTGTGTCCATTGGGCAGCCACTGTGCCAAGCCACCCCACTGAGGTTCTTCAGTAGTCTTCGCAATAATACAGTTCAAAGGTGTCCATTCTTCAGTCTTTCTTGTTCACTGTCCAGCTTTGCATGTATATGACATGACTGAAAATACCGTGGCTTGAGTCAGGCACACCTTAGTCTGCAAGGTGACGTCTTTGATTTTCAACACTTTAAAGATGTCATTTGTGGCAGATTTGCCCTGTGCATTTTTTTTTTTAATTTTCCAACTGTTGCTTCCTTGAGGGTTGATTGTGGAACCAAGTAAAATTAAATCCTTGACAACTTCACTCCTTTCTCCACTGATTAGGATGTTGCTTACTCATTCAGTCATGAGGATTTTGACTTTTCGTTACATTGAAGTGTAATCCATACTGAAGGCTCTGGTCTTTAATCTCCATCAGTGAGCGCTTCAAGTCGTCTTCACTTTCAGCAAGCAAGGTTGTGTCATCTGCATAAGACAGGTTGTTAATGAGTCTTCCTCCAATCCTGAAGCCCTGTTCTCCATGTAGTCCAGCTTCTGAGATTATTTGCTTGGCATAAAGATTGAAAAGGTATGGTGAGAGGATACAACTTTCACAAATGCCTTTTCTGACTTTAAACCATACAGTGTTCCCCTGATACTGTCAGAACAGCTGGCTGCCTCTTGGTCAGTGTACAGGTGCCTTACAAGCACAGTGAAGTGTTCTGAAATTCCTATTATTCATGATGTTATCCCTAATTTGTTAGGACCCACATAGTCGAATACCTTTTCATAGTTAATAGAACACAGGCAAACAGCTTCCTTGTAGTCTCTGCTTTCAGCCAAGATCCATCTGACAGCCAAAATGATATCCCTGGTTCCACAGCCTCTTCTGAATCCTTCCTGAATTTCTGGCAGTTCCCTATCAATACACTGCTGCAGCCACTTTTGAAGGATCTGCAGCAAAATTTGACTTTCGCGTCATACTAACAATATTGTTTGATCATTTCAGCGCTGGGTTGGATCACCTTTCTTGGGAATAGACGTACCTGTGAATGTCTTCCAGTTGACTGAGCAGGCAGCTGTCCTCCAGATTTCTTGTCCTAGATGAGTGAGCGCTTCCAGCACTGCATCCGTTTGTTGAACCATCTCAACTGATAGGCCATCGATTCCTGGGGCTGGTTTTCCGCCAGGGCCTTCAGTGCAGCTTCGGCTGCTTCCTTCGGTACCATTGGTAAGCAATCACGCGCTGCCTCTTGAAATGGTTGAATGTTGGCCAATTACTCTGGTACAATGACTGTGTATTTCTTCCATCTCCTTTTTGTGCCTTCTGTGTTGTTTAATATTTTCCATGTAGAATTCTTCATTATCGCAATGCAAGGCTTGAATTTTTTCTTCAGTTCTTCGGCTTAAGAAAAGCAGAGTATGTTCCTCTCTTTGGCTTCCTATTTCCAGCTCTTCACACATCATTATAATATTCTACTTTGTCTTCTCGAGCCGCCCTGGAAATCTGTTCACCTCTTGTATTTCATCATTTCTTCCTCTTGCTTTAGCTACTTGACGTCAAGAGCAAGTTCCAGATTCTCGTCTGACATCAGTTTGTTCTTTCTTGCCATTTGAATGACCTTTGGCTTTCTTCATGTATGACATCCTTGGTGTCATCCCACTAACTGTTGTCTAGTTCTCAGTCACTAGGGTTCCGTGAGTCACATCTATTTTTGAAATGATCTCTAAATCCAGATGGAATATATTCAAGGTCGTACTTTGCCTCTCGTGGACTCGTTCTCAGTTTCTTTCATTTCAGCTTGAACTTGCAGGTGATCAATTGATGGTCTGTTCTGTGGTTGGCTCTTGGCCTGGTTCTGACGCATGATATTCAGCTTTTCCATCATCTCTATGCACAGATGTAGTCGACTGGATTCCTTTGTGTTTCATCTGGTGAGGTTCATGTGTATGGTCACCAGTTATGTTGGTGAAAAAACATATTTGCAATGAAGAAGTCTCTGGTTGTGTAGGACCCTGTTGGACATTCCTCTGGCACTGTTTCTATCATCAAGACCTTTTTGTCTGACTCCTGATCCTCGTTCATTTCCAACTCTCCACATCCCAATCACTGGTAATTACCAGTGCACCCTGACTGCCTATCTGACCAATTTCAGGCTGCAGAATTCAGCAAAAATCTTCAATTTCTTCATTTTCGGCTTTAGTTGTTGGTGTGTAAATTTAAGTAACAGTCATATTAACTGGTCTTCCTTGTAGTCATGGGTATTGTCCTATTATTGACAGCACTGTACTTCAGGCTAGCTCCTAAAATGCTTCTTTTTTTTTTCTATGATGAATACGTCACCATTCCTCTTCCATTTCTCATTCCTGGCACAGCAGACCATGTGACTGTCGGATTCAGAATGGCCAGTACCGGTCCATTTCAGCTCACTAATGCCTGGGATTTGGGTGTTTATGCATTCCATTTCATTTCTGACAATTTCCAATTTTCCTAGATTCATACTTCAGACATTTCATGTTCTAATTATTAGTGGATGTTTGCAGCTGTTTCTTCTCATTTTGAGTCATGCCACATCAGCAAATGAAAGTCTTGAAAACTTGACTCCATGCACATTATTAAGGTTGACTCTACTCTGAGGAGGCTACTCTTCCCAGGTCATCTTTTAAGTGCCTTCCAACTGGGTGGGGGGGGCTCATTTTCTGGTGCTGTATCTGACAGTGTTCTGCTGTTCTTCATAAGGTTTTCCCTGGCTAATTCCTTTCAGAAGTAGACTGCCAGGTTCTTCCTCCTCATCTGTCTTAGTCTGGAAGCTCAGCTAAAATCTGTCCCCCATCAGTGACCCTGGTACCGGAACACCAACAACAGAGCTTCCAGCATCACAGCAGGATGCAGGCGCCTGCAGTCAGACACACCGGCAGACGTGTAGGGTATAGACTAAGCAACATTTCAGCCAATCCAATCCAAGAATATATTAAAAGAGTAATTAATGTATTTGAACTAAGCCAGTTTCCAGGATACGAGGATGGGTTCATGATTAAAAAAATAAATCAGTGTAATTAACCCTGTTAACAACAAGAACAAGAAGAAACCATATAACCATCTCAACAGATGCAGAAAAAACACCCAGCAGTCATAAAAGCCCTCAGAAATCTGGTAAAGATTATCTAAAAAATAAAAAATCTACAGCTAATATATTTAATTGTGTAAGATGGATGCTTTCATCTCGAGATCAGGGATATGTCAAGGATGTCCACCCTCACATTTCTATTTACCACTGCACTAGGGATTCTCGCCAGCGGAATAAGGCGAGAAAAAGAATATTGCAGGCATCCAGATTGGAATAAAAGAGGTGAAACTGTCTTCAGTTGTGGATGAGATAATGAATGATACCAAAAATCTGATAGAATACAGGAGATAATTGCCAGAGTGAATGTGAGTTTAACAGAGTTGCAGATACAGTATGCACACATCAACTGAATTTCGACATAGAAGCAAATAATGAGCAGTCAAAAACTTAAAAGTACTATTTCCAGTAGCATAAAAAATACAACTAGAGTTTAACCCAACAAAAGACGGGAAAGACTATGCCCTGGAGGCTACAAACATTGCTGAGAGAAAGAAAATGCAAGTAAGTAGAGATCTGCATGATGTTCATGAATTACAAGACTCAATGGTGAGGTTTAAATTCAGTGAGTTAAGATCAAAATCCCAGCAATTTACAGCCAACTCTAAAATTTACAGGAAAATGCAAGGGACCTAGAATACCCAGAACAACTCTGAAGAAGAACCACCTAGTTGGTGACTACAACCACTGATGCAGCATGGCCACAGGGACAGGCAGGCGGGTCAGGGGAGCAGAATACAGTCCACATGCTCTGTCACCATTTAAGGACAGTGGGTGTTCTACCAGGGCACAGTGCCAACTGGGTGAGGAGAAGATGGTCTTTTGAACAGAAAATGCTGGAACAACTGGCTGTTCACACGCCAACAAAAGGAGCTTCATTTTGCATCGTACATAAAACTATGTATCATAGACATGAGTTTGAAGCCTCAACTTATAAAACGTACAGAAGAAATCTTAGAGGATGTTCAGAAACGGTGGCTTGGCATGGGAAGCATCTGACCTCCTATAACTTCGCAAGGGGAGGAAGAGAGAATCACTGGCATGAACACACCAAAGCTGCTTTCTCTGAGGTACCATCCTGCAACAACGTTTTTGTCAACTCTGACGCCAGACATCCTCCCCACAGCACTTTGTACTTCTCTGATGGGTTCAGTAGTTCATGACAATGGCCATGCAGAACCCACAGACAGTATTCATGGTTGTAGAGTTTATCAGGGAAGTAACAGGTTAGAATTTAGAATCAGGAAAGACTCAAGATACAGTTCTTCACCCTGGGATGTGCCCACAGACAGGCTTTTCCAAGGCCCTCAGCCTCTTGTCTCTTGGCACCTCAACCCCTCAGTCCTTCAGCTCTTGGCCTTTCTGGCCCTTGGACCTCTTGGGCTGGCCTAGCTTCTGCCTTGTTTGAGTAAAGCTCAAGCAAGGTCTTCATTTACACCAGTAAGTGCCCAGAGACACCCCACTCTGCCAGCAGACATTAGCTCAAGGTCACTCAGCACTGTCAGTCTATGGGTCAATGAACCTACCTCTGCTGAGCACCCAGTGGCACCCCCCTCGTCCAGGAAGCCTTCTGCCAAAAGGTGCTCAGGTTTCTTTCTCCATCAGTTGTTACACACCCACTATAGCTGCCTTTCTTGGTGGGCTGAGAAGCCCAAGGTACCATCTTCAGCACGTCTCCTCATTCTGCTGCCTCTCCCACCTCTGCTTCTCTGCCGCAGCATCTTGCCTTCTCTTGCCGTCTCCAGGGTTGCAGCTGTGTCTGTCTGTCTGCTGGATCTAGAGTTTGGAACATGTCCAAACCCTGCAGAAATCCCAGGTCTAAAGGATGTGCTCGAGTTCCAGCTCTTCTCTCTTGGTGGTAGTCAGTTTCCCCGTCTTCCTCTGGGATGGCTCATTTTAAGCACAGACAGATGGCAGAATTGACCAAGCCCCTTGTAGGGGTTTTATACAACTTATTTACATGGTTCCACACCCATAAGCATGCCATGCACCTTACCTGCATTATTAGCAAGCTGCCCAGCCCTCTTGGCTGTTCATAATTAGCTTATTTGCACAATTTGATGAAATTATCTCATGGGAGTTACGAACCATGGCAAGAAAGGCCACGTAAAAGTGACCCACCACACTGTAGACCATCTGCTGGCTCTTTAGCTGTGGTTCCCTCATACCTGGAGGATAACTTCCCCTATCCACTGATTTTACCAGCTCTAAATGGTCATTAAGAGTCCTTCAGTAAGACAGAGTCCTCAGGGTGAGGGTGCTCAAGTAGCCAACACTCAGGTTGGCCATGGGTCTCCATCTGATCTGGTTCTCGAGAAGTCCTCTTGGCTTCACCTGTACTGGTACTGACAAAGTTTCACTGAGAGAAAACTGTTCCTTGCTTTGAGCCTCATGCGGTATCCCTATCACAAAACATTTCACAGACTTCAGGACGGGCCCCTGCCCTCCACTTCCACAGTGCCTCCCCGTAGTGTCCACCTTCCATATTTACAGCTTTGACAGTTATAGATATTAACAATAAACACCTAAAACTGAATCATACAAGACCATTGTCGTCTCCTCTCATCTTACCCTCCTCAGACCCAACTAGAAAAGACAAAACTACTTGGGGGACGCTCCCATGTCCCCCTCATCACACCAACAAGTGTGTAAGTCAGCCACCTCGTGCCCTTATCTCCTCCCGTTTGAGACAGCCAATGGTTAAACTGCCAGTCCTCATCAAACCAGTACTTGCAGGGGACAAGCATTTGCCAGGACTTTCTGTTCTAGTTGAAGCACTGACCATCTGTGCCACAAAGTCTAGTGCAGAACGAGGCACCAATATGCAGCAGTCCGCACCAGCTCATGGTGTCCAACATCTTTCTCTTCATTTGGTCAGGTTCTGGTCAGCTCTTCTCTAGCCATCCAAGCCAGGTTGGTGGGTATCAGCTGTAGATTCCGAAGTCTACCCACCTCCTGTACTCCGGACAAGCTGTCCCCTCTCTCTGGTCCCTACTGCTATGACCTAGGTCTGTAGATGCCAATGCAATGTGTCCAAACTCGGCCGTCTCTTCACTGCTGCCCCTCCCCTACTTCCACTCGTTGAATGAACCCAGGGGTCATCACAAGCCATCACACAATGCTGTCTGCTCACTGGCTCCCTTTAACTCCCAGTCTTAGAAGGGGGTTCTTCTGATGGGCACAGATTTTCCCCGACTCTGCACCCAAAGGCAAAGGACTGCCTGAAATTCAAAAGCCAAGCAGCCATTTACTCACCTGCAGCCCCTTCCTTCAAACATAGGTTCTCTGCTTTCCCAGCAATTCCAGTGGATCTATGTGTCTTCAATTTGAGTATCTGCTTCTGAAGGCTTGAGCGGTGGGGAGGTTTTCAGGATTTAATTTTTTTTTTTACCTAAGCCCTCAGGAATCCACACACAGGGCTACTGGATTGAAATGCACAGCTTCTGTGTTTCTTTCTGGCATACCGTAGTTCTCTTTTTAGCATATCAGATCCAGCGCTGGCTGAAGTAGCACGGTCTCTGTGGTCTACACTACCCAGTGACCATTTCCGTCCTGGATTTATCTGTTTCACAACATGAGATTGTTGTTGTTACTAGCTTCTGTTGAGTCAGTCTCGACTCACAGTGACCCAAGTACAGCAGAAACCAACACGGCCCAGTCCCGTAGCACCCTCACAACCGTGACACTGAAGCCCATCGTACAACCACTGCACCCACTGCTCTTGTCAAAGGTCTCCCTGGATTTTGCTGACCAATGGATTTAGTTTACCAATCACGATATCCTTCCCCAGGACTGATCCGTCCTGATGACATGCCCCAAGTATGTGAGACGAAGTCTTGCCACCCTCGGCTCTGAAGAACATTCCGGCTGTCCCTCTCCCAAGGGCAGATTCACTCATTCTTCTGGCAGTCCAGGATATATCCCCAATATTCTTCACCAACACCATTAATTCAAAGGCATCGACCTTCTCCAGTCTTCCCTATTCATCGTCCAGCTTTCACACACTTGTGAGGTAATCGATAACACCATGGATTGGGTCAGGGCATTCTTAGACCTCAAGAGGACGTTTTTGCTTTCTGTCACTTTAAAGAGGTCTTTTGCAGCAGATTTGATCAAATATGTCTTTTGATTTCTTGACCGCTGCTGCCATGCATGTCACTTGTGGATCCAAGTAAAATGAACACCATGAAAGCCTCAGTCTTCTTCTGTTTGTCATGATGTTGCTTACTGGTCCAGTTGTGAGATCTTTGTTTTGTTTACATGAGATAAATTCCAAACTGAAGGCTGTGGTCTTCAATCTTCCTCAGTAGGTTCTTGAAGCTCCCTTCACTTTCAGCAAGCAAGGTATGTCATCGGCAGATTACAGGCTGCTAGTAAATCTCCCCCCAACTCTAATGCTCTGTTCTCCTTTACGGAGTCCAGCTTATTGGATTATTAGTTCAGCATACAGACTGAACAGGTGTGGTGAAAGGATCCAACCCTGACACACACCTTCCTGGACTTCAAATCGTGCAACATCCCCTTGTTCCATTGAAACAAGTGCCTTTTGACTCAAGTACAGATTCCCCATGAGCGCAATTAAGTATTCTGAAATTCCTATTCTCCACAATATTATTCACACAGTTGAATGCCTGTGCAAAGTCAATACAATATAGGTAAACATCTTTCTGATATTCTCTGTCTTCAGCCAGGATCCAACTGACATCGGCAGTCACATCCCTGGTTCCATGTCCTCTTCTGAATCGGACTAGGATTTCTGGCTGCTTCCTGTCTATGTACTTCTGCAAGAATTTTTGAATGATTTTCACCATGATTTTACTTGACATTAATCACCATGATATTAATGATACTGTTCAATAATTTCTGTATTCTGTTTGATCACCTCTCTTTGAAATGGGCACAATTATGGATCTTTTCCAACCAGTTTTCAGGCAGCTGTCCTCCAAATTTCTTGGCACAGACAAGGGAGCCCCTCCAGTACTGCGCCCGTTCACTGAGCGTCTTAGCTGGTACTCCGTCAGTGCCCGGACTTTGTTCTTTACCGACGTCTTCAGTGCAGCTCGGACTCCTGTCTTCAGCATCGCTGGTTCTTCATCATATGCTGCCTCTTAAAACGACTAACTATCAGCCAGTTCTTTTGGGGGCACTGATTCCGTGTTCCGTCCAGATTCCTTTGATGCTTCCTGCATCCACTGTTCAGTACTCTTCCTACAGGATATATCAGTGTTACAACTCGAAGATTCAATCTTTCCTTCAGTTCTTTCAGCTTGAACAATGTCACACATGTTCTACCTTTTGGGTTTTCTAACTTCAGGTCTTTGCACATGTCATTATAATGCTTTCCTTTGTCTTGAGCCACGTGTTAACATCTTCTGTTCAGCTCTTTTACTCTATCCCTTTTTCCTTTTGTTTTAGCTACTCTGTTCCAGAGCAAGTTTCAGAGTCTCTTCTGACATCCATTTTGGTCTTTTCTTTCTTTCCTGTCTTTTTTAATGACCTCTTGCTTTTCTTTCTCTCTCTCTTTTGGTGTGATTATCATGGATTGAATTGTGCTCCCCACAAAATGTGTGCATCAGCATAGCTCGGTAATGATTCCTTGTATTGTGTGATTTTTCTGTATGTTGTAAATCCAGCCTCTTTGATGTTAAAGAGAGAGGATGTGCAGGACTTGTGTTTGTGAGGCAGGACTTATTCTACAAGACTGTATTGTGTCTTGAGGCATCTCTTGGGTTACAAAAGAAAGAAGCAAGTCAGAGACACAAAGGGACCACATCTCACCCACAAAGCATTGCTGGGAACAGAGCAAGACCTTCGGAGTTTGGGGTCCTTGCATGGAGAAGTTCCTAGTCCAGGGGACGATTGTGACAAGGACCTTCCTCCAGAGCTGACAGAAACAGAAAGCCCCTGGAGCTGGCACCCTGAAGTTTAACTTTTAGTCTACTTTACTGTGAAGAAATAAACTTCTCTTTGTTAAAGCCGCCCACTTGTGGTATTTCTGTTACAGCAGCAATACATGACTAAGACAGTGATTGAGGTGAAATTTCACACAGGAAAACAGTCTCTCATTAAACAGTTAATGCACGACTTGTTTTGTGATGTTGGTTGCCAGTCCTGAGATATGTGAACATTCTCACCTGCTCCACCCCAGGTTCCCTGTTGGTTTTTGTCCAGTTTTCCTGTCCCTTCCCTTCCTGCCTTCTTATCTTTGCTGCTGGGCTGGTACCCATTAGTCTGGTATACATCACTGAACTGTGAAGCGTGTTCCTCACATGCATCACGTTGTTGTTTGTGGGTGTCGGTGAGTCAGTTCCAGCTCACAGCAACCTGGTGTACCACACACTGAAACAGTCCCGGTCCCGCCCCGTCCTCACAGCCATGGTCCCGCTGGAGCCCAGCGCTGCAGCCCCTGCATCCGTCCATCTCACTGAGTGTCTTCCTCTTTCTCACTGACCCTCTACTTTGCCAAGCATGATGTCCGTCTTCAAGGACTGGCCCCTCTCGATAACAAGTCCAAAGTATGCAAGACAATGTCTCGTCATCCTTGTTTCTCATGAGTATTCTGGTTGCACTTCTTCCAGCACAGATTTGTTCCTTCTTTTGGTAGTCCATGGTATATTTTCTCTTCTTCACCAGCACCGTGATTCAAAGGCGTCGGTTCTTCAGTCTTCCTGATGCATCGTCCTGCTTCAGTGTGCACATGAGGTGATTGACAACCCCATGACTCGGGTCAGGTGCACTTTAGTCTTGAAGGTGACATTTTTGCTTTTCAACTCTTTGGTCCTGTAGATGTTTATAATCTTTGGCTGAAGGTTGAACTTGAGGAGTGTCTTCGGTACTGGGTTAAAAGGGTGTCCTAGGGTCATATACTCCAGTCTATCAGATTAGCAAGCCTGGTATTTTTATTACTGTTATTTGAATTTTGGTCTCCACTTTTCTCCCAGTCTCTCAGGGACCCTCTATTGTGACCCCTGACAGAGTAGTCAGTGGTGGTACCTGGGCGTCATCTCATTGCTCTGGGCTCAGTCTGGTGGAAGCTGTGGTAGTTGTCATCCCCTGGTCCCGTGGACTAATCTTTCCCTTGTGGCTTTGGTCTGCTTCATTCTCCTTTGTTCCAGCTGGAATAGGACCAGCAGACGTGTCATAGATGGCCACTTTGAGGGATTTAAGACCCCAGTCACTCTTCTGCACAGTCAGACATGTTGTCTTTATAGACTGTGTCATGCCAATTGAAGAGGATGTCTCCGGAGACTAGGGTGCTCACTGCTCAGCCCCAAGGTCTGTCTCTCAGGGAGTCTGGATTTGTCTGTGAAAGCTTCTACGACTCTGTTTTGCTTCTTGTTATTTTCTTAAGCAACATCATTACTGGACTAATTTTGGGTGTTTTTGTTTTTACCTCGACACTAGGAAACAAAAAGGGTTCTTTCACATGTGGTGCCCCTGACGTCATTCCACAACTTAACTGGTCTTCAGATCTCAGTGTTTAATGCCTCAGATCTGTTCCTGAGATGGTCTCTAAACTCAGATGGGATAGACTCAGGATCTTACTTTGCCTCTTGGGGACTTGCTGTAAGTTTCTCCAGCTTTAACTTGTATTTGCATATGAGTGATTGACGGCCCACTCCACTAGTGACCCCTGGCCTTGCTCTGACCAACGATATTGGGCGTTTCCATTTTCTCTTTCCATAAATGTAGTTGGTTTGATTCCTGTGTATTTCATGCAGTGAGGGTCATGTGTATACGAGCAGCTGCTGTTTGTTGTTGAAAAAAGATATTTGCAATGAAGAAGTCATTGTTGTTAGGTGCTGTCAAGTTGGTTCTGACTCATCATATCCCTACAGACCTCAGAATGAAACATCACCTGGCGCTGCAACACACCCACAATCACAGTTAGGCTTGAACCTGTTGTTACAGCCACACTGTCAATCCGTCTTGTTGAACGTCTTCCTGTTTTTTACTGACCCTTTACCAGGCAGGAAGTCACTGGTGACTCAGAATTCTATCCTGTGGCCTTCAGCACTGTTTCTATCACCAGAGCCATGTTTTCTAACTACAGATTCTCCTTTATTTCCAGTAATTATCACCAGTAATTATCGATGGATCTTGATTACATGTTTCACCAATTTGACTGCAGAAGTTGGCAAAAATCTTCCATTTCTTCATCTTCAGCCTTAGTGGTTGGTGAGTAATTTGGAATAATAGTCATATTAACTGGTCTTCCTTATGTTTGCTGTTAGGTGCCGTCAAGCCATTTCCAACTCACAGGGACCCTCTGTACCACGGAATACACCACTGGCCGGTCCCCGCCACACCGACAACTGTTTCGCTTTAGCCCACTGTTGCATCCGCCATGTCAGTCCATCTTTTTGATGGTCTTCGTCTTTTCTGCTGACCCTCTTCTTCACCAAGCACGATGTCCTTTTCCAAGGGCTGACCGTTCCTGACAACATGTCCACAGTATGTGAGATGTAGTCTCACCATCCTTGCTTCCAAGGAACACTCTGTTTGGACTTCTTCTCACACATCTGTTTGTTCTTTTGGCGGTCCATAGTATATTCAATATTCTTCTCCAGCACCACAATTGAAAAGTGTCCGTTCTCCTGTCTTCCTTATTCATTGTCCAGTTTCGACATGCACATGATGCAAATGAAAACACCATGGCTTGTGTCAGGCACACCTTCATCTTCAAGATGACATATTTACTTTTCAACACTATAAAGAGGTCTTTTATGGCAGAGTTTCCCATTGCAGTGTGTTCTCTGATTTCTAGACTGCTGCTTCCATGGGTGTTGATTGCTGAACAAAGTAAAATGAAATCATCGACAACTTCAGTCTTTTCTCTGTTTATCCTGATGTTGCTTACTGGTCTAGTTGTGAGGATTTTTATTTTCTTAATGTTGAGAGGTGATCCACACTGAAGGCTGTGGACTTGGATAATCATCAGCAAGTGCTTCAAGTCCTCTTCACTGTCAGCACACAGGGCTGTGTTGTCCACACAACGCAGGTTCTTAATGAGTCTTTGTCCAATTCTGATGCAAAGTTCTTCATAGAGTCCATTTTCTCGGTTATTTGCTCAACACAGAGATTGAAAAGCTGTGAAAAAATATAACCCTGCCGCACACCTTTCCTGACTTTAAACCATGCAGTGTCCCCTTGTTCTGTTCAAACAACTGCCTCTTGATCCATGGACAGGTTCCTCATTATCAGAATTAAGTGTTCTGGAATGCCCATTCTCTGCAGTGTTATCCATAGTTTGTCATTATCTACACAGTCAAATGCCTTTGTGTAGTCAATAAAACATAGGTAAACATCTTTCTGATATTCTCTGCTTTTAGCCAAGATCTGACATCGGCAAATAATATCCCTGGTCCCAAATCCTCTTCTCAATCCAGCTTGAATTTCTGGCAGTTCCCTGTCAACATCCCTCCTGCAGCTGCTTTTCAATGATCTTTAGCAAAAATTCACTTGTGTGTGGTAGTAATGACATTGTTCAATAACTTCTACATTCAACCGGGTCACCCTTCTTGGGAACAGGCTTCAGTAAGGATCTCTTCCAGTCAGTCAGCCCAGATGAGTGAGCCCTTCGGTGCTTCACCTGTTTGCTGAAACATCTCAGCTGATGTTCTGTCAATTCCTGGAGCTTCGCTGTTCACCAGTACTTGTTTCTCACCGTAATTTGGTCTTTAAAGTACAGCTGCAAAGCTTCCAGTGTCACCGCAACAGGCCGTGTCACTGCCACAGGCCGTTCACCACGGTACCTACCAGGTCCCTCCAACCCTCAGGAGAGCCACTCAGTGTCCAGAGTGCCTTCAGATGAACACACAGTCCTTCCAGGTTAACATTCCAGGTGCCTCCGCTCCACCCACTGATCACCTTCCATTCACATGCAGTTGGCCTTGGGCCACCGGCTGGGAGGAACCAAAAGACCCTGGCCTCCTACCAATCATCCTATTCAACTGGCCTCATTTTTTGCCTCCAGCCGTTTCAGAGGCAGGTTTTTGTTCTCCTCAGCTGCAGGATGAGTCCTCTTCCTTTCAGCCATTACAGATGACAACAATCTGAATAACCCTCTCAGAACTAGGAGCTGCACTTCCCACACACCCTCCTTCTCCCTTGTCCTAAGTCCTGTGCTTCTGTGCATGTGGTGCTGTGGCAGTGGGTCCAATGTCACGGTGGCGGTGCTACACAGGGGTTATCTGACTTTGTGGTTTAACTTCACATGGGAAGAGAAGAGAGAAACAGAACTGGGATCAGCAGCCCAAAGCTGATGCCTAGAAGGCAGAGGTCAGACACATGTCTACCCTCCAGCATTTTGACCAGTTCTGACACCAACTGTCCCTCCCACGGCATTCTCTACTTCTCTGGTTCCATAATTCACTGTAGTGCTCACAAAGAACTTACAGACAATATCATCATGGGGTTTAATAGCAAATGAACAGGTTACAGTTCAGCTCCACTAACAGGATGGGTGTTTGAATCAAGTCAGCTTCTTCTCAGCTGTGCCCATAGGCAGCCCTCTCTGCCGACTCTCTGCCTCTTGGCCCTTGGCCCCTCAGGTCTTTTGGGCTGGCCTGGCCTTTGTCCTGTTTGGACAAGGTTACAAAGCTCTTTAGGCCCACCAATAAGTGGCCAGAGGCACCCCCCTCCACCAGCAGACCTCCTGCCCAAAGGCACTCGGCTTTCTCATTCCATAGCCCAGCAAGCCCGTGACGCTGTTCCCTACTGTTTCCTGGTTCTGCTGCATCTGCTGTCGCCATTTCTCTGTCACTGCTGTGTTCTGTCTGTGGGTTGCAGCTCTCTTCTCTGTCTCCTGAACTAGGAGGTTCTCAGTACAGGGACACCAGCTCCAAAGTCGGCCCCACTACCAACTCTTCTTTCTCAGTCAGTCAGCCGTCTCTCTTCTACTTCTGGGATCCGCTTGTTTTACGAAGACTGCCGATTAAGTTCACAAATTCATGCTACAAAAAGTGCTGCTTGTCTCACTGCTGAATATCACTATGGTCACCTTCAAAGTGCTCCCCTTGGGAAGCTGTGCACTGACACAAGCCCTTAGTCTACCCTTCAAAGCAATTGGAGAACTCTTTTTCTAGAATGGCCATCAGAGCTACTGTCATATTACCCTTGATGTCCTGAATGTCATTAAAATGTCTTCCTTTCAATATTTCCTTTGTCTCTGGGTAAAGAAAAAAGTCACTGGGGACCAGATCAGGTGAGTAAAGAGGGACTTTCAATGCAGTGATTTGTTTAATGGCTAAAAACTCTTTCACAGACAACTATACAATCAAGTTTGTGAACTTGCCACTGTGCACAATGGCCATTCCAGAAAGAGTTCCAAAATTGCTCTGAAGGGTGGACTAGGTGCCGGTGTTGGTGCCCAGCTTCCCAAGGGGAGGACTTCAAGGTGACCACAGTGACAGGCAGCAACGAGCTGTGTGGCACTCAGAGCAATAAAGTTCACAGACTTAACTGACCTCGACAAGTTTAACAAGATGGCAAAACTGACCAACCACCTCCCTAGGTTTCCATATACCATACTGGCATGGCCCCACCCCCACAAGGGTGCCATTCACCCTAATTGCATCATTAGCAAGCTGTCCATTCTGCTCGGTGGGCAACAGGCACCTCGGCTGCAGAGTCATTTGGTGGGACTCACAAGACCATGGTGAGAAAGGCCATGTAAATGTGATCCATCAAGCCACAGGAGGAGACCCATGTGACCTGGGGTCGGTTACAGATTGTTTTTAGATGGAACACTGGAAGCAAAAGCCACAATGAGAGCATACTGGTCAACTGGACTTACTCAGAGTCAGAGCCTGTCTTTGAAAGATACAACCACAAGAGTGAGAAAAGAGGCCAGAGGCCAGGAGGGAATTCAAATCATGTGCCTGACACCCACAGCCATTGAGTCCATGTCGACTCACTGTGACCTTGTAAGACAATAGAACTGCTCCCACAGAGTTTTCATGAAGTGCCTGACACTCCAAGGAACGGCCCCGTGGTTTCCTAGGAGCACCCCACAGGCCGACCTTCGGAGGAGCGGACATAGCATGAACCACCACAGCAGAGCTTCCTGGTGCCTCATGAAGGACTCGTGTTCGTCATACGTAAAGGACTCTTAAAACTGGCTAACCGGCTGACAGACAACCAGGGACAGAAAAGGGCAGGAGACCTGAACAACCACACGGCTCGCAGGAAAATACAGAGAAGCGCCTGGGAAGGTGTTTAGCATCGGGAGGTGTGAAAGAAATCAGCAAATAAAAACCCACTGCCCACGACTTGATTTCGACTCACAGAGACAGAGTCAGAGCAGAGCTTCCCTCAGGCGTTTCTGAGGCCGGAGTCTTTATGGAATCAGACTGCCACCTCTTTCCCCCATGGAGAGGCCAGTGGGTTCACCAGATGGCCAAGTTTGTAGTTAGCAGCAGAGCACTTGTGACCACTGTGCCACCAGGGCTGTCTGTCGTAAGTTACGAGGGACATGCAGACTCATACCATAGCATGCTACTTCTGCACACCCATCCAACGGGCTTCAGTGAAGAAGTCAGACCATGCCAAGTGCTGGCAAAGACACAAGGTACTCCAGCTCTCATATGTGGCTGGCAGGAACATAAGATTGCCAACCCACTTTGGAAAACAGTTTGAGACTGTCTTAAAATGTTAAATAAACGTCTCCCATTATCCAGCCATTTTCTCTTTGTAGGAGAAATGAGAATATACACACGTACCAGGACTTGTGGGTAAACGTTCACAGCATTCTATTCTGAATAGCTAAAAACTGGAAATAACCCAGGGTCCAGCAAGGTGTGCATACATTTTTTTTAACAACTGTAGTATATCTACCCAATGGACACTACTAATCAAGAAGACGAACCAACTATTGGTACCCACTACAATTCGAGTAAATCTGGATGAGTCTCACAAGAAGCCCGACCAAAAAGGACTCTGTGCCTGTACCTTTGAATTAATGATCTGTTGAAGAACACTGACAGATACACCACATCCTGCCCCAAGAGCAAACAAGTCTGTCCTGGAAGACAGCCAGACAGCCTCTCAGAAGCAAGGAATGGTGAAACTTGGTCTTGCCTCCTTTGGACATGTTATCTAGAGGGGCCAATCCCTGGGGAAGGATATCATGCTTGGTAAAGCAGAGGGTCAGCGAAAAAGATGAAGACCCTTATCAAAGTGGATTAACAGTGGTTGCAACACAGGGCTCAAAGACAGTAACCATGCTGAGGAAGGCGCCAGGCTGGGCTGGGTCTCCTGCTTCTGCACAAAGGGTTGCTCAGTCCTAACCGACTTGACGGCACCACAAAACAACAACATAAAACCCTAGAAAATGCAGACTAATCTACGGTGACAGAAAGCAGATCGGTGGTTGCTTCAGGACCGTGGGTGGAGGGAGAGAGACGAAAGGAGCAACAGTGAACTTCCGGGGCCTGGTGGATTTCTTCTTGATCTTGATGGTGGCAATGGTTTTGTCACATGTCAAAGCTTATCAAGTTGTCCACTTCAAACATGTACAGTTTATTCTCTTAATTATTCCCCAGTAAAGCTGCTCAAAAGAACAGATAAAAATATTTTGCATAGCAGAAAAATACATCTATAAAATGACCCAGGCCAAAGAGCTACAACTCATCACAAACGCAGAGTTAAGTTTGTCAGCATACGAAGAGGCCCCTCCACAGCAAGAAAACAAAAAGATAAAGGAGATTAAAAAACAGATCACAGGAAAGGAAATGCCAGCGACTCTGAAGGCTGAAAAGATGCTGGAACTCAATTACGATAGGAGACATGCTGATCGAAGCATGGGGATTTTGTGAAACTCATCTGGTTTCTAAACATCAAAAAGTGTGGTAATCCTCTGTAGGTGGGCAGACGGGGAATCGCTGGGTCCTTGCTGGAAGGAGAGGGAACTGGCCCAGTCTCTCTGGAGACAGAAAAGCCATTTCAGTCAAAATTAAAGGTGTGCATATCCTCTGACGCTTTCAGAAATTCACTCCACTCATACCTTACACATATGCAAAATACTCCAGCACTGGGGCACGAATTTCTGCAATTGCCAAACAGCAAAAGGCTGCAAGCCATCAACACACCCGCCAGTAGAGGTCTGATTAGGGGAATGATCATACATCCAGTAAACAGCCGTCAGGAACCAGGCCGCCGCTCCCCTGCTGACGAGCACGGCCCAGAGCTGGTCCCAGAGATGGCGGGTGCCTCGGGTTCAGGAGAGTGTGTGGGAACACAGGGCATGTTTACAAAAGCGGGAGCTGTCTGCCTGTTGCTGTGTCTGGAATCCTTTGAAGAACACTGGAATTATCTTCTCTTTAAAGGATAAATCGAACTTGGTTGTAAAACCCTCTGGGTCTGGTACAGTCTTTAAAGGAGATCTGTAATCCCTTTATCATCTCTTTTCTGGTAATTTGTTCTAAATAACTCGACTGCATCTTCTCAGGGGGAATTGATTTACTACCATTTCTTTTTCTGCTAGGTTCTCAATTTTGTTACCGTTTGTAGCAACTAATTATCTTTTTATTATTTTATGCTCTTCTGTAATATACTCTTTTTTTCCCCTTGCCTGAGATTTTATATATTTGCTCTTTTTTCTTTAATCAAGATCATAAGGGATTTTTCTATTTTATTTTATTACAAGTTATCTTAAATTACTGTCTTTATGCTATTTTTTATTTTCTATTAATTAACTTTGACTTTCATATCTACTAACTTACTCTTCTTGGTTAATTTAATTTGCTTTTTTTTAAAAAAAATTACTTAATTAAAATAGCTTGAAGAAAAGTAATTACTTAAAGCTTTTATGTAAAGTGTTTTATTTGATGCTTTTCTTCTAAAAGGCCCCTTAAAGGCTATAAATTTTCCTCTGATCACAGCTTTAGCTGTCACATATTTTAGTATAAAATATTTGCCTTTTCATGGCTTACTTTTTTTTCATTTTCTTTAATCTAGACCACTTTTAAGAAATTGCTTCTCAGTTTTTAAGCAGTAAATATATTCCACCACCATTATTCTAATTTTATAGGCTAACAGCAACAGGATGTAGTCTGTGAAATCTGATTTTATTTTTATGATGATTTCTTTGTGTCCAAGTATAAAAGAAAATCAGTCTGTAACTTTTCCATGTTCCTTAGATGGTGTAGCCTTTATCTGTAGAACACAAAGTTCTGTGTATACAGACAGACACATAAATACATGTAGAGATAGGTTGTGCAGGCAGACACATGTGTATACCTGCGTACACTTATTCATTGTCACGTGCATCTACTCCAGTTCACCTGGCCACCTGCTTTTTGATCTAACATATCTGTCCAGAATTGGCAAGAGCACAACTGAAATCTTCCTATGGGCTTTCCTATTACGTTTCCAAGATTAGGCAGCAGATTAGCCGAGCAGTTCAGAGCATAGTCTGTAACTCAGCTCTGTCATTTACTACCTGTGTGACCCTGAGGAAAGTACTGACATACCTGTGTCTCACTTTCCCCCACCCATGACATCCAGGTCAGAGCTGTGTCCACCTCCCAGGACACTTGAGATCATTAAACATGTTAGAGCATGGCAGCCTGACATGACCCACTGCCTGGCACATAGCATGGATGCCTCCCTCTCCTGGCCCTGCAAGCTTGCACCCTCTTGGGGTCAACACCAGACCCGCTCCTCCTGCTAAACACCCCCACACCAGCCTAGTTCCTCGAGGACAGGCCTGGGGGGCCTGTTTGCCTCTCTGTTCCCTAAAATCTTCGTTTTTTATATAAGATTCACACATACAACTTTACAGACGTGTGGAGCACGATACGTGTCATTGCCTGTGCTCCTTCTCCACAGTGGCACAGTGCCTTCTATTGCAGGACTACCAGCCATACTGGATTCAGACACTTTCCTCCTTGTGGGTATTCAAGTTGTTTCTCATACTTTAGAGTGACACACAGTGCCATAACAGGTGTTCTTGTCAGGTGCTGTCCAGTTGGTTCCGACTCAAAAAAACCCTGTGTGCCGCAGAACAGAACCCTTCCTGGTCCTGTGTCATCCTCACAATCGTCAGGCTTGAGCCTGCCGCAGCAGCCACTGTGTCAGTCCATCTTCTGGAGGCTCTTCCTCGTCGCGGACCTATTTTACAAGCATGATGTCCTCCGGACAACGTGTCTGATGTACATGAGACACAGTCTTACCATCCTTGCTTCTAAGGAGCATTTGGGCAGTCCTTCTTCCAAGACAGAACTGTTCGTTCTTTTCACGTCCATGTTACACTCAGTGTTCTTTGCCAGCACCACAGTTCAAGGGCATTAATTCTTCTTAGGTCTTCCGTGGTCACTGCCCAGCTTTCACAGTGACTGAATGCACCACAGCTTGGGCCAGAGGTGCTGTAGTCTTCATCCCAGCCTCGGGGGTGCAGGTTCAGGCAGCTGGGAGTCGGGGGCTAACTTGATGGGCTTTAACAAGAACATGCTAGGACGTCTGACATCTCCAAGGCTGCTGTGATGATTGTATTTCATTCTACAGCGTTTTGACAACTGCCTGACTGCACACTGTGTGCTGCATGATCCCTCTTCATGGGACTCCATGTGGCTTCAGGTTGGGTCAGTTTTCTAGGCCCTCCCCTGAGCTCATGTCCCTGCAGCAGTGCTGTTTCTGAGCAGTGGATTCCCAGGAAGAGGTGTGTTACTCATCCTAGGAGGGGACACATCACCAGGTCCCTTCCCTGGAACCATCTGACCTCATGTTTCCTGAGGCAGGACTCACTGAGGCCCTGGCCTGGCCACCAGTCAGTGGCAGAACTGTTGCATGCGTCCACTGCACGGGGAAGGGTTTCTCTACCACCGCCTCAGACAACAGGGCCTGGAAAGTGCTTGTTGTGGGAACATCCATCCTGTTCACATGAGGGTGTTTATCAGTATCCTTGGCCTCTAGCCACTAGGCGCCTAGCAGAAACCAACCCCCTTCTCCATTACAACAACCAAAATGATCTCCATACATGGAGACTGTCTCCTGGGGCCTTCCTTCCCCCCTTCAACTTTTTAATTGGAATTAACTTTGAGCCTACGGAAAAATTTCAACACTATGACATCATTAGATACCCCTAAACTCTATGAGGCAGTCCCTACCTGTCCTGCAGGGGTGGCTATGAGTTGGAGTCAACTCAACGCTAACAGTTTCTGTGTTTTCTGGGACACCCTTACACCCTTACTCAGATTCACCCGTTGTGAACGTTCCCAGCTGCTGCTGCTCCACAGCAGAAAGATGAGGCAGAGTGCTTCTGTCAAGTCCGCAGAACCAGAAAAGTGATGGGGACACTTCTGCTCTGTTCTGCAAGGTTATTGTGAGTCAGAATCCACCTGATGGCAGTGGGTTGGGTTTGGTCTAGATATGTATTCCCAAAATAGTTGTTGTTTCTTTGTTTTTTTAAAAAAACAAACAAACTGGGGAGTAAGTTGGGAATAAGTAGCTTACTCCATGGCCCTCTACCCTAAAATACTTTGGATATGCCTCTTAAAAAAGTAATGGTATTCTCTGAAAAGGATGCAGTGATCAGCCTTAGTAACGTGACATGGATACAACCCTTTACCTCACCTGCTGTCTGTAGTCCACTTTTGTCTGCTGATGTAACTGTGCCCTCTACTGCGTTTTGTTCCTCCATCGCAAGATCTAGCTCAGGGCAGATTTGCTGTCAGCTGAAGTGTCCCCAGGCTGCCATTCATCTAAGACATATCCATTCTTTCAGGATGTTGGGGTTGTTGAGGGAGGTAGCTCCCTCTTCCTTGCGGGCTTTTATGTTTCCTCTTGGTTCAATTCAAGCTGTCTGTTGCCAGCTGTAACTCTACATCAGTAGTCTCGGACCCTTCCCAGAGGGTCACAGCCTGAAGCACACAGTGCCTCTGCCTGCATTCATGATGGTCATTCTGTCACCCAGTCAAGATGGCATCCACTTTGTCTGCTGTGTTGTTGCTGTTCTCCCCTTGCAATGTGGAGGGTAGGCTGTCCTTTAAGGGGTCATGGAACTATGCTGTGCCTCATAAAAAAAAAATCTCCCTTGATTTACATCCTTCCCTGAAATGGTCTTAGTGACAGTGTTGCAAGATGATTTCACAACTCCAGCACTCCCTGTAAAAAAAAAAAAAAAAAAATTGCAAGAAAAAAAAATGCCATCCATGTAGAATGGTATTCACAGAGAACATATCTTAACACCCCACGGTAAGGAAAGAGCTCGGTCTCTGTGGCTGTTCTTAGGTGCTGCTGAGATGGTTCCGACTCGGCGTGACTGTGTGTAGAAGAGAACAAACAAGACCCAGCCCAGTCCCATACCCTCCCCACTGTCATTGCTGTGTCCCAGCCTGTTGTGGCAGCCAGTGTCCATCATCTCTGTGAGGGTCTTCCTCTTCTTCACAGACCTTCTACTTTACCCAGCATGAGGTCCTTCTCCAAGGGCTGGTCCCTTGTGATAACACATCCAAAAGACACAAGACACCATCGTCTTGTGCTCACTTCCAAGGAGCACCCTGGCCAAACTTCTAAGATAGATTTCTTTGTTGTTCTGCAAGTCTGTGGTATATGTACAATTTTCTTTGCCAACACCAGGGTTGAAAGATGTCAGTTCTTCTCTGGTCTTCCTTGTCCATTGTCCAGCTTTTGCATGAATGTGAGATGAATGGAAACACCATGGCTTGGGTCAGGTGCACCTTAGTCCTCAAGCTGCTATCTCTGTTTTTTAACACTTTAGAGAAGATTTTGCAGCAGATATGCCCAATGCAATATGTTGACTGAGGTACTGCTGCTTCCACGGGCGTTGAATGTGGGTCCGAATAACATGAAATCCTTGACGACTTCAGTGTTCTCTCCATTTATCATGTTTTTCCTTCCTGGTACAGTTGTGTGGACTTTTGTTTCCTTTCTTTTTAGATGTAATGTGCATTGAAGGCCGTGATCCTTGATTTTCATCCGTAAGTTCCTTCAGCCCCTCCCTGCTTTCAGTAAGCACGGTTATGTCCTGTGTACATCACAGGTTGTTACTGAGTTCTTCAATCCTGATGCCACACTCTTCATATAGTCCAACTTCTCAAGTTATCTGCTCAACATACAGATTAAATAGGTTTGGTGGAAGGATGCAACCCTTATGTATTCCTTTCTTGACTTTAAACCGTGCCACATCCCCCTGTTCTACTTGAACAATGGCCCCTTGGTCTGTGTACAGGTGGCACATGAGTACAGCTAAGGGTTCTGGGATTCCCATTCTTCACAGTGTTACCAATAATTTGTTATATTCCACACAGTCAAATGTCTTTGCATAGTAAATCCATCGCAGGTAAACATCTTTGTGGTATTCTCTGCTTTCAGCCAAGATCCATCTGACATCTACAGTGATGTCCCTGGTTCCCCATCCTCTTCTGCATCTGGCTTGAATTTCTAACAGTTCCCTGTCAATATGGTGCTGCAAAAACTTTTAAATTGACCTTTGGCAAAATTTTATTTGCATGTGATATGGATGATACTGTTGGATAATTTCTATATTCTGATTGATAATCTTTCTTTAGAACTAGCTGACCAGGTAGCTGTCTTCTGAATTTCCAGTGCTGCATCTATTTGTTGAAATCTCTCAGTGGGTATCCTGTCGGTTCCTGGAGCTCTGTTTCTGCCAATGCCTTCAGTGCCACTTAGACTTCTTTCTTCAGTGCCACTCGTTCTCGATCACACAGTACCTCCCGAAATGCAGGAATGCTGACTGATTCTTTGTGGTATAGTACATCTTTGGATGCTTTCTGAGTCATTTAATATACAACCCATAGAATACTTCAAAACTGCAATTCACAGCACAGATTTTTTTCTGCTCTTTCAGCTTCAGAAATGCCAAGTGTATTCTTCCCTTTTGGTTTTCTAACTCTGGCTCTTTGGTCATTTCATTATAATACTTTACTGTGTCTTTCACAGCTGCCCTCCAAAATCTTCTGCCTGTCTCTTTTGTATCTTTATCTCTTCCATTGACTTTTGCTACTCTGCATTCAAGGGCAAGTTTTCAGTCTCTTCTAACATTTGTTTTGGTCTTTTCTTTCTTTCTTGTATTTTAGTGACCTTGTGCTTTCTTCATGTATGATATTCTTGATGTCATTTCACAATTCACCTGGTCTTCTTCAGTCATTAGCATTGAATGTACCAAATCTATTATTGAGACGGTCTCTAAATTCAAGTGCGATATACACAAGGTGATGCTTTGGCTCTCATGGATTTGTTCTAATTTTCTTCAGCATCAACTTGAACTTGCATATGAGCAATGGATGGTTTATTATACACTCAGCCCCTGGCCTTGTCCTGATTGATGACATTCAGCTTTTCAGTCATTCCTTTTCCCAGGTGCAGTCGATTGGATTCCTGTGCATTCCATCCAGTGAGGGACAAATGCATTGTCACCATTAATGTTGTAGAAAAAGGTATTTGCAGAGACTGGTCTTGCAAAATTTTATCACACAGTCTCTGGCATTGTTTCTATCACCAAAGCCATATTATCCAACCACACATTCTTCTTCTTTGCGACTTTCTCATCCCAATCACTGGCAATTGTCAATATATCTTAACCGCAGACTGCAGAAGTTGGTCAAAATCTTCAATTTCCTCATCAACATAAATTTGAATAACATTGTACCACTTATTTTTATTATCTATGTGCACGGTTCATATTTTTAGTTACAATACTTTAATGCACTTAATTATTTTGATATTCAAATTGTCCCAGACTTGACTCATGTGAGCCCCTTCTCCCCCTTTTGAAGCATTTTCTTGTTTTGTGTATAAAATCCAGGCCTATTCCTACCCTACTCCACCCCAGCCCCAGACTCAGTCACTTCTCCTAGGAGCCCTGGCGACTTTTAGTTGGGAATACAATTATTAGGAAACAGTATCTGGGCACAGGGTGTGCTCATTGCTATAGGGATGTTTCTTCTTTTAGGCCCTTCCTGTAGGAAGAGTGAAGGTAGTATAGTCATAATCCACTCCGCAATCACTCGTATGACTAGGTTCCAAAGACCAGGTTAATTAGGTTCCAAAGACAATGCAAAAATTGGTATTGTACAGAAACGGAGGATGACCACATCATTACATGACTGCTAAATGATGTCATGACATAACTGCCAATTTACATCATTAAAACCCATTGCTGTTGAGTAGCATATTATCATTAGTGTATTACCATACTGCCCATTTATGTCATTACATAACTGCCAGATTACAGCATTCTGTAACTGCCAGATTACCTCATCACATTAACTGCCCAAGGCACTGAGAATTGTGGCCTCGCCAAGTTGACGCACAGCCTCAGCCTTCACAGCACGTGTTGCTGTCACACGACACCTCGGGGCTCGGCACTGCCAGCTGTATGTTGTTAGTGCACAAAATAGACAGTGGCTTTTCACTACTGTCATAAATGTGAAATGTCACATGATGAGATCATCATTAAGTAGGGTATATGTGTGGAGCACACATGTGCACTCACATACACACAGACACACCTACACAACCATTGCATAACAGCTTGGACATCCTGAGGCCACTCCATCCCCACAGGGTTCTTCCCCACTTGCATGCTCCCATTCACAAAGACCTCGTCCCTAAGCTCACTGGCACACAGACACACTGTTCCACTTACAGAGCACTGAGAACCAATTCAGCATCTCCCTCCACATCACTGCGAAACCAAAGCCACTAATGAATCCAAGATTTGTGTGTGATTCCCTGACACGCTCGATACTAAGGGCATGCCACCAAATACTGTTGCTTCTAATTACTCAGAGTAACAGTTTCCCCCTCCCTTTCTCCCTTCAGTGTGGTTATGTCATTCGTTTGAAAATCAGATGTATAATCAAATTTTTCCCACTTCTTTTTCTTGTAACCTCTTCACTGAGTTTACACACCACAAAATGTACCCATTTTCAATGGGATCGCAATCAGTTGACCAAGTTACACAACCGTCATCGTGATCTGGGTTTAGTACATTCCCACCACCCCAAGGAGACCCCTCACACCCACTGACAGTTCACCGTTATTCCCACTCCACATCCGAATACCTGCTGATCGGCCTTCTGTCTCTGGATTTGCCTACCCTGGGCAAACCATGTTAAGGGATTCATACAAAAGGTGACCTTACCTCCTTGTTTCTCTGACCCAGCATCAAGTTTTCGAGGTTCATTCACATGGTAGCATGGCTTTGAACTTTGTTTCTCTCTAAGGCTAAAAAATATTCCATTGCACAGACAGGAGGCATTCTGCATCCACTCGGTAGCTGATGGGCACTCAGGTTGCTTCCACCTTCTGGTGGTTACATACACTTGTGTGCAAGTTTTTCTACGTGTTTTCACTTCGGTCTGTGGGGATTCCTAGAAGTGGAATTGCATGGACCTTGTAAAGGTTTGGGAAACATTTTCTGAATGTAGGTTCATTTTTTAAAAGTGAACAAGGGGCAGTTCCTACGTTGAAGGTTTCGGCTTGACCAGACACGGATTTGTTGGTGCAGGTTCAACACAAGGACAGTGCCATTTCCAGAGACTTAGGAGAATTTCTTTTCTTTTAAATAGTTTCACTGGGGAGAGGATCCCTGGGACTTCTCATATTGCCATTCAGATGGGGACTGTCCCATATGCTTTTTATTAAAAGCTTTTTGTTTCACCTTTAAAAGTCGGTGATTCATTTCAATTTTTATATAAGCTGTGAAAATTTAGTTGTCTGTTTTTGCCTATGGGTGGCCTATTTCTCAGTTATTGTCTGTTGATTGTTGGAAAGGCTCTTTCCTGCACTGCTTCTACACCCCTGTCAATGATCTGGATTCTCCAGCCCGTCTCATCATTCGATGGTCCTCCCCCTCTGCCAAGACAACACCCCCTTCACCACCAGGCCTACATCAAGTCTGGAAATCAGGTCGAGCCTGTCCGTCTACTTGATTTTCACTGTCATGCTAATTTTACCCATTCTCGTTCCTTTGTCTTTCCATTAAAATTGTAGACTAATCTGGTCTGTATCTATGAAAAAATCTTGTTGGGATTTTGATAGAAATCAAGTTAAACCTGTATGTCAGTTTGGGCAGAATTGACATCTTTGCTGTGTTGAGTCTAACAGTCCATGAATCTGTGCACGTCTCTATGTATTTAGACCCTTTAGTTCTCTCATCAGCATCTTGTCGGTTTTAGCACACAAGCCCCATAGTTGTTTTTTAGATGTACACGTATTTCCTTGGCTTTGAGATTATATATATGCTTTTTATTTAATTTTCTTGCTTTGTTTCAGTGGCTAGAACTTCATGTTCCTAAGAGCTATTGGTCTGCAGTTTTTTTTTGTTTTTTTGTGTGTGATGTGTCAGACTGCTTTTGTTACCCTAGTACTACTTTGTACTTTACTTTGTAAAACGAATAGGGAAGTACTCCTATCTCTTCTCATTTTTTTTTTTTGGAAAAGAGTGCGTAGAATATGTGTTGGTACTCCTTTAAAAGTTTGAGATTCTTCAGTGAAACCAGTTGGGCACAGAAATTTCTGTATTTCCTTCCTTTCAACATTTCTTTTATCTTCAGGTAAAGAAAAAAGTCCTTGGGGGTCAGATAAGGTGAGTCAGGAGGGTGTTTCAATACAGTTATTTGTTTACAGGCTAAAAACTCCCTCACAGACAACTAACCAATTCAGTTTGCCAACTTGCCACCGTGCTACCATGTGGAATGGCCATTCCAGAAAGAGTTCGAAAATTGGTTTGAAGGGTAGACCAGGTGCTGGTGAGGTCCACGTGGATAGTCACCATTAATGTGGCTGGAAAAAGATATTTGCACTGGAGTTATCGCTGGTCTTGCAGATTCTGTCCCGTGATCTCCATCACTGGGTTCAAACGTAGTGATGACTGTGAGGGCACTGCTGGACTGAGCTGACTCATTCTGAGGTTCAAAGAGCGCAGTGTATCAGAACCAGCCTGACAGCATGTATGGATAACAGTCTCTTTAAGTCTGTGTTTTTTTCCTTATTATATTTTAAAATGATAAATGCAGATATATAGAGATAATTTGTGTGTATGTTTGAAGAAATAACTCCCTATTCCCATTGTCCCCCATCCCGATAACCACTAATCTGCGCTCTGTCTGTAAGCATTGCTTATTCTAGATGTTTCGTATCTGGGGGCTCATAGTGTTGGCCCTTTTGTGACTGATTTCATTCAGCATAATGTTTTCAAGGTTTATCCATCTTTTTGCATGTATCAAAACTTCTTTTCTTGTTATGGCTGAACAATGTTTAGTTGTATATATAGACCACATTTTATTTATTTGATTATCCACCCATGTGTTGGTGGACACGTTGGTTGTTTCCACCTTTCAGCTAGTATAAATAATGTTGATAGGAACATTAGTACACACTTACCCGTTTGAATCTCAGTTTTCAGTTCTCTTGGGTATATACTGAGGAGTGGAATTTCTGGGTCATACGATAATTCTGTTTAACTTTTTAAAGCAATACCAACATGTTTTTCACAGCAGCTGAACCATTTTTCAGTCTCATTAGCAATGGACAAGTGTTCTCATTACCACTTCCTCACCAAAACTTATTTTGTATTTTTTAATTTAAATATGTAACAGTCACCCTAGTAATGGCACAGAGATTAAGTGTCAGACTACTAGCCAGAAGGCCACTGGTTCAAGCGTACGGGCCTCTCTGTGAGAGAAATCCGGGACAGTCCGCGCTGTAATGATCTCGCCCTCCGAAACTCTGTGTCAGTTCTACTCTGCCCTGCTCTAGTCCACTGAGTTAGAACCAACTCCACAGCAGTGGGTTTGGTTGGTTTGGGGTTCGAGGGGGTTTGGAGTGGTACCTTGTTGTGGTTTTGATTTACATGTCTCTGAGGAAACCCTGGTGGCATAGTGGGTTAAGTGCTATGTCTGCTAACCGAAAGGTCAGCAGTTCAAATCAGCCTAGGCACTCCTTGGAAACTCTATAGGGCAGTCCTACTCGGTCCTATAGGGTCACTATGAGTCAGACCCACTCGATGGCAGTGGGTTTGGCTTGTTTTTTTTTTGGAATTACCAATGGTAGTGGTTAAGTGCTATGTCTGCTAACCTTACAGTCAGCAGGTCAAATCTTCTCGGGCTCCGTGGAAACGTTATGGGACAGTTCTCCCCTGTCTTACAGGGTTACCATGAGTCAAAAACAACTGGATGGCAGTGGATCTGGTTTGGTTTGGGTTTGATGAAAAGTGGTGTTGAGCATCTTTTCCTGTGTTTCTTGGCCACTTGCAAATCTTCTCTGAAGAAACATCTCTTCAAGACCCCTGCTCACTTCTACTTGGATTGTTTGTATTTTTGCTTTTGAGCTGCAAGAATTCTTCGTATATTTAGGTGTTACACCCTTCTCTGAGATACAGCTTCCAGTTTTTCCCCCATCTGCTCGCTGTCTTTACTTTTTTGGTGTGGCTATTGTTGTTAGAGGCCATCAATTTGGTTCCAACTCCTAGAGACCCCGTGTGCCACAGAAGGAAATGCCCCCCAGTCCCAAGCCCACTGTTGTTGCCCTGTGTCAATCTGTTTCCTTGATGGCTGTCGTCTTTTTCACTGACCCTCTACTTGACCAAGATTAATGTACTTCTCAAAGAACTGATCCCTCCTCCTAACCTGTCCAAAGTACGTGAGATGAGATCTTGCCATCCCCTCTTCTCAGGAACATTCTGGCTGTACTTCTCCCAAGACAGATTTGTTTGTTCTGTTGGCAGTCTGTGGCACACCCAGTACTCTTCATCAGCACCGTCTGTCAAAGGCGTCAGTCCTTCTTTGATCTTCCTTGGCTGTTGTCCAGCTTGCGGTGACTGAAAGCAGCACAGTTTGGGTGAGGTGTCCCTTAGTCCTCAAAGTGACATCTTTGCTTTTTAACACATTAAAAAGGTTTTAGCAGCAGATTCGCCCAACATAATGTATTCATTTGATTTCTTGACAACTGCTCCCATGTCTACTGATTGTGGATCCAAGTCAAATAAAGTCCTTGAGAACTTTAATCTTTTGTTTATCATGATGTTGCTTATTGGTCTAGTTGTGAGATTCTTTGCTGTACTGAAGACTTTGATCTTCATCAGTAAGTACTTCACATCCTCTTCAATTTCAGCAAGCTCAGCTGTGTCATCTGCATTCATCAGCTGGTTACTGAGTCCTCCTCCAATCCTGATGCCACCTTCTTCTTCACATAGTCCAGCTTCTCAAATTGTCTGCTCAGCGTACAGATCGAATAAGTATGGTGATAGGATACCACCCTGATGCATACTGCTCATAACCTTCCATCACTCAATGCCCCTTGTTTGAACAGTTTCCTATGATCTGTGAAGAGCTTCCTCATAAGCACAGTTAAATGTTGCGGGACCTCCATTCTTCACAATGTTTATCCCTCATTTGTTGGGATCCACCGGGCCAAATGCCTTTACACAGCCCGGAAGGCACAGGTAAACGTCTTTCTGGTATTCTCTGCTTTAACCTAAGGTCTGTCGGACCTCAGCCGTGGTGTCTGCTGTTCCTTGTCCTCTTTAGAATGTGACTTCCATGTCTGGCAGTTCTTGCTGATGGACTGCTGCAGCCACTTTCGACTAATCTTCAGCAAAATTTTACTTGCATGTGATATTAGTGACATTGTTTAGTACCTGCCACATTAAGTTGCCTACCTTTCTTTGTAATAGACATAAATAAGGGTCCTTTCCAGTCGGTTGGCCACGGAGCTATCTTCCAAACTTTCTGGTAGAGCTGAGCGAGCCCTGACAGATTTCCATCTGTTTGTTGGAATGTCTCAATTGATGTTCTCATCTCCTAGAGTCTTGTTTCTCACCAGCCTTCCGTGGAGCTTGGGAGTCTGGTATCATCAGCTCCTGCCTCTTGGTACGGAGAAACATCGACCACTGAGTTTTGGTACAGCATCTCCGTGTATTCCTTCCATCTTCTTTTGGTGCTTCTTGCATCAGGTAGCCTTCTTCCCTGTAGAATTCCTTAGTACTGCGAGTCAAGGCTTGAATTTTCTCTTCAGTTCTTTCCACTTGAGAAATGACAAGTGTGCTCTTCCCTTTCAGCCTTCTAGCTCCAGGTGTTGTTGGTACGTGTCTGTCCCCAGAAACCCGTCTGTCCCTGGTGCCTGCAGTGCAGTTGGGACTGTTCCCTTCACACCATCAACTGCCTCCTGAAGCGGCTCAGCACTGACCAGCTCTCTCTGGAGCCGTGACCCCAGGCATCCCTCCCGACCTCTGCTGATGTGTCCTGCACAGTCCAGTAGTTTCCCCCATACAGTCCTTCAGCATGGCAGCTTGAGACTTGAATTTTTTCTTTAGTCCTTTCAGCTTGAAGAATGCCAAGTGTGTTCTTCCCTTTGGGTTTTCTAACTGCAGGCCTTCCACATTTTCTCACACTGCTTTACTTTTCCTGTTCACAATGGCAAACCTCGGCCCACTTCAGCTCTCTAGTGCCTGCAGTATCAATCTCCGTGCATTCCATTGCATCTTTGACGATTTCCAATTTTCCTAGATTCATTCTTCATACATTCCATGTTCCTATTATTAATGGATGTTTGCAGCTGTTTCTTCTCATTCGGAGTTGTGCTGCATCAGCAAATGAAGGTCCCAAAAGCTTGATTCCATCCAAGTCATTAAAATTTCCTCTGTTTTGAGGAGGCAGCTCTTCCCCAGCCATATTTTGGGTGTCTTCCAACCTCAGGGGCTCATCTTCCAGCACTAGAGCAGATGATGTTTTCTGCTCTTCATACAGTTTTTACTGGCCAAGTTTTTCAGAAGTGGACCACCAAGTTCTTCTTCCTGTTCTGTCTTGTCCCGCACTCTCTGCTGAAACCTGTCCACCACAGGTGACCCTGATAGTACTTGAAAAACAGGGGGGGGTACAACTGCCAGCGTCACAGCAACACAGAGGCCACCGCAGCCTGACAAACTGACAGACACGTGGTGGGATTTGATTATCTCCTTTAATGCACAAAAGTTTTTAATTCTGATGAAGTCTAATCGGATCCGACTCGACGGCACTTGGCTGACAACCCATTTTGGGGGAGGGGTGCGTTTGCAGTCATGTCTTACAATCCATAACCAAAACTAAGTTCTGAAGTCTTACCACTATTTTTGTTTCTAGGAATTTTACCATTTTAGCACTTATATGGTCACTGATGCATTCTGAGGCCAATGTCACGTTAGGGGTCCACCTTCCTTCTTTTGCATGTGTGCTCCAGTCACCCCAGCACCATTTATTGAGAGATTGCTCTTTCTTCTTCTGGATAGACTGGGCACCCTCACTGACCATCTGTTGGCCCTATGTATGTGAATTCACAGTTGCTAACCAAAGATCGGCAGTTCAAATCCACCGGGCAGGTCCTTGGAAGTGCTACAGAGCAGCTTGACTCCCTTAAAGGCAGACATGAAGCAATGTCTCCGTGCACCTCTGCTGTCTTCTCCTACCAGCCCCACACCGTTTTATCACCATTGCTCTGCAGTCCCTTTGGGAGTGAGAGTGACGGGTCCCCTTCCTCCTTCTACTTCACAATGTGATTGGCTATTCAGGGCCCCTTGTGGTTCCAAATGAGTCTGCTGGTAATGAACTCTCTCAGATTTTGTTTATTCGGCAGTGTTTCAATTTTATCCTCCTTTTTGTTGGATCACTTCACCAGGTACAGAAAGTTTTGTTTGACAGTTTTTTGCTTTTTTTAATCCCCCAGAACTTTAAATATGTCATCCCATTGCGTTCTGGCCTCTGTGGTTTCTGGGAAATTGGCATGTAGTCTCACGGGAAACCTCTTGTAATTTCCTTCTTTCCTGCTTTCCCAGTTTTCTCTTTACCCTTGTCTTGCTCTTAGCATTAGAGGTAAAACGTTCAGTCTCTCACCATTAAGTCTATTATCTGTGTGTATGTGTTTTTATTTTTTTTCTTTTTTTAAGGCCCTTTATCATTTTGAGTAAACTCCCTTCCACTCGTAGTTTCTTGGGTGTTTTTTATCCTGAAAGGGTGTTGAGTTTTTTTCAAATGCTTTTGCTCCAACAACTGACACGCTCACAGGATTTTTCTTCTTTTGCTTGTTAATATGCTATGTTACACTGATGGGCTTTCAAAAGTGACACCAGCCTTGACTGCCTCGAATAAACCCATTTGGTCACTGTGTGTAATTTTAAAAACTATATACTGCTGTATTTGATTTGATTTGTTCATTTTGTTATATCTTTCTGTGTCTCGGCTGAAGAATACTGTATTTTTCTTTTTATGCTGCCTTGGTCTCCTGTTGATACTAGAGCACTGCTGCCTTCGTTAAAAGAGGGATGTTCTCCTCTCTGCCGTAAGCTCGTGGAGATTTCTCCTGTGAAACTCTCTGCACATGGAGATTTCCTTTTAGGGAGTTTTAAAAGGACAAATTTAGTTTCCTTAATAATTATAAAAACTCCAAAACCAAATCCATTCTATCAACTTGATTACAACTCACAGAGACTCTACAGAGTAGAACTAGCCCATAGAATTTCCAAAGAGGGCCTGGTGGCCTTGAACTGCTGACCTTTGGGTTAGCAGCCCTAGCACTTTACCACTATGCTACCAGGATCTCCTTAACTGTCACAGGGCTAGTCACATGATCCGTTTCCTAAGGGGTGAGTTGCGGTAGTTTGGGCATTTCAAGGAATTGCTTTATTTCATCTGGGCTGTTGGCTGCCTCAGCTTTGTGTGTGTGAACTTGTAGGATTCCCGTGTCTTTCTGACATTTGCCATCGGTGTTGATTTGCCATTTGATTCTTGATAGTGCAGTTGACATCTCTGATTTGCTGTTACTGTTGTTACGATTGCTGGTTTTGACAGAAGACAGGCAGTTTCACCAATCTTCACAAAAAACCAGCCTTCCTGTCGCACTGATCTTTTTCTGTTGTTTTTCAGTTTTCAGCTTTATTGATTTCTGCTCCTGATGACTTCCCTGTGCCTGGTTTGGGTTTCTTTTTGCTTGGCTTCTTCTAGTTTCTTGAGGTCAGAACCTAGATTTTTGATCGGAGACTTTGCCTCTTTGCTTGTGTAAGCCACACTTAGGTGAGAGAACACAAACTGAAAACACAGAATTCCAGAAAAAGAATCCTAAAGAAAACATTACGAATAATTATGTGTGGCACTCATTTAAATTAGTGATCAGAGGAAAATGTGTAGCTCTGAATATGTATGTATATAAAATGAAAGAACAAAAATAAACAAGTTACCAGTTCAAAAACCTCGGGGCAAGTTTTCAGTTTCCTGGTGTTGGAGGCTTTTGTTTGGCTGTTCACTCACTATATTCTCTCTCGTTTCTTTCATCCTTCTCTTCCCAGTTTTATGTTCTGTTTTGTCAGAATGGATGAAGTTCATGTTATCTTCGGCCGTGACCCCTCCATATCTTAGGTCTAGTTCTATAATTCAGTATAAGATGAACGTCAGCCCTCCTGCCAGAGTCTGCTCCGCCAAGGTGAAGGTCACCCTTGAACAAATTCCTCAGCAAGGTCAGGCGTTTACAGTATTTCTCACATACGCAAAACTGCCTTTTCTATAGCCTTGCTTCTGGAAGGACGCCTGACTGGTTTGTACTTCCTTGGTTTGTACTTCAAGTTTCTGGAAAATTACAGCTCACTTTGTTTGCTTTGCATATTGTTTTCGATGCTCAAATTCCTCTGCTTTGTAAGTTACTTGGTTTTTGCTTGGAGGCCCTTGGCATTAAAGGCAGATAGTTTTTTAGGATACAAAACTGGATTTGAGTGTCTCAGATCCATTTCCCTGGTACTAAGTGTGCCCTTCCCATGTAAGAAGAGTATTGATTTCTGGAAGATGGTCTTGTAGTTTCGATATCGTTTCTGTTATGTCCTCCTTGTCATCTTTAGGGGATTGAAGCAGCCACTGCCCTCCCTCCGTCTCAGCCTCTGCTGCTCCGAAGCTGTTCCTCCATCTCCTCTGAACTGTTCTGTTTCTTTTCCTGCTTTTCGTTAATGCCCTTTTCTTCTTGCTTCCCTGAGTTCAATCACCTCTTGTTTCTTCTTTTGTCTCTCTTTTTTCCTAGCAAGGTCCTTTATTTTTCCATTGTACATTAGACAGTGTACAGAGCCAATTAGGTTTTCATTAAACAATTAACGCACGTGATGTTTTGTGACATTGGTTGCCAGCCCCACGACACGTCAACACTCCCCCCATCTCAGCCTTGGGTCCCCTGCTAGCAGCCTTCCCGTCCCCTCCTGCCTTCTCACCCCTGCCCCTGGGCTGGGGGCCCCTTTGTCTCACTGTGTTGGATGGGCCCCTCTAATCTTTGGCCGAAGGGTGAGCTTCAGGGGCACCTTCAACACTCAGTCCAAAGGCGGTCCGGGTCTCCTTATTTCTATTTTTTCTTTCTGTCCACTTTCTTTGTTTTGAGTCGTTTCATTACTGAATCAGGGTGTGTTTTCAGAGCCCCAAGCGTGGGGGCTGCTCCTTCTGTTCGGACTCTTGTCTACGGCCTCTTCAGCTTGGGGGCTGGCTTGGAGAGAATTCTCTCAGCAGACCCATTCTGTTCTCCTTTTCCGATGTCTTTCCTTCCACTTGTTCCCTACGGATGTGGTCGGTGTGCTCCAGCCTCTCTCTCAGAGGAGGCAGCATGCAGAGGTCCACAACGCTACCTTCTCCCCGAGGAGAGGCTTCTTTGGTAGACAGAGGTGCTGCTGCCTGGGTGCTGGGAGGGGGCAGTGTGGGCACCTCTTACTGGCCTCCAGGAGGCCTCCAGGGTGGGCAGACAGTTAGGGGCTCCACCACCAGCTGAAAGGCCAGAGATGAGTCCACCCCGAGGTAGCACAGAAGACAAGCCTGGCAACCTGCTCCCTGAGTTCTGGCCCCAAAAGCTCCAGAGAGCGTTCAGTTTGCACACGTGGGGTCCCCAGGAGTCAGCATGGATGTGATGGCAGCATCCTCACTCTTTGGCTCCCCTCAGGACCCCGTCCTGTTTCCTCTCTTCACCTCCCAGTTGTCTCTAAGGGTGTGTCCACTTCTCTATGGGCCAGAAGCCAGGGCTAGCCCCCCTCAGTCCCTTGCTGTCCTCACCCTTTCGCCGTGGCCAGTGCTGTGGGCGGCCTCACTGTGACCTGTGGTCTCTGCCTGACGTTTTCATGCTGGGTCTCTTCATCTGGGCTGACTCTGCCTGTGCTGCTGGGGGTTCGCATGCCCAATGCCTTCTTGGCCGTGGGTCTCAGCCTCTGGAATCCAGCTCCATGCCTGCACGTGGGTGATCTCGGGGCACGGTCCTGTCGCCCCACACTGTGGCAGGCATGAGGCGCGTGCGGCTTTGTTTGCACTTCTTCTTGACTTTATGCCTTTGGGGAGGCGGCGTGGGGGAGCCGGGAAGGCAGAGGATGAGGAGCACGCTATTGTTCTGCCAGCCTCGCCAGGAGTCATCTTTGAATCAGGCCTTTTCCCAAGCACCCCTGTCACCCACATCAAGGTTCCTCTGAGCCCCGGACTCGGCCCACCACTCTGTCCCTCCGGATGTCCCCCCAGTTGGCGACGGTGCTTTGTCCTGCCTGGGCTACTAGACATGCCTCTCTCCTGGGCCCTCAGTCCGCACACCAGCCTGGGCCACACTTTTCCTACATGGCAGCCCCAAGCAGCTCCTTACATGTAAATTACATCTGTGTTACCTGCTGGGGTGTCCCCATGGCTTCCTGTACAGCATACCCAGCCACTGTCCTTGTGCTCATCACCCACTGAGGCTCAGCCCCAAGGTGGGCTCCTGGGAGCCACAGAAGGGCTATTCCCTTGGGGGCCATTGGCTGCCAGAGGGGCCTCCCTATAAACGGCCGGCCTGTGCTCCCAGTTACGAGGCTGGTTCGCTCTACGACCAGAAGGCTAAGGATGCACAGGGCCTCCCGCCCGTGTCCTCAAGGACCAGGGCCGTGCCACCTCCCCCTGTCATGTTCCCAGAGCCTGCCACGCTGCAGGACCTTGGCGGGGGCTTCTGAGCGGCCTGACCCTCCACAGGGTCTCGTCCCCCCGCAGCCAGCACACAGCAGCCACGTGCCTCTCTGCTCCCTGGAACAAGGCCATTTCCTAAGCAAGCATTGCCCTGGTTCCTACATGTTTTTGCTGATAATTGGAAATTCCTGTGTCAATCAGCTTCACTCCTGGCCTGTCTGAGAGCCCAGCAGGACAGAAAAGGCACTCAGGTGGCCCCAGCAGAGCCCTGTCACCAAAGCTCTTCATGCACAAGGGGCGACCCTTGAGTGTTTGGCATGCATGCCAGCTAGGGGGCCGTGGCGGAGAGTCCTGCTGTGCGGGGCTGTCCCCAGACTGGTCCCTGCCCGCCTCACGGCCCTCCGCAGCCAGCAGGCACAGGGTGGGGGGCGCCAGGCTGAGTTAATGGCTCTTGACAGCAACTGTTAAAATAATTTGGACGTTAAGCCTCCCCCAGCTCTGGGGTGGCTCTGAGTGTGTCCAGGCCCCGGCTGGCGGAGCCATCGGGGGCCCTCTTGGCCCTGGATCTGGCCCGGCTGGAAGGTGGCCTGGGAAGGGACCCGTGTTCTCAAGCCTGCACCCTCGGGGCCTGGGGGTGGGGCCAAGCAGATGTCTGGGTTGGGTAGCCAGGGCCCGGAGCCGGATGCGGAGAGCCAGGCCTGCAACTCATTTCCCCATTAAACATTCTGGGAACATCTGCGGCCCTTCCAAAGCTTCTCCCGAGCTAGTTGCTCTGATTAGTGTGTGAAGCTGGGACCTGGCGCAGCACAGGGCTGCGATGAAGGTGAAGAGATCGCCCTGAGATTAGAAACATTTTTCCCTCCCTCTGTCACTGCGCCTTGAGAATCAAGGCCGCTTTCTTCACCGCTCCATCCAAGGACCTCCAGAAACTTCCTCCCCACCTCTCCAGAGGTTTCTGGGGCGTGACCGGTGAGCTCAGCTCCTGGAGGAGACAGCGCTTAGCCCAGATTCCATCCTGGGCCAGAGTTTCCCGGGCCCCATTCGCTGGCTGGAACCTGCCCTGGCCATGTGTCCTGGGAGACCTGGGGGGGACTTCCTGGGCAGGAGGCTGCGGGTCTGCAGAGTGGGCAGCTGTGCTGCCCTCCCGCTTCCTGCACGTGCTTGCACTGACCCCGGCCTGGCTGTCACCGTGGTCCTCCTCAGAGCCCACGTAGCCTGGACCCACCCTGGGGCCTGCAGGGCCCCTGTCCACTCGGGGGGGCTGTGTGTGGTGGAGTCATCGGCCCTGCTGTGAGGGGTGGCCCAGGGTCCTGTGAGAGAGCAGCCCCACATCCTGCTGGAGTTTCTCAGGACCCCCAAGGTCACCTCTGACTCTGCCTGTTACCCTCACACTCCTGTTAGATCTGCGGTGCACGCCCTGGGCCAGACGTGGAATCCAAACATTCTGGAACATTGCCCCAAACGTCCTCTTACGCCAGGCAGCTGGGTGGGGAGAGCCTCGCAGAAGGTTGGGGGAGATGGGGTTCTGGTCCCAGCCCTGCTGAGCTGGCCTCCACCAGGCCCCTTTCTGAGGCCCAGCCAGCCTCCTCCAGCCTGCTTGTCACCCCGTGGCCCAGGGAGGGCCGTGGGCACTGTGGGGCTGGGGGCTGGGGCTGGTTCGTGCCCAGCTCACAACTGTGTCAAGTCCGTTCCCAGGACTCAGGGTTACAAATGGGCGAACCCCACCAAGGGGACATTTTCTGGCTCAGATGTGTGGAGCCAGCTGTTGCGGACACAGCTGGACCCCTGGGCTCCAGGGATCTTTCTCTCGCTCCCCCTTTGCAAGCTTCCCCCGCCGTCGGTCCCCACCACCCTCTCCCTTCCTCCCTGTCACTTCCCCCCATTGGCCCCGGCGATGGCATTCTCCGTGGGCAGCCTCTTCCCAGGGGACAGGTGGTTCTCAGCCTGGACACCCAGCTTAGCATACCAGGAGAAAGAGGCCGGGAGTCAGGGACCAGACTTGCACAGGCCCGAAAGGGGAAGGAGCCTCCCTTGGACGTGCTCTGGGGCACAACATGTGGACCCCGCAGACAGGGGAGGGAGGCGGCCTCTCTTGGCGTGATGAGAAGCTGTCCCCAGAAGCAGGGGGCTGGCTGCCGAGCTGGCGAAAACAACAGGTGTCCACTCAGCAAGGTATTTTCCTCGGCGGAACCAAGCGCCAGCTGTGAACGTGCGTCCCTCCCTCGCCCGGCCTGGCAGCTGTTGTGGGAACGCTTCTGCCCCTTCTGTCTGTGGCCCCGACTTCTCGCCTCTCAGCAGAGACACAGGTGGCAGCAGGGCTGCGGGCTCAGGGGCTGGGAGCTGGGCACAGCAGCTGGCGCGGGCACAGGCTGTGGCCCGGCGATGTCACGCAGGCCTGGCCGCAGCTGTCCGAGGCCCTGGGGGGTTCCCGTTCCAGGCGCGGGTCCACAGGGCCTTGGGGAACTGCCGAGGTGGGGGATTTCTGGAGGGGGCCAGAGAAAGGAAGGACAGTGACAGCTATTTAGTGCCAGTGGGGGTTCGTGCTGTCCAGGGGGTACCTGGGGGGCCCTGGGGAGGTAGGCAAAGTCACCTCCACACAGAGGAGACACACTTGCTCCATGCAGGGCGGCCTCTGGGAAGGAGCCACGGCTTCGCCGGGAGATCGGCAGGAAGCAGGCTGGGAGCAGGGGGCCAGGGCGAGGCTACCCGAGGCAGCACCCAGGAAGGGGATGCTCCGTCTCCAAGGACAAAGGCCACAGGCGCAGTGGGTGTAAGGCGAGGCAGGCTCAGGCTGGAATCCTGGGCGTGGGCCAAAGTTCCAAGTCTTTCGGAACCTCAGTTTTCCCAACTGGAAACCAGGATCAGAGCAGCTAGCCCTCACAAACAGACACTTGGGAAACAGGGGAACCCCCTCCTGCACCCTGGGCCAGGGTGTCCCCGACGAGGGGCAGGGGCTAGATGCTACTAGAAGCAGAAGGCCTTAGAGTAGGGTCCTTAGGCTGCCAGGGTGGCTGCAGTGGGCAGAAGCTGCCCTGGGCACTCGGTGAGGGACGTGCAGGACACAGGCATAGGGGACATTTCTAAAACGGGCTGCTCCAAACAGGACGTGTGGGCCTGAGGTAGTGGACAAAGCCCCTTCACCCCAGAACCACACATGTGTGCCCATCTCTGCATCCAGGCTTTCATCAGGGCTGGGTTTTTGAGTCAAGTCAAAGTTGCCCCACAGAGCAGGCCGAGGGTTGGAAGGGAGACACTGTGCCGAGCTGGTTTCTGTCGCGGGGGGGGGGCCTTGGCAGCCGGCGGCCCCAGCTGGGGCGGTCGCCACGCCAGAGGCGACGCTGGCCCTCCCAGACCTCCCATTTTCCTAGAAAACAGAATTGTTTTGTTCTGCCCTGAAAAGTGAGGCCCAGATTCTGGCCCTGAATACCCACAGGCAGCCAAGGAATGAACACGGCAGGGGCTGGGCTCTCGTGGGAAAGCCCGGCTCCGTGGCCGGCGAGAGGCCTGAGTGCTCTCCTCGGCCTCTACCCAGGCAGCCCTGGGGGGGCCTCTGGTCTTGTCCTCTGCCCCCTGGGGCCCATCAGGGGCTTTTGGTTGTCCTTTCACTGAGAGAACAGTCTTGGACTTCCGGCAGAAGTGCCATGTCCCCAGGCTGGGGAGGGCACAGGAGTCACCCCAAGGCTCTTGCACAGCTTCCCCCCTTCTTCCAGGTGCTCGGCCGTGGCCGAGGGTAAAGGGGAGCAAAGAGAACGCCGAGGCGCCAGCAAACACTGAGCGGCAGGGCTGGGAAGCCAGGAGGGGCAGCAGCCTTTCCTTTTGGTCTGAAACAACCATCCTGTGGAGACCCCGGCTGCCGGGGCAGTGGGCCGTGGGCCGTGCGCCGTTCCGGGCTGAAACCCAACAGCCACGGTCCTTGTGGGCAGGTGCAGCCCGACCTGCCAGGGCGGCCCGCTGAGGTGCGTGGGCGTCATTTCCTAAAATGCCAGGCTGGTCCTGTCCCAGGTAGGGCAGCTTACCCTTGGCCCCCCATTGTGAGTGGTCACTGGCAGGAACCCCGCGATCCTTGCCACCAACCCGCCTGCTCTCCCTCCTGCCTGAGAAGTGATGTGGGCTCACGCTGTCCGTACACCTCTCTCCTGTCTCTAACACATGACCCTGGACCTACGTCCCTGGACAGAAGCTCCAGCTCTCACTTGGTGGCTCTCTGATACACAGGGAGATGGCATCTCAATCCTGAACCCCTGAAATGGAGCAACACCTTGTTCCCCACCGAGCCACAGACCTGGGAGCCAGCTCCCACACATGGTCTGCAACTCACAGCCACTTCCCACTGTCTCCATGCGTGTTCTGGGCCCAGAACTCCTCACGCAGAACCCTTTTCCCAGGTGCAGCTAAGTCATGTCTGAGCGGTTTCCTGCTGGACGCCTGCCCTCTGCCCCCAGAGGCTAAAAGCTCCTGAGCTGTATTCACATTTCTCCAGTGAGGAGTTAGGAGTACCGCCTCAGCACGTGCTGGATTCCTCTCATCTGATGCACTTGTTTGTCCGCTGCCCCTTTTTCACTCCATTGTTTATATTTTTCTGATTGACTTGTAGTTCTTTATGTTCTGTGGATTCTGTTCTTCTGTGGCTGCCTTTCCACTCTCCCTAAGATAGCATCTGTGGATCAGCACATCTTAATTCTAATGTAGTGAAATTTATCAGTCGTCATCTTTATGGTTATTGCTTCTCAGGTCTTAAAAACCTTTTAAAAAGTCCCTGAGGTCATGAAGATACATCTTCTACACAGATGGCTTTTTGGTGTATGGTGTGAGGCAGGGGTCCAACTGAATGCTTTTCTCCTATGGATGGATGTCCAGTTGTCCCTGAATGTTTTATTGATAAGTCCCTCCTCTTCTGAAGAGAAGGCCAAGAAGGCCACCTCTGATACACAGCTGGCATCTATGTGTGGGAGGGAGGACGTGTCTCGACGTCCCGTTCTATCCCACTGGCCTCTCTGTCCTCCTACAGTACCACATGGCTTTTGTAATTCCCATAGCTGTGTAATATTATGGATGTTTGCTAGTGCAGGCCTCCCAATTTGTGGTTCTTTGTCAACTCTTAGCTCTTTCCATATCTGAAACATTTTAGAATCCATTCTCAAGGTCTGCACAAACAACCCTTGGGATTTTTACTAAGATTTGGGTAGAGTATTCTCAGCATTGAGTCTTCTCACTAATAGGACATAGGCATATTTCTCCCTTTACTTCATTCTTCTTTAATGTCTCTCATTAAAGTCTTCTTTTCTGGAGAAATCTTGTATATTCTTATATACTTATGACGTTTTCTTGTACTAGCATATATACTTTTCTTTATGTTTTGTTTTAGTCACCTGGTACTGCTCTAACAGAAAAGACCATGAGTGAATGGTTTCATGATTATTGACATAGTCCAGTAAGCCACAAATCCATTTAAGAGTTATAGATCCATTCAATAGGACAGATTGTCACAGTCCAGAAGGCTGCGTCCAAGTTCCAGGACAGCCTCTCGGCACAGGAACCTCAGGTCCAGAGGACATGCTCTGCTCTCGGTCTTGGTGGCGTGAGGCCCTCAGTTCTCTCTGCTCACTTCCCTCCCTTCTGTCCCCCAAGCTGGTGACACGAGTCCTGCCTCGCCAGCACAGCTGCTGCCCATTCTCCATCATCAATATCACAGAGGGAGGATTCACAACACATGGGAGGAACAGCACCAAACTAGGACTCACAGCCAAATCACATCAATACATACATTTTCGGGGGGACACAATGCAATCCATGACAGGTTTCTATCGTGAAATACTTTTAGATGCATAGGAGAGACAAAGATATCAGTATCCCCATATACTCTTCACCCAACTTCCCTAAGTGTTACCACCTAATCCAGCCAAAGGGCATTTATCAAAACTAAGAAGTTATCTGTGGCCTAACACTCTAACTAAAGTCATTTGGTCTGCTTATGTGGATTCTCTCGGTTTTCCCATTAATGTCCTCGTTCCGACACAGGATCCCACACCACGCTTACCCAACAGACCTTCTGAGTCTCTTCTAATAATGTGTGAGCACCTCAACCTTTTCTTGTTTTTCGTGACCTTGATACTTTTAAAGAACAGCGTATGGGAGTCCTGTGGAATACCCCCCAATCTGGATTTGTCTGATGTTTCCCTGTGCTTAGACTGGGATCGTGGGTTTGGGGGAAGACCCTAGAGGTGGAGTACTTTCCACATCATATCATGTCACGGGTATGTGACACCCAGTAACTCACTGCAAGTGATGTTAACCTTGATCACTTGGGCAAGATGGGGCCCACCACATTCCTCGACTGGAAAATTGGTGTTTTCCCCCATCTATAGTCATTTGGGAAACCCCAGTGGCATAGTAGGTTAAGTGTTATATCACATCTGCTAGCCAAAAGGCTGGCAATTCAGATCTGCCAGGTACTCCTCAGAAACTCTATGGGGCAGCTATATTCTGACTTATAATAAGATTGCCATGAGTCAGAATCGACTCAGCAACAGTGGGTTTGGTTTTTCTGGTTTACAGCCATTGAAGGAAACCCTAGCAGCACAGCAATTAAGAGCTACGGCTATTAACCAAAGAGTCAGCAGTTCGAATCCACTACGTGCCCCTTTGAAACCCTATGGGGCAGTCCTGCTTTGTTCTGTAGGGTCACTGTGAGTTGAAACTGACTTGCGGTAGTGGACTTGGGCTTTTATATTTATTCAGAGCCAAGAGATCAAGTCCAGCCCACACTGGAGGAGAGGGGGGTAACAGAGCATCTCCTGAAGGGGGGACACATCAAATAATTGGAAACATATGTTAAAAACACCACAGCAAAGTCATAAATATTCTGGAAGAGCTTCTTTGAAGTTTCTCCTAAACAAGTCTCCCATTAATTTTAGCAACTACTGGTGGGTTTTGCCTGCGACTGTGATGTTCTAACGGTGATCTTCTCTTCTTCTCGTTTTTCCCTTCTACATGTATCTCACTGTATTCTGCGAGGAAGGTCTGTCCCTTATAGTGCTTCCAGTGCTCTGTTTGTTAAACCTTTAGCCTCTCATCAGTACAGGCTTGGGGAGATTTCTTTTGTGAGTTTCAATCCACTGCTGTCACTTATTTTGTTGCTCCAGTTGTCCTAGCAATGGCCACTGGATTGGGAGCCCTTCTGAGCTGTTTTCCATGTCCTTTGGACACGCCTCTGTTCTTTTCACATCAGTCTTTTCCAGCATTGCTTTTCTCTCTGGCGCATGGTGATACTCCGGGCTCCTCTGTTGTGTTTCCTGCCTAAGCCCCAGATTCAACACCTAACCAAAGAATACATGGGAGAATGGTACTTAGAAACCAAGCTCTGGGCCCGGAGTGTCCTTGTTGGTGCTGGAGTGCCACTAGGTCTAGGCCCTGCCAGCTGGCAAAGACATGGTGTGTATGCACAGGCCTTCCTTTGTGTGTCTGTCTGTACCTATAGGAAGGAACACCTGCATTCACACTGCTGTTTCCCACTCGAGTCCAGAACCACTGCCTTGATGCCAGCTTCCCCCTGGCTTATTTGTAACTTTTTTCCCTAACGGCGAGAAACATGGCTCCTATTATCTATAATTTATTTACTTGTTTAATTCTGGCATACACACAATGCCCTATGGGAAACAAATTTACCCACTAGAATATTCATCACAGGGCTTCAACGCATCCTGACAAAACACTCTCCAAAATGAGTTAGGTCAAGTCCTCCTCCCTCAGGATCCCTGCTGGCACGGTGGCTAAGGACTCAGCTGCTAAGTGGAAGGCTGGCATGGCAGCCAACCAGGGGCCCCATGGGGGAACGATGGGTGCCCCCTGCCTCCACAAAGATGGCAGTCGTGGGGACCATGGGGGCGGTTCTCCTCCACCTGGAGGGTCGCTGTGAACTGACACAGATGCAACAGCAGTGTGCTTTTTGTTTGTTTTTGTTTTTTTCCCTCTTCCACCATCCTTGGGGCGCCATACCATACAGCTGTGAGACACAGAGACTCACGTGTCACAGTCTGCTTTCCATCCTGGGGTCCTCTGACATCCTGGGTGATATATTTTTTTTAAATTTGTACATAGCGGAGCTCACTCTTTGAAGTGTACAGTTCTGTGGGTTTTCACAAAGGCAGCGAGTCATGTCTCCACCCCTGCGGTACCCTAGAGAGCAGCCCCACAGCCCTGAGTGCTCCCTCTGAGGCCCTTTGAAGTCAGCCCCCACCCCTAACCACTGGTAACCACTAATGTGTTTTCTGCCCCTGTCCTCTTCCCAGAGTGTCTCACAAATGGACTCATCCGATACACAGCATTTTGCATCTGGCTTCTTTCAGTTAGCAGAACGTATTTGGGAATCAAGTATGTTGTGTCCTGTGAATCCTGAGTTGACTTTTTCGGATTGGTGAGCAGTAGTCTGGGTACCTGTAGACAGATCACACCTTGCTCATCTGCTCTTCTGTTGGAGGACGTCTTGGTTGTCTCTCGTTTGGGGCAGTTGTGAGTGAAGTTGCTTTAAACACTGAAGCATAGGTCTGTGAACCTAAGTCTTCATGTCAGTTGGGTCTGCATCTGAGAGAAGCACCGCTGACCTGTGGGGCAGAGGGGTCAACATTTTCCAAGAGAGAGGCTGACGACCAACTGTAAGAACTAGCTCACACAACTGTAGAGGCTGGCAAGTCCAAAACCCACAGGCCAGGCAAGCTGGAACCTCAGTAGGATTTCTGCACTTGAGTCTTGAGGCAGAATCCCTCTCCTTTCAGAAGCCTCAGTTTGGGGCCTTAAGATCTTCATCTGATTGGATGATGCCCACCAACATTGCTGAGAGTTATTTACTCAGAGGTAATTAAGAAAAAAAAAAAAAGCCACTGCCATCAAGCCAATTCCAACCCATACAGCCCTGGAGGACAGGGCAGAACTTCCCATACAGTTTCCAAGGAGTGGTGGCAGAGTTGAGCTGCCAACCTTTTGGTTAGCAGATGCAGCACTTAACTGCCACACCACTGGTAAATATTAATCACATCAACAAAATACTTTAAAAGCAATATTTAAACTAACTTTTGGCCAAATAACCAGACTCCATAGCCTAATCATGTTGACGCATACAGTTAGCCATCACATATACCAAGTATCTGTATAACTGGAGGAGCCCTGGTGGTATGGTGGTTAAAGGACTCAGCTGCTAACTGCAAGGTCAGCAAGTCAAACCACCAGCCCCCTCGGGGATATAAAGACGTGGCAGTCTGTTTCCTTAAAGATTTCACCTTTGGAAACTGTATGGGGCATTTCTACTCTGTCCTGTAGGGTCATTGTGAGTCAGAATAGATTCGACAGCAACTATCATTTTCTCTAAATGTTTAACTTGAATCAGAAATTGCTAATGTGTTTTCTGAAATACGTGTACCATTCTGCATTCCCACATGCAAGGAGGAGTTCCAGTTACTCCATATCCACATGATCACTTATGTTGTCAAGTTTTGATTTTCGCTTTTTCATTTTAGCTGTTGTAACAAGCATGAAGCAGTATCTTGTTGTGGTTTTAATTTACTGTGAGTCAGCATCGACATGACAGTACTGGGTTGGGCTAATGACTCGTGGAAACCCTGGTGGCGCAGTGGTTAAAAGCTGTATCTACTAAACAAAATGTCAGCAGCCTGAATCCACCAGATGCTCCTTGGAAACTGTGAAGCAGTTCTGTTCTGACCTAGACAGTTGCTATGAGTGAGAATTGATGTCATGGCAAGTGGGTTTGGTTCTTGGTTTTTTAATGACTCATGAGAGTGCACCTCTTTCTATAAGCTTCTTCACCATCTTTGTTCCTCCACTTACGTGGTTTGCCTTTTTATCATCCAACTCTATGAATTTTCTATATATTCTAGACACAACTCCTTTACCAGATATGTGAGCTTCAAAATATTTTCTCAAGTGTCTTCCACAGAGAAAACCTTTTAGTTTTGGTAGAGTCCAACTTATCTATGTTTTTATTCATTTACCGAAAACTCTGGGAAGATTTCTATGTCCCTGTCTTGAGGCAGACTCCTCTCCAAAGCCTGTTTTTGCTCTTAAGACCTTCTCCTTGTCCCTCTTATGAGTCAGGGTGCTGGAAGAAATGACAGGGTAGCTGGGGAGACACTGGTGTCACTTCCAGAAACTCATCACCAAGCCCAAGGTCCCGCAGGCTTCCTCCTGTTTTCTTCAACAAGTGTTAGTTTTATATTTTAGATTTTTTAAGATATTGTTTACAAAACAAAAAAACAAACCCACTGCTATGGAGTCAGTTCCAACTCATAGTGACCCTACAGGACAGAGTAGAACTGCCCCACAGAGTTTCCAAGAAGAGCCTCGCAGACTTGAACTGCTGACCTTTCGGTGAGCAGGCGTAACACTTAACCCTCAGGGTCTCCGTACTCTTTACAGTACCTTTTAAAAATTTCTTTTTTGTAACTAACTTGTTGATCTCCAACAATGTTAGCCTAAAGACTAAATGCATTAAAATTTATATACATGTACCCCAAACCCCTGCCTTGAAGTTGACAGTGAGCCTACAAGACAGAGTAGAACTGTCCCATAGTTTCCAGAATTGCCCTGTGGTTTCCAAAGAGTGCCTGGTGGATTTGAACCGTCAACCTTTTCTTTAGCAGCCATAGTACTTAACCACTACATGACCACGATTTCGTACACATACGAGGTCTGACAATTAAGTTCATGAACTTAAAGGTTCTGAGTGCTACAGGCCTCCTTGCTAAATATCAGTACAGTCACTTTCACAGTCCTCCCCTTGGCAGACGCCAGCACCTAGTCCCTGCTTCAAAGCAATTTTGGAACTCTTCCTGGAATGGCCATTGTGCATGGCACAATGGCAAGTTCATAAACTTAATTGTCTAGTTGTCTGTGAGGAAGTTTTTAGCCAGTAAACAGATAACTGTATTGGAACACCCTCCCTACTCACCTGATCTGGCCCCCAGTGACTTTTTTCTTTACCAGAAGATAAAGGAAACACTAAAGGGAAAATCTCTGGATGACATTCAGGACAGCTCTGATGGCCATTCCTGAAAAACAGTTCCAAAATTACTTTGAGGGCTAGACTAGGCACTGGCACCAGTGTGGAGCTTCCCAAGGGGAGTCCTTCAAAGGAGGCCATAGTGATACCCAGCAACGAGGGATGTAGTGCTTTCTCTAGGATGAGTTTGCAAACTTAATTGGCAGTCCTCGTATGCACAGACACACTTCTATTCATATATCCACCTCAGGAATAAATTGACGGGAACTGTGAGAACTGGAGTAGGCCAGACCTGTTCATACAGGAAAACCAGCTTCGTCACTGTACCCATTATAGACCACCTGACGACTGCCGGAAGCGGCTGGGGACGCAGCAGGATGGGAGCCGCCCCGTCCCGCGCTGTGATTGCCGTCACTGCCATGTTTGAGCCCTCTCTTGCACCCACCTCAGAGGCACCCTCCACCCTCCCTGGAGCTGGGGGCCACTGTGGGGTCACAGCCCACGTGAAGGCAGACGAGGGGCTCCAGGGCTGCCCCCCAGTCTGGCAGCTCCTCATGGGCAGCAGTCCTGCCACCTTGTCCTCCCTGGCACAAGGTTTGCTCAGGTCCCCACAAGTGGCAGAGAGAAGTGGCAGGTGTCATACTTGGTATGTAACCCAGCATTCCACCCATCGGACTCTCACCCCAAGATCAGGGTATGAGCCTGGGGAGAGGTCTGGAGCCCAAGGGAGACAGTCTGTGAGCTCCGTCCTTGAGCTCAGCCTATGGCCCAGCCGCTGCTCCGAGTTGTCACCAGCCCTCCACCTCCCCCGTCACACGGGGTCTTGTGGACTCCATGGCCATGTTAAGTGGTCCCAGCTATGACATAGGCATGACTGTCTGAGCTGAGGAGCCCGTGTATGCTGTCTCTACCTCACCCTGCAGGGAGGGAACCCCACCCACTCACAGGCCAGCTCAGCACAAGGGTGCCAATCTGAGGCTGGTGGGGGGGCACCTGAGCCACCAGGCCCTCGGCCACCACACCCTTGTGGAGCCCTAATGTGTTGTCCCCTCGTCCCACAGTGAAGAAGAGCCCGACGCTGCTGGACGTGAGCGCAGCCCAGTTCACGCGGACTAACAGCTTCACTGAGGACCTGGACCTGGAGGGGGAGACACTGCTGGCGCCCATCACCCATGTCTCACAGTGAGTGTATGCCACAGGGCCCACCGTGCCCCCACCGTCAGAGATGCCAGGGTGGCCTCGGTGCCAGCTCTCAGATGGAGAAGGGGCATTTCCCACCACATCAGGGAGTCTGACCCCCTTGTTTGGGTGTGCGGAAAGCCGGGCTGACCCTTCTCTACTTGGTATTGGGCTCGGTGTGCCTGAGACTGCTGTCTGCCCCCCCCGCTCCCGCAGAATTGAGTGGCTGACGTGTTCTGTGTTTCCATGGTGCCCTGGCCAGGCTGCAGGGCAGAAACGAGTGCATGCTGGCTTCTCCTTGGGGCAGAAGGACGGCCCCGCTGGCCTGGCCTGCTAGGGCTCTCTCTAGCATGGCAACCCGGTGCTCCTGGCCAGTGTACCCTAGGGCCCCCCGCAGTAGTCTCCTTCAGGACCGCGAGCCCCCTGGCCCTCCCCCACTGTAGCTGTTGACTGGCCACCACTACTTCTGGATGTGCGTCCCTCTGCAGGGTTTCTCGGATACCCTTAGGCTGTCTGGGATCCGGGCAGTTCTGAAGCTACTGTGTCACGGTGGCTGTAAGAGAAGGACCCGCCACTGTGACCACTTGCAGGTCTGGGTGACCACAGCAAGGCCAGCAGAGTGGGCAGAGCTGTTGGAAGGTGTGGTTCTGAGCTGATGGGCTTTGTCTTGTCCTTCTAGGCTGCTAGGCTCACTGGAGGCTGGCAGTGCTCGGTGCCCAGCGGCCTGTGAACAGCAGCGTTCACAGGCCAGATGATGCGGGAGCCACTGGGAAGTGTGACTCTGGTCCACATCTAGGAGTGGACGCCTTCCCGCCAGGCCTCTCCATCGGAAGCCTGGTGGCTGGCTGGGAAGCTAGGTTGATAGTGGAGGCTGGCACAGACAGGTGGGACTCAGGCAGAGGTTAGCCTGGAGGCAGACGACGGCCTGCCACCTGGGCCGCTGGGCCACGTGCATCCTGGGCTCAGGAGACCCCCACAGTGGCACAGCCGGGTAGGGCTGGAATAAGGGCAAGAGACGAGACCACACCAGGCAGGTAGAGCGCTGGAGGCCCCGGCTGCCATAACCACATTTGGGAGGGGACAGACACCCAGACACCAGGGGCACCTACCCGCCCCCTCTCCCATCCCAACAGCCTGTGTGACGACTGATGCCTTCTTCACGCACAGCTCTCGCTGCCTGGCATATGGCACAGCCCCGTGGGCCCTGCGTTCCAGGGGTACTTGCCCCATAAGCGACCACGAGCGGCGCAGGGTCTCCCAGGGGTGGCGGGGGTGGGAGGCTGTTAGCAAAAACCAGATCCATTTTCCCCAGCGTCTTCCTGATGTTAAACGTATCACCCCACTGGGCTGTGGCCAGATCCAAGTGAAAAGCATAAATAAAGACACATTTTGTTTCGATCTTGCGCACGCCCGCCCGGGGGCCCCCGGGAGGTGAGGTCACTGCAGTCTTGATTACAGAGGGTCTCTGGGACTGAGCAAAGCTCCCCTTTGCAGGGCCTGCTGGCCAGCAGTGCCATCAGGGCACATGGCCTGGGCAGGCCTGGGACCCTGGTGTACAGTGTGCCTCAGCTCACCGTTAGGCCCCGTGGACAAAGTGCCCACAGCCACGGCCATGGACATGGCCACTAGCCTAATGTGTCTTCTCGCACCATGTCCATGCCATCAGGGTCCTGATGGGCCCTTCTGAAAGGCACGTGCTCTGTGACACAGAGACCAAGGCTTCCATGAATATTTCAGGCCAAGCAAGTTCCTGGGTCCTTCCAAGGGTTGTTGGTAGTGGTGGGGGGACTGCCCCATTTGCACCTCTTGGGTCTAGCACATGGTGTCCCACCATCTGAGCACCTGTCACTTGCCGGCCGCTGTTAAGTTCTGGTTCCGTCAAACTTCAGTCAGCAGTCCTGCCCCCTAAGATGCCAGGGGGGCCAGACGGCATGTCCCCTCCAGTTCTCCAGCCCGCTACGTCCCACTCCCTGAGTCCTCCCCACCCCACCCCCGTCAAGCCTCAGAAGCATGAAGGCTGTGGGGTGCAGGTGGGGCACTAGGTCAGGCAGGGATGGCCAGGGCTCGGAGCCTACGGCGGCACTGTCCAGCCTCTGGCACCCAATCCCTGACAGCGGCGCCTACCCCACTGTTGTACGTGGACACCCTGGCTCCCCCACCATCTGCACGTTTCCTGTGGGTCCTTTTCTAAAAGTCTCATCTATGCTAGCAGTACAGCCACCTCCCACCCCAGGCCTGTCTGCAGGGCGATGAGGGTGATGGCCAGATGCCACGTGGTCACCCAGGTGCCGCCGGGCCTCCTGCAGCATGACAGCAACAGACCCGTGAGCAAAACCAGCCTCGCGCGTTAATTAGAGTTTGCACGTCTCTAACTTTCGCCTGGACCCTGCAGAATCTCACGCCCAGCGCTGTAGTTTCTCTGTCCTTGTGAGGCTGTGGGGCCTGGCTTTTGTCCAGATGGCTCCAGTGTCCCCCCAGTTCTGTGTCTGTCAGTGACAGGGCCAGCTCAGTGCCCTCCAGGGCCACGCAGTGTTGCCAGTTTGGGTTTGGACTCAGCCTACGACGACAGCAGCCCTGGGGGACCCTGGGCCCCCCAGTGTGGCCACTCATGGGCCCCGGCAGGCCTGGGCCTCTGCGTGCACCTGAGACCCTTCTGCAGACTGGCATCTGGGACTGCACAGGAGATGGCCAAGAACAGATGAGGCTGGTCTGTCTTTCCCGACAGCTCTCCCGCTTCTCCAGACCACCTCTGTCTGCGTAAGATGCAGGGAGGGGGCCCGGGAGCCTGCCTGGGGGTCTGGGTGAAGAGGCGTGAGTCACAACATCCCTGTCAGCCTCACACAGCCCAGGCCGCCTCGGAACTGCACGGGGGGATTAAATGTTCCCCTAATCAAATTAGGAGCCAGGCAGAGTGACGCAGTGGGAAACAGCCCAGGCTGGGAACTGGACGCCCTGGATACCGCTCCCAGCCCGCGCCAGCCCAGCTGCGCGCCCCCACGCCCCCGCGCCCCCGCCCTCTGTGCCCTCACCTCCTTAGCTCAGCACACGAGGAGCACGCCCCTGCTCCTTCCTGGGGCCCGGGGGGTACTCTGCAGGCCACTAGGATGCCCACTCATAGCACTGGCCTCTGCGGCACTGGGTGGGCCACACTCGAGGACCCCAGCACAGGACAGAAGTGCTACCATAGGGCAGGGTGGGGAGATGATGCTGGTATTGTCCTGGAGACATGTCTGGTGGCCGGGGTAGGGGCCCCTGTAAACGCTTCCTGGGCTCAGGGCTTGGTTAGGCGGCCTGGGGGACCAGGCCCACAGGGGTGAGGCCAGCCACTGAGGGTCCTGTGTGACGACCTCAGCTCAGGCTCAGGGCCCCAGGGCCACGCCACTCTGGGAGCTTGGGCAACTGGTTGGCATATGAACTTTCAAGGGGGGCCTCCAGCCCTGCTGAGAACTCACATCTCCAGCCCCAGGCACACCGAATCAGGTCAGCATCCTAACAAAAGCACTGGTGGCACTCATATATAATACATCCTGGGGATCACTGGGACAAGGAACCCTGGTGGCACAGCAGTGACACACTCAGTCATGAATCCGCAGGAGGGAGCCCTGGCAGCCCGCTTCTGTCAATACGGCAGACAGCCCTGGACACCCCACAGGCCAGCTCAGCTTTATCCCTTGGGGTCCCGCAGGGTCACTAGCAGTCGGAATCAACTTGACGGCTGTGGGTCTGGCAGTATGAGAGGTCCCCAACCAGCAGCGTCACGCTCCCTGGTGACTTGTGGAAAATGCACCATCTCACCAGGGGTTCCCCTGGAATGAAGCCCCTTGAAGCACTGCTTTTATGAATACAGAGGGATAACGTGTGGAAACACAGAGCCACACAAGGGCAGCTCGGGGCGGGCCACACCCGGTGAAGCCCCATAACCTGCCTAGATCCCCTCCACCTCTGCCACCCTGAGAGCCCCCACTGTCCTGATGTTAAGCAGCACTGTTGGGCTTTGCCTGTCTCTGAGCTGCAGTGAGCGCAGGCCATGTCGGACCTTTCCCGGTACAAGCCAAGTGCAGCCCCAGTTAGCTCACCCATCCTCCTTGCTGGCTGCTGGTCCACGGTGTGGCCAGAACACAGCTGACCCGGCTTCCCTGGTAGGTGAGGGGCATCTGAGCCATAAGAGCGAGTGCTATGACCAGGCCTTGTAGCCCACGGGCAGAGACACGGCTGCCCTTCCGCTACGTGTACGTCTAGACGTGGAACAACCGCAAGCTCCGGCAGGTGTGCATGTCCCGCCGGTGCCTGCTGTCACGCAGGTCCTGGCTGCAGCTGTGCTGATGCTCGCACCCCCCAGCAGTGTGCCACGGTTCCCAGCGGCTGCTCTGTGTCCTTGCCAGCTCTCAGTGTCCTCCAGTGTTCCTTCTCAGCCATATTAGTGGGTGCCTGTTGATGTTATTGTTAGGTGGCATCAAGGCAGTTCCAGCTCCCCATGACCCTGTATGCAGAGGAATGACATCCTGTCTGGTCCTGTGCCACCCTTACGATCACTGTGGAGCCTGAGCTCATCGCTGCAGCCACTGTCAGCAATCCGTCTTGTTGAGGGTCTTCCTCTTTTTCGCTGACTCCCTGCTTACAGAGCACGATGCTCTTCCCCAGGGACTGGTCCCTCCTGACAACATACCCAAAGTATGTCAGCTGAGGTCTCGCTACCTTCTGAGAAGCATTCTGGCAGTATTTCTTCCCAGATAGATTTCTGTTCTTTCTTCTGGCAGGCCATGGTATGTTCCGTATTCTTTACTGGCACCGGAACTCACAGGCATCCCTTCTTCTTCACTCTTCCTCATTCACTGTTCAGCTTTCACATGCACATAAGGCAACCAAAATCACCATGGCTTGGGGTCAGGTGAAGCTTAGTCCTTAAAGTGACATCTCTGCTTGTTGACACTTTAAAGAAGTCTTTGCACTAGATCTGCCCAGTGCAAAACACCACTTGATTTCTTGACAGCTGCTTCCATGGACACTGACTGTGGGTCTAGGTAGACTGAAATCCTTGACAGCCTCCATCTTTTCTCCATTTATCCTGATGTTGCTTATTGGTCCAGTTGTGAGGATCTTGTTTTCTTGATATTGAGGTGTATGTAATCCATAGTGAAGGCTGTGGTCTTCAATATTCATCAGTAAGTGCTTCAAGTCCTCTACACTACTGGAGAGCAGTGTTGCTTCATCTACATATATCAGGTTGTTAATGGGTCTTATTCCAATCCCAATACCACATTCTTCTTCATATAGTTGAGCTTTGTGGATTGTGTGCTGAGCATATGGACTGAATAAGTACAGCAAAAGGATATAACCCTAACAACACCTTTCCTGACTTCAACCCTTGCTGTTTGAATAACTGCTTCTTGGTCCATGTACAGGTTCCTCATGAGCACAATGGAATTCCCATTCTCCACAGTGTTATCCATAATTCTCTATGATCCACACAAATGCCTTTGCATCATCCATAAAATACAGGTAAACATCTTTCCAGTATTCCTCGCTTTCTGCCTGGATCCACCTGATATCAGCAAGGATATCCCTGATTACACAACCTCTTCTGAATCTGGCTGGCACTTCTGGCAGTTCCCAGTCAACATACTGCTGCCGGCAACTCTGATCTTCAGCAAGATTTTACTTGAGTTGGTATTAGTGGTATTGTTTGATAATCCCCACATTCATTTGGCTGGATCACCGTTCTTGGGAGTAGGCACAAACATAGATCTCTTCCAGCAGATCAGCCAAGCAACCTTCTTCCAAATTTCTTAGCATAGATGAGTTCGCATTTTCAGTGCTACCTGTGTTTGCTGAAACATCTCAGTCGGTATTCCATGGATTCCTGGAGACTTGTTTTTCTGAGGTGCCTTCAGTGCAGCCCGGACTTCTTCCACAGAACCGTCACTTTCGGATCAGTCGCTACCTCCTCGAATGGTTGAACGTTAACCAGTTCTCATTATCAGTGGCTATTCCTTCCATCGTCTTTTGACACTTTCCCCGTTGAATCTTTCAACACTGCAACAGAAGTCTTGAATTTTTCCTTCATTTCTTTCAGTTTGAGAAATTCAGAACATGTTCTTCCCTTTTGCTTTTCTGTATCCAGACCTTTGCCCATGTTCCTGTAATATGCCACTTTGTCTTCTGGAGTTGCTCTTTGAAAGCTTGTGTTCAGTTCTTTTACTTCAGCTATTCTTCATTTTGCTTTAACTATGTTCAAGATCAAGTTTCATAGTCTCTTCTGACATCCACTCTGGTCTTTCCTCCCCATCTTTTTAATAGCGATGTCATTCCACAGCTCATCTGCATCTTCAGCTGTTAGTGTTCAGTGCATCAAATCTGTTCTTGAGATGGTCTTTACATTCAGGTGGGATAGACTGAAGGTCATACTTAAGTTCTGGTGGACTTCTTCTAATCTTCTTCAGTTTCAGCTTGAACATCCATATGAGACCTGACAAATAAGTTCGCAAACTCATCCTAAAAAAAAACAAAGTGCTACATACCTCATTGCTGAATGTCACTACAGTCACCTTCCAAGTCCTCCCCTTGGGAAGCTATGCACTGATGCCGGTGCCTAGTCCACCTCTCAAAGCCATTTTGGAACTCTTTTCCTGGAATGGCCATCAGAGCTGTTGTCAAACTACCTTGGTGTCCTGAATGTCATCCAAATGTCTTCCTTTCAAGATTTTCTTTATCTTCTGGTAAAAAATAAAAAGTCATTGGGGGCCAGGTCAGGTGAGTAAGGCTATTGCAATGTAGTCCTTTGTTTGCTGCCTAAGAACTGCCTCATAGACAGTGCCATGGGAGCTGGTGTGTTGTTGTGATCCAAGAGCCATGAGCTGTGTTTAGGTCATTTTCATCTAACTGTTTCATGCAGCCTTTCAACACTTTCAAATGGTAAACTTGTCTGTGCAGTTGGTACAGATTTGTAACAAACAGTCCCTCTGATGTCAACAAAAGTTACCAATATCATTTTGACTCTTGATTCGGACTGACAGAACTTTTTTTGGTCATGGAGAATTGGCTGACTTCCATTGTGGACTTTGATGCTTTGTTTCAGGGTCGTAATGGTACACCCCTGTTTCACCACCAGTGATAACACAGCCCAAAACATGGTCTTGTCTCTCCAAAAGGTCTTGGGAAACTTCGACTCTCTTTTACTTTTGTTCATTGGTGAGCTCCTTTGGGACTGTTTTTGCACATACCTTTCTCATGCCAAGATTTTCCTTTTTCTCTACCGATGTTTACTTGGTCTGCTGTGCTTCTCATGGTCAGCCGACAATGTTGACACACAATTTGATGAGTTTTTGCAACGTTTACATCAGTTCTGCTTGTTACTGGCCACACTGACCTCTCTTCATCAGTGACACTTCCTCTCTCCTCAGAAAACCCTTTAATCCCTTTGTACACCCCCATGTTCTTCATGGCCTTATCCCCACACACTCAGACTAAAATGTCCCTGACTTCACTTCCACTCTTGCCAAGTGTAACAAGAAATTTAATGCTTGTTCATTGCTCTAATTCAAGCTCTGACACTCTCGCGATGGCACACAAAAACACACAACAATAATGAATGCCCATCGGCAAGACACTGCCACCTATCCATGTGAACACAGCTGGGAGACACTGATAGACCGAGGTTATGAAACCTCCCCACACTTTTTGTACAGTGCTGCCAGTATAAAAGTATGGTGACGAGTTTGTGAACTTGTCAGACCTCTAGGAGCAGCTAATGGTCTATTCCACAGTGGGCCCCTGGCCTTGTTCTGCCTGACAGTGTTGAGCGTTTCCATCGTCTCTTTCCACAGAGGCATTCAACTGGATTCCTATGTATTCTGTCTGGCAGGGTCCACACATATAGTCACGTTGTACGTTGGTGAAGAAAATATTTGCAACGAGTAAGTTGTTGGACTTGCGGAATTCTGTCACACGATCCGCAGCATCACTTCTGTCACCAAAGCCACATTTCCCAACTACCTGTCCTCCTTCATTTCCAACTTGGCATTCCCATCACCAGTAATTATCAGTAAATCCTGACTGCACGCTCCCACAACCAGACTGCAGAAGTTGGTATAAATCTTTACTTTTTTTTCCTATTTGGACTTAGCTGTATGTAAATTTGAATAGTGATATTAAATTTGAATAGTGACATTAAATTTAAACAGTGATATTAACTGGCCTTCCCTGTGGGCATATGGCTATTATCCTATCACTCACAGTACCGTGCTTCTGGACAGATCTCGAAATGTTCTTTTTGACAATGAATGAGACACCGTTCCTCTTCAAGTTTTCATTCTCCACACAGTAGACCATATGACTGTCCGACTCAGAATGGCCAATACTAGTCCGTTTCATCTCACCGATGTCTAGGATGTTAATGCTGATTCCATTTCAATTTTGACATTTTCCAGTTTTCCTAGATTCATGCTTTGTACATCCCACATTCTGATTTTTAATTGGATGTCTGAAGCTGCTGCTTCTCATTTCGAGTCATGCCACATCAGTAAATAAAGGTCCCAAAGGCTTGACTCCATCTGCAGTATTAAGGTTGACTCTACTTTGAAGAGGCAGCTTCCCCTGAGGGCCTTCCAACCTGAGGAATTCCTCTTCCAGCACTCTATCAGTGTCGACTACTATTCGTAAAGTTTTCCCTGGCAAATTCTTTTCAAAGGTCAACCACCAATTTCTTCTTCATGTTCTTAGTCTGGATGGTCAGCCAGAACCAGTCCACCACAGGTGACTTGGCTGGTATCTGAATACCAAAGGCCCAGCTTCCAGTGTCACAGCAACATGCAAGCCCCCGCACACAACCAACCGACAGGTGTGTGGGGAGCCTCGATGTCTCGTAGCATCAAGCTGTGATGGCTAACAAGTTGGCACCTCATCCATATTATACCCAGTGATGTCTTTTACCCTTTTTCAGGTGTATTTCTGTGGCTTTTCTTTTTTGTTTTTTGAAGGTCTTTATATATTCTGGATATGAATATTATATATTGTCACCATCCCTCCGTGCTTCTACAGGCTGCCTTTTCCCTCTCTGGATGGTGTCTTTTGATGAACGGAAGGTCTTTGTTGTAATGTGCTCTGGTTAATGGGCTTCCCTTGTAGATGCTGTTGGCTGTGTCTTGTTTGAGATAGTGAAGACATTGTCAGTTTTCTCCCAGAAACTGTGTCAGCTCACCTCTCGCCTGTGGACATGTAGCATATCCAGCCCAGATTTCAGCATCCAAGGTGAGCCTGAGGTCAAGGTCTACGCTTCCCACCCCGTGTGACTCAGCACCCTTCTTCCTCTCAGGGCTCCAGACACGCACTGCCCTGCTCAGCTCCTGGCCCGCGTGTGCTATTTCAGTCTTGGTTCAGGCCCACCGGTCAGACATCTGTCTCTCTGCAGCACCACACCTTGCTGTCACTGCAGTCTGCCCATAGGTCTAGACCGCGGGGTGAGCAGGCTTGGCTGGGCAAGCTCAGGCATCCGGCTCTCCATCTCTGCCAACAAGCTTCTGTGACTGCACGCACCTTGCCATCTGTAGGGTCTGGAGCTTTCCCGGCCTGGCCTTGCTATACAGCCTGTCCACTGAGGTCTTCCTTCACCCCTCTTGTGGGACCTGCAGCGTCCAGTGTGATGGGGGTCCCATATGGTCTCCACAAGGTTGTTGTCAGCGGCTGTCGAGTCAGCTGAACACATGGTGCCCCGCACTCAACAGAACAAAACGGGGCCTGGTCCTGCAACCTCTTCGCGATCACAGCATACTCGGGTCCACTGCCGTGCCCACTGTGCAGGCCAAGGGCCTTCCAGCCTGAGGCTCGAGTTCCAGCGCCGTACCCAACAGCATGCTGTTGGAATTCGTCAGGGTGACACTGGCTGGTTTCTGGACGCAGAGCCCTCGGCCTTCACCCCAAATCTGTCTGAGTCTGGAAGCTGCCTGTCTGCATAATGACCCAGCCCCCACAGTGGGACACGCATGCAGAGACGGGGTGGCTATTCTCCTGCCAGTAGATGCTTCCCAACAGGAGGAGCACACTGCCAGGGAGCCCCAGCCACCAGGTCACTTATGGGTCTGCCGCGCTGCAGTGGCTGGCACTAGCTGGGCTCCCTGCGCAGCTGGCCTGCAGGGTACTGGGGTGTCTTCTTCCTCCTGGGGCTTTGGTGTCCTCCGTCCACTGAAGGTGGCAACATGTGTCTCAGAGCGTTAGTGCAAAGCCTCAGGAGATTTGGTGCGGCTCACATGTCAGCTGAGACGCCCTGGGACATCCTGATGTGGCCTGGGATACTAGACCAGACTAGATCAGAGCATGACATTAGGTGCCATGCTAAAAACATGCCCAGAGGCCCACGGCCCTGGTCAAGACTGGTGTCCTATCAGTGGGGGTAGGGAGCCTGGAGACCCCAGGCCAGAGCCTCGGGCTGCTGGGAAAGGGCTGGCAAGCTGTCAGCATTGCCAAGGTGCAGCAAGAACCTAGAATGCATCTCTCCTCATTGTGGGAACCTCCCTGTCCGGCGTGCCTGCAGGCTGAGCGTGAGGAGCCCTGTGGAGGGGCCACAGGAGTCCCTCTGACTCTGGGTGACCTGCCAGTGCCACAGAGCGGGCAGCCCATAGGGCAGCAGCGTTTCCGTATGTGGTTGTGTTCAGGCGTTTGGAAAGGTGGCATCTCCACAACATTAGGTGACTGCTGCATGTATTTCCTGGATGGGAACTGTGGGGATGGTTGAGCAGTGCGGGCCTCAGCAAACATCCAGTGGGTTCAGCTGCCAGGTTCACACAAGGCCTCAAGAAGGCCCCATGTCATCATGAAGGTGTCCAGGCCTGGGGCTCCTCCCAGGACTGCTGGCTCTGGGCCGGGCCCAGGAGGAGTAGGGCAGGGCCGGAGAGCCAGCCCAGGGTCCCCCTCGAACGACTGCCTTTTGGTCTGAGGCATGAAGCCGGGTGAGGATCTCGAGAAGCCAGCTTTGGTCTCGAGTCCTTGGGTGGGTCTGGGCCCTTTGGGGCTCAACGGGGGTCTCTGCTCCCTCTCTGACCACACAGGGCCCAGCGAGCCCCCTCTTCCAGCATGGGGACCCCTCCTCAGGCCTCTGGGGAGGGGCTAGTATTACAGCGTTTTCTTTAGGTTCGTGTCCAGATTTGTTAGTTTAAGTGACTCCCTTCCAGTCTGAGACACCTGGCTACCTGTCCCCTGCTTATCCGTCTGTATTTCTCTGAACCACCCTGGCCAGTGGGTGGCCAGGCATTGTAACTGCCAGGTGATGGCAGAGGCAGACACCGTTCCAGGATGGTGCCTGGTGGGGCTGGTGCGGGCAGACACTGTTTCCGGGATGGTACCTGGTGGGCCGTCAGGGAGAGGACTGTTTTCTGCCATGGTCAGGCCTCACTCTGCAGAACTGTGGACACCCCAGTGCCGTGGGCCTCCCATCACCTCTGTCCCCACCGCACATCAGACCACAAGGCCCAAATGCTGGTTATGGTATAGATGTGGACAAACGGGGACATGAGAGCTGAGACAGACAAGGGCCTTGCTCAGCACAGACCAGGCACCCAGTCTGTGCTCCACAAGCTTCCAGGGCACCCTTTCCATCTCAGGGAGCCAGTTCTCCGCATCCCTCTTGGCACCAGGCCCTGAAGCCCCTTCCCTGGGGCTAGACCCAGGACTTGGGTCTCTGAGCCCCTCACTCTGGCCACGCCCCACTACCCGTGGGTTCTGGACCCACCCAGTTTGGGGCTCCACCACACCCCGGGCCCAGGCACACATCACAAGTGGGGTGCAGCAGGCCCAGAAAGAGGCCGGCAGAGTCCAGATACGACATAAACACTTGAAGATGGGGCTTGAGGCTAGCCAGAGGACCAGGTGGAGGCAGCGGCCACCTGGGCCACCGTCAGAACTTGGTGTGGTGGCCAGCTGAGGCCGGTGGACAAGACCAGGGCCAGAAGCACCACCACCCCTGGCGGGGGTTTCAGCGCGCCATCAGGCAGCCCACCACAGCTTTCACCCGACGCAGGGTCTCGCCGGCAGGCGGGCGGGGTCCAGTGGAAGCCACTGACTGGGCTCCAGGTGGTGGGGACAGATGTTGTGCAGGCCCCTGAGCACCCTGAGGGTACACACGGTCACTCGGTCCCCTGCCGACACTGTGGGGTGACCTCTCGGCTTCCCCTGCCTGGCCCAGCAGGTGCCCAAGGGGGCAGCAAGACAAGCCTCCTGGCGGCCGGCCTTGTTGATCGCTAGCCTGGTGCTGGTCCTGGTTCCCAGCGGCCTCTCTCCTGTCAATGTTTAACCCCGAGGGTGCTGGCGCACAGCGCAGAGGGCCCGGCCTGGGACCTGGGGGAGTGGGTTTGTCCTCCCCGTGTCCTTGTCACTCCTGCTGGAGCCTCAGCTGGGGAGGGCGCCGTCGGCCTTTGCAAGGGCCTCTCAGCCTGGTGCCACCAACACTGCAGCTGTAGGGACCCGGGCCGGACGTGAAGAAGGACTTTCCTGAGTGGCCGCTGTTAGTCTTGAACACGGGCAGCAGGGAGGTGTGGAAGCTCTGTCCAGGGTGCCCTGGGCCAGTAAGGGTTACAGGGCGCCATGTGAGGGGGTGTCAGCCACAGGTGGGGTCCTGCCTCAACAGCCCCTTGGTGGTTTCCGGCTGCTTGGGTCCTGGATGCTGGTGCCCCCGGGGGGCCTGGGCTAGGTAGGCCCTCACTGTGAAGGAAGAGGGGGGACACTGCTGTGCTGGGCCACCAGTGTGGGTGCAGGCGGGAAGGAATGTGCCTAGCGGGTGTGGCGAGGAGTGTAGCCAGCTGTGGGTTTTTCTTGGGGCCCACAGAGACATGGGCAGAGATGGCCGCCCCGCTCCCCCGGCCCCCACCACACACACTGAGACCTTTCTTCAGTGCGGGGCCTGGAGCCGCAGGCAGGGACACCCTCTGGAAATCTGAATTCCATTCACTTTTGGCAGACAGCAGCTTCCTGCTTAGGAAAGGTTGGGGGGGAGGTGAGTGTGCACACAGTGTGTGTGAGCGTGCACGAGCAGTGTGTGCACGTGACTGCAGACATCTCAGTGTGCAGATGGGACTGCGACGTGTGACCTGTGCAGACGTGTGGGGTGCACACATGTGCCCGTGGTGTCGGTTTGTTTGTGCATACATAGCCACAGAGGCCGGAGGCAGGGAGAGGCACGTGGGCGAGGTGCTCCCTGCGGTGACTCTGTCTGCCCCTTGGCGCTGGGTGGCACTTGGCAGAGCACGTCCCTTGGCACAGGGCGGCTCGCACAGAGCGTCCCGGGGTCAGACAAGCACTGCAAGTGAGCAGCTCCGTGGCGTGAGGGCAGCTGTCCTCATCAAGATGGCTCTGTCTTCAAACACCTACGGAGGGACATGCTTTGAGTCTGACAAGGCTGCTGAGCCCCAGACCTTTCCTGATGGCTCCGTCCTGACCTTGTCCTGGGCACCTTGGTCTGCAGCGTCCGAGAGTCCTTTGTGCCTCCAGCTGCAGTGTCCACCTGCAGATCTGAGTCATTTCACCCAGTGGTGGCTACCCAGCCAGCTTCCCTGCCAGCAGCATGTCCAGGCCTCCCAGCACCCGGGTTGGGCAGAGATGCCAGGGGTTCTTGGGGGACACTGCTTTAGAGGGAAAGCCAGCAGGGCAGCCGCTGGTCACTGCTGTCAAGTTGGCCCAGTCATGGTGACCTCAGGTTCAACATAAAGAAACCTTGCGCGGTCCTCCGCCACCGTCAGCGCTGTCGTGGCCACTGTGTCGATCCGTCTCACGGAGGGTGGCCCTCGCTTTCACTGACACCCCACCAACCATGGTGTCCTTTTCTAAGATAACTGATCATCCTGTAAGCAGAGTCCCAACATACCCAGTGAGGATGGAAAGCGGGATCAAAGTCACGCCGCAGTGGAACGAGCTTCCCACATGGAAGGCATCATAAAACACCTCCAGGAATACAGCCTCAGGCAAATCCACTAAAAACTGTCTTCAGTGTTTGCTGTCCCCTGGCATCCATCAAAACGAAGAGTGACGGGACGTGTGTGGAAGGGTGGGCCTGCTAAAGGAGACCAGGCAGCCAGAAAGCACCCCAGCACTCGCTCCTTTGGAAATCATACTCTCCACCAGTGACAGTGTTTAAAGGTGAATCAGCACTGTGCCCACTAGGAGCCCCTTAGCGGGCCTCTGCCACCAGACACCACTGTGGCTGAGCAGCCCAGCCCCGAGGCCCCAGCGTTCACCAGAGTCCCCACCTAGCATCCTGTGTCCTCTTTATCTGCATCTCACAGACCACGTCACCCTGCCAGGCAGCACAAGGCCAAGTGGCCGCACTCGCCCAGAGCCTCGTGACACCCGCCAGGCAGCAGTGTGGACACGGTGGCACTGTTATAGACTGCAGTTGTGACCTAACTGGCTTCTAGGTGGGTGTCTAGAGGACATGGGGGCAGACACACACAACACCCCCAGCTTTAGCTGCCGAGCTTCCCCCCGGGGGGCTCCCCGGTGACGGTTTTCCATCTTCCTAGATGTCACTCGCGTGGACAGGCCTCCATATGTGTGACACTTGCATTCGACCCCTTTCCATGCTGGCAGGGCACAGCACAGCTGTGTACCCACATGCTGCCTTTCGGACTGCAGCTACGAGGACAACTCACTTCCTGAGTGGCCCTTATGATGCCGACTGCTACGAAGTACCACACAGAATCAGTATGTGGCCCAGGTGGCCCGATCCGGGGTCTGTGCCCGAGACGCTGGACAGCAGGAACTGCAGCAGAGGCTCATACACCCATGTTCCCAGCGGCACAAGTCGCAATAGCCAAAAAGTACCAACAACTCAAGTGTCCGCCAGCAGACGAATGGGCCAACCCAACATGGCGCACACACTCAGGGCTGGGGGGACCGCCCCACGGGCCCTCCGAGCATCAGCAGCTGGGGGATCCGCCCTGCCGAACTTCTGGTTAGCAGCTAAGTCTGAACTAGCGTGCCACCAGGGCACCACATCCATGCCAAGGAGTGTCACCCAGCCATGAGGAGAAACCAAGTCCTGACCCGCCACAACCCACGTGAGCCCTGACACACGCCACCGCATGCAGCCAGACAGGGAGGAGAAAGCCCGCATGGCCGCCCCTACAGGAGTCAGGAAAGGCCGAGAGCAGGGCTGAGGAGCGGCTGCCGGAGGGCAGGGGAAGCGGAGAGAAAGGTTTCTGAGCGCTGTGTGTGCACCCGCAGGTATGGACACACACGTGTGGCTGCACAGGGTGGCTGTCCCATGGATGTGCCCCCAGGACCATCCCAGGCCCCTGGGCGGGGCTTCCCCAGTTGGGCGATGCTCGCTGGTCTGCTCTATGGTCAGCTGCCATCGCTCTGGTGTGGCCGCCAGCTCTGGGGAACACCTTGGCCCCGTGACAACAGGCGGCAGCAGAGCAGGACAGCACCCTGGTGTGAGCTGCGGGCTGCCACAGGCCGTGAAGCAGGGAGGGCAGCCTCTCGGGGCCTGGCGGGAGGCCCTGAGCGTTTCCTGGGGCGGCGTGGACGTGACCCTGGCCCGGCAGGAGGTGGCCAGCAGGGACGGGAACAGGGCAGGGAGCCACGATGGCCTGGAGCCAGCCCAGGGCGCTCCACGGGCGCCAGGCTGTCATGGCCCCTGTGAGCCGTGACCGGGGCAGTCCTTCACTTCCTGGGCCTCGCTGGGCCTCCGTGTGTAATGCTGGCAAGAGCCGGCCTGCATATTCTGGAGATGAGAACACACCGAGGACACTGAGGTTAGCAGCTGCATTGTGCTGCTTTTCACTGAGCCAGTCCTGGGAGGCTCAGTGGCCATCGGCCACTGGAGCAGGCGCTGACCAGGGCCATCGGGAGGGTCAGCCCGGCTGAAGCCCCCCTGGCCATAGGCCCCACTCTTCTGCCCCCACATCCCATCCCTGTGTGTCTGCCCGCTTCCTTTCCCCGTCACCCCGTAAACAAAGGACCGAACGCAGCACCTACCACGTACGTCATGCGCGACGCACACATGTCAGACATGCAAAGATGCAGATTTTGTGACATTAATGCGGTACCAGGACTGGGCAGCTAGGCTGCTGTCAACTGAAGAGCGTCCAGGCTGGTGCAGCCCCCAAAAGTGCAGGACAGTGATGTCAGTTGTGGCCGTGGGAGAGCTGAGGACACCCTCGCCCCCCGCCAGCCTGTGGAAACCGTGCTTCTCTCCAGCACAGTGCTCCCCCGGCAGCAAGGGTCCCGTAAGGGCTTGTCATACCTCATGGGAGAAACACATCAAGACCTCCTCTGTGTCGTGGGGGGGAAACGAGAGCACAACTTGCAGCTATGCACGAGCAGACACAGCTAGGATAACTTACACCTTTGGAACTGTGAACCTTATTTCTCAAGGGGACTTCCCAGTCAGACCTGCTTGTCCCAAAAGTTCGGTTCCCCTTCTAAGTGGATGCGCCACAGAGGTCCTGTCTCGCCCCTATTCTAGCGGGGCTACAGAGTTGGTTCAGTTGATGTTTTGAAAGCTCCTGAGACAGAAATAAACACTGAGCCCATCTGTCCTGCTATCAACTGCTGCCCAGGCAAGCCTGTCCCCACACCAAGCAGATAATCAGTTTTGTCCTCATTAACTTGATAGATGAGAAACGGCCAGCCAGGGCTTTAGTTTACAGGTTCTGTTACTGTACATGAAGTTTTATCTGTTCTAAGATTAAATGATCTTTAAACGATTAAAAACATTCCATTTTTCATTTACGTGAATCGCCTTCTCAGGACCTTTGGGCAGTGTTTTAAAAAATACCCCTTCTTATGGATTTACAGTAACTCTCTCGATCACATGTTGAAAGTCATTTTGTTCCAGTTTGTCATTGGTGCCTTTGCTGCCTGGTAACTTTTTTTCCCTTTGCTGAGAGGCTCTTTAGAAAACTTTCAGAGCTCACTCGGTCAGCTTTTTATGGTTTGGGGTCTTTGTTTTCCTCATTCCACGGCTGCTGGAATTGGTTCTCTGATACTCTCTGCTAATACATGAATGATTGCTTCACGAGGAGGTAATCAATTCAGTGTATTTTCTTCTTAGCTTCACTCAGTTGTCCCAACACTTTGTATCTAAATGTGTCCCTTTTTCTCCACTGACTTACAGGTTACCTTTATCCTAGTTTAAACTCTTATTAAATGTATGTCCATATCCAGACCTGCCCTGGACCCCCAGTGAGCCTGCTGGGGGGACCGTCCCTCATTGACTGAATCATGTAACTTGGCATTTTTCTGGGTGGCAGGATTTCCCTGTCCCTGCCACCGCAGAGAGTGGAAAAGGAAGGTCTGTCTCACAGGCTGCAGTGAGCCTATGGCCAGAGACACCTCCACACTCCCACGACTGAAACACCATCAGCTGTGGCCTCAGATAGGAGGCTGGAACTGGGTCCCCACGTGTACGGCTCATGGCGGGAGCTTCCCGAGGGCGCAGCCAGACCCAGGTCCGGGTGGGGTGTGAGGTGGGTGCCCTTTGGTCCGTATTTGTGGTCACAGTTTCAGGTCGTCTGTGGTGGTGATCTTGTTGAGGTGGTGCTGAACTGTCTCCTCCTCGGAGAACCTTCTGGAGAACAGTCGGCCCTGTGCCATCGGTGAGGCTGTTGGGATGCCCAGGGCTACTGCTGCAGCCGTGGGGTCAGCCCACCTCGTGGGAGTCTCCCTCGTGCTTGCTGACCCTTGTCTTGACCACACACGGCACTCTTCACTGGTGGCTGGTCTTTCCTGATGATGTACTACTGTCCGGCTCTCGCCGTCTTCCCTTCCAAGGAACATTCAGGATGTTTCCCTCTGTGACTGGTGTGTTCGTTCTCCCAGCATTCCACAGTCTACAGAAGGTTCTCTGCCCTCACCACGGATCAGACACATCGATTCCTGAGTGGAGAGAACATCTCAGAAGAACTGAATTTGTCCCTTTGATAGGGCACAAGACAGTGAACGAGCCTAAGTCAGGAAGAAGAGGTCCGTAGTGGGAAACACCTCCTGTCACAGGAGCCCAGCTCCTTTGCCACCTCAGCCACAGACAGGGATGAAACGCCACCACAGGCCTGGGCTCTCGCAGCGCCGCTCAGCACACGCTCTGCTGTGGCTCGGCGACGGTGACTCACCCACCTTGTCCGCTCTGGGCCAACGGCACAGAGTCCCCCCAAGGGACCTTGTCGGCGTGAACCCGCCCAGAAGGCAGGCCCACAGCAGCCCCTTGGGGGTGGGCTATGCAGCTGGCTGTTGCTGCAGGTGCTGTTCAGTCACCCCCCTCACAACACCCCAAGAGAACAAGACACTGCCCGGTCCTGGGCTGTCACCATGGTCAGTCACACGCTTCAGCCCATCATTGCGGCCACATGTCGGCCCAGCTGGAGCGCCTTCCTCTCCCCCTGGTCCTCTACCAAGCACAGTGTCCTTCTTCAGGGGTTGATCTCCTCCTGATAACATGTCTGGAGAACATGAGACGAAGTGTCCCAGTCCTTGCTCCCAAGGAGCTCTCCGGCTGCACCTCTTCCAGGACACACTGGCTGTCGTCCTGCTTGTCCCTGGCACGGTCAGGGTTCTCGCCAACACGACTCCCAGGTGCCGGTCATTCTGTGGTCTTCCTTCTTTGTCCAGCTTCCACATGCACATGAAGGGACTGAAAGAAAGACACCACAGCTGGGGTCTGGGGCACTTGGTCCTCCAAGTGAGGCTGGAGCCAGGTGCGAATCCCGCCTCCACTGCTTCTTCTGACTCCATGGTCCCCAGATGAGCCATGTGCCCTCCATCTCTGTCTCCCCATTTTTAAGGGGGAGAACGTCAGTGTCCTCCCCAGCTGGATGCTGGACAACCAAGTGGGAAAATGCCAGGATCTCCAACATGGCACCCAGCATGTGAAAGGCTACACAGTGTTTGGGGGCTGCTGTGTGCTCTCAAAGGGGGTCATCATGTCCCATTCTCATCACAGGTGACAAGGCACTCACAGTGTGGACATGGCCAGTGGCTGGACAGGTTGGAGGGAGCAGCCTGGGCATCAGGCAGGGGACGTGTATCCTCCCAGTCACTCATCCAGAAGCCGTGGACAGTGATGGAGCTGTGCTGCCGCTGGCCGTGGGGGGCGGGGGTCCATCCAGTGGGAGGCCAGGCCGCCCCTCAGGAGCGCTGGCCTCCGCAGGCCTTTACGGGACCTGCGTCCCTGTTTATTTCTTCACATAAACTTGAGCATCAGCCTAATTAAAACAACGTGCGTGCGTGTGTCTCCACAGCCTCGTGGTGTTTTCTGTTGAAGCTGCATTCCATTTAGATTAACTGAGAAAGAATTAACTTTAACTTCGCTCGAACTTTTTAAATTGAACACTGGTGTACGTCTTTCTAGCCCCAACAGGGGGGGACTCGCCCGTGGACCCAGCGCTCGCATCAGTCCCCTCCATCTTGTCCAAGACCTCTGTTTTATGCATTTCGTACATTTTAAAATTTTCTGAGACCTTTGTTTTATGGATCTTGTACATTTTAAAATTCGTTTCCAGGGACTTCAGCCAAAAGTAAACGCTCTGGGTCACAAAGGAACGCTGTCTGGTCCACAGCCGAATGGGGGGGAGGGGGACAGCAGCGCTCAGTTCTGCTGTGCGCGGTGTCGCCGTGAGGTGGGGTGACCTGTCAGCAGTTGGCAATGACAGCGTTTTACTTTTTTTTTGCGTTTTAGGGACCAACTTTGCCTTCTTCTGTTGCCCTGTCTCGTTGTCTTGCGATCCTCAGGGGTTCTCGTGTAGTTCTGAATGTGACAGGGCGGCCTGGTGCGTCTCGACCCCGATCTGCCCCCACCCCCACCCCGCGCCGGTGCCTCGTAGAGCTGTGGAACCCTCTCACACACCGGCAGTTGCCTCTGAGATGGAGCTACACTCCCGTTCCTCCAGAGTCAGCCTGCCTGCTTAACCCCCCACAGTAGGGACAGCAGTCGCCCTGATGTCCCTTTCTCTAGAGTGGTCCTTACAGGATGTGGCATGGGACCCTCTGGGCGTGACCTGTCACTCAGCACTAGGCCCTGAGGTCCCTCGGGTGGTGCATCCTGGGTCTGACCCGGACACAGGGATTCATGCTTCCAGAGATGAGGGACCCTTGTTACTGGTATTTGCTTTGCAGGGCTGGCCAAGTGCCCTCCGGAGAATGGGCCTTCTTTGGCTCCACAGGCCACGTGAGATGAGGACCCCAGTGGGACTCTGTGAGCCGAGTTCACTGATGGTGATGGCTTCAAAAACAGATGTCCCCCCCCCCCCAAAAATAAACCACTCTGGTGCACAATGCTATACTGTAATCCTAACGGGATTCCGGAAAAGCCACTGATGTACTGTTTCTATTTTATGTGGAGAAGGATGGAGGGAGGCAAGCTGGTTACACGCTGGGTGATACTAGATTTGAGGCATGACTTCGGGGGCCATCCTGGAGCAGGGGCACACCTCTGTTGCTCCCTGATCTCACCAGCACAGCCTGTCCTCCCTCTCCTCCCACTCCCCTTCCCCTCTCTCCTGCCCTCCCCCCACCCATCTCTGGTTCTCTCTCCCTCCTCCCTCCTTCAGTTCCCAACTCCATGACTTCAGTTCTGTGCTTGCAACCTTCAGCCACGCTCATGGCGGAAGGCAACTCTTGAGGCCCAGACAACTGCAGGCAGAGGACAGACCCCCGCTCAGCCTCAGGGTCCCGTCACTCGGGGTGAGGGGGCCAGCCCAGCCCCCAGAGCCTCCAAGGAGCAGGCCTCTGCCTCGTGGGGTCTCCACCCCTTGTGGGGTCTCTGCCCCTGGCAGGGCTAGCAGCAGAGGAGGCCCCAGGCCGCCAGCCTGCCCCCCAGCCCCGCCATCTGGCACAGTGCTGAGAGATCTTGGAGACACAGACGCAGAGCAGGGCCCATAGTGGGGGGCCTACGACCCCAGAGCAGGTCACAGGAAAAAAGGAGGAACTGCCTGCAAGTCCATCAGCTGCAGTTTTCGGATTAATACCTGACCTGTGAAAACAGGTGGCTTAGCTTGCAGTAAACATCCCTCATCACGGAGGAGAAGCAAACGTCTGTGACCCAGAGCAGGACTGAGGGAGGTGCCAGCCCAACCAGAGCAGAGCCCATGGGTGCTGCTGGGCAGACCAGCCCGCACAACACCCTCGCCCGGTGGTCCCTCCCCCCCGTGTCCCAGGCCTGCTCCTCATACCCTCCCACTGCCCGCTGCAGCGCCAGACCGACCCCCGTGCCCTGGGGCACACCCTGCCCTTCTGAGGGTCCCCTCCTGGCCCCCCCTGTTTCCCACACCTGCCCCCCGCTGCAGCCAGGCTGACAACACCCACTCATTCTCAACCATCTAGAAGCCTCCTTTCCTGCCCTGGACCCAGCTCCTCACTCCCAAGCCTCGCCTGACCAACATAAGATTCAGATTGAGCCGAGGCCGTGTCGGGCAAGGCCGCGCTGATGCTCAGAGGGCATGCTGGGCATAGGCGCCGGGACGAGCCAGCACACTTGCAAGCGAGTGACCCAGCTCTGCCGGGCTGTGTCCGTGGCTGGCCATGCTGGTACGTGCTCTCTGATGGGGTCAGGTCGCTAACACGCAGATGCTGACATGGCCACCTCGCTGCCCCGCGTCCCCACGGCCTCTCCTCTGAGGTAGCCTCAGGCTGGAGGGCCAAGGCCTGTTCAGGGCCACCAGGGGTCTGTCCGTACCGTTCCGTCAGCTCTAAAGCAACATCCTCTTCCACATGGAAACAGGCTTCTCGGCAAACACAGTATGTTCCAGAACCTTCCGGCTGCCCCTCCTCCACCGACTTTTCCGCCACCCTGGGTTGGGACAGCTATCAGTCTGCTGCTCTGTGGCGCCGCAGCAGCTCTCCAGCGGAGAATGGCTGTCCTGTCTGTGCTCCTGAGGGGACGCTAAGTCTTCCTGGGGGGGAAGCAGTTGGCCAGGCCAGGAGCCAGTGGCCACCCAAGAACTGTGGCTGCAGAACCTGAGGGTGTTCTGCTGGGTGGGCCTGGTCAGGCTCTGCGCCCCATCCCACTGGGGTCACGGGCGAGGGGCTGGGAGGCCCCAGGAGAGCAAGGCTGTGGTCTGCTTGCTCAGAAAGCCCCCAGGACCTCGACCGGGCGTGTGACAGCCTTCTCCGTGGGTGACGTGCGTTGGCTCTGTTCATGTGTGTGTGCAGTCTGTGCCGCCTCCCCCACCACGAGTCCTCCTCCTCCTCCCTCTCCCCATCTGCCCCTCGGGCCCGGCCACAGGGGCTGCATTGCCTGGTTTGCTCTTGGTGCCTCCTGGGGCAGCCTGTCAGAGTGACAGACCCCGGGCACTGCTGCGGCCTGAGGACTCCAGACCACCAGTGTTGCTCCAGGGGGCACCCAGGGAGGCTGGCGGGCCTGCCCGGCCAGGGTCGCTGCCAGTGGCCGGATCTTGGAGGTGAGAGTGCCCCAAGCACCTGTGTCTGTGTTTGTAACACCATCACACCACCCTGCTGGGCATGGGGCACGATGTGCCCATCTGAGTGACGGGCACATGGTAGGGACCAGAGGGGCCGTAAGTCTCTTCCTAAGTCGGAGGTCTTGGGACCCCTTGGCTGTATAGGCTGTGTCGGTGGGCTGCTCAGGTCTCTCTCTGCCTGAACGCCGGCCTGCTGGGGATGTCGGAACTGGCAGTCTGAGGGCTGGGGACGGGTGGGCGGCTGGCCACAGTTGTCCACACATGAGGACAAGTCACAGGCTCTGAGCTCTGGTTGTCAGGACATCAGAGGCCCCTCCAGGGCTGCTGGGGATCTGCTGGGAACCTGCCGGGAAGGTGGTCTCCTGGCAGAGACAGGGTCACTCTGGCCGACCCCGGCCCACCTAACGCCAAGCCCCAACTCAGAGTCCACCCTGCACTTCAGGACAGCAGCTTTGCCTGTGGGGCGGAGTGGGCAGGGACAGATGTGGGGCCAGCGCCTTCACTGGTGGGGCTCTAGGCCTTCCTGAGAAAACGGCTGTGGCCGCCCATCACAGCCGCCAGAGCCCATGAACTGGGTGACCTGCAGCTGGGCGACACTCAGAGCACAGCCCCGCCCCCGCAGCCCACCCTGCCCCAGCTGCAGGAGGAGCAGCCGGTCCCCGGGTTCCTCCGGGGGCCCCGATGGAGACTGGTCACAAGGCTGCCAAGCTTCGGCCACTGTCTTCGGGCAGTGTCCCCTGCACTCCCAGCCCTGGGTGGACTCTCCAAGCACCCCGGAACCGCAGCCCCCACTCCGGGCAGCACGTTCCAGCAGGGACAGCTGTTGTAACCCGATCGGATGCCCGGCTGCCAGCACTGTCCACAGGCGTGCGGCTGCTGCCAGGCGGCCCAGCCCAGGGGCTGCAAGACCAACAAGGCCTCTCTCAGACGACAAGTCCCTGTATGAGACAGGGACCCCTTCCCTGCCCGCCCCATCCTCAGCCTGTGCTTGGTGCCCCCAGAGCCAGCACCCCTGCACCCCTCCCCCCACTCACAGATGCTCCTCCCTGTGTCCAGGGGGACCCGGGGCTCCACCCAGGGATCAACCTGGGAAGGACAGGCAGCTGGGGAGTAATGGGATGCCTTGGCTATGGGGGCAAGTAGCTCCAGGCCACCAGTCGCATCCTGAAGCCAGCCAGGGCTGCTGGCACCCAGGCGTAGGAGGCCCCCCGAGCCCCATGTGGCAGGCCTGCTGCGCCATGCTGGGAGAGAGACAGCGTCCACTCAGCACAACCACCAGCCCCCAGGTCCTCTACCCGGCCCCACTTCCGGCACAGGGGCCGATTTCCCAGGCCTGCAGGGAGACTGGGGCGGGGGCCCCAGGGCTGCCACCCGGGCCCCTCTCAGCCCCAGCGGCTCTGGCCTGGTCCCAGGCCCCAAGAGCCTCACAGGTGGCATCAGATGTCCCAAGGATGTTTGAGGGGTGGAAAATCCCAGCCTTCGGCCGTGGTGAGCGTGACGCGCGTCCCTGGCCTGCAGGGCAGGCGGCCTGTGGCGGTTTCCGGCTCCCCTTTGAAGTCCTCAGAGCGGTGGGAGCGGGGGGGGGTTGGCGCCCCTCAGCACACTCTCTCTGCTTGGCTGTGAGCCAGGTTCTGTGCCCCCTGGCCAGAAGTGCGGGGTCACACCGGGGACCTCCAGCAGCCAGGCCAGTGGAAAAAACCTCTGCAGAGGGGCAGAGGCCCAGGCAGAAGGGTCTTCCCAAAGTGCCCACATGAAACCCCTCATCCTGGAGAAGGGCACAGAGAGGATGCAGGAAAGCCCGAGAACGTTCCTCTGTGCTGCCCTCCCTATAGGCAGACCCCCACCCCCGATACCTGCTCACTGAGGAGGAAGCCCCCTGCCACACCCATGACCCCAGGACTCAGCATACTGCTGACCAGGCCGCCTGTAACCCCAACCAGGCTTCTGGGCCAGCCACTTAACCTGACCCCCTGGGAGCTGCCTGCTGCTTTGTTTCACTGGAGGAAACTGAGGCACAAAGAGTTAGAGGACCCACCCAGCTTCCTACACTGATGCGGAGCAGAGCTGGACCCAACCCTGCAAGACCCCTGAAAGGCACACCCTGCTCTGCAAGCCCTCGGAGGAGCCCAGCAACCCAGAGAGAGGGGGCTGGGGATAGGCAGGGGTGTAGGTCCTGTGGCGAGGCCAGGGCGGAGCCAACGAGCTCCCCCGGTGCAGGCTCCCACTAAGACCACTGAGGCCCACTGCCTGGGGACTCGCTGCCCAGCTAGCAGTGGCTGGGGCCAGGATTCCCAGACCAGATCCCGGGGAGCCTGGTAGCTTCTGCAGAGCCTGCAGCACTGGTGTGGCTACCCGCCCCCCGCGGTGGCCTTGGAGGGGACGGTCGGCCCCCTGATGAGCCCACATCTGTCCGGGCCCTCAGTGCAGGTGACCGGGGCGCCCCTTCACTGACTTTGATGCTGCAGAGGCCGGGCTGCTTTGAAGTCAGCCCTTGGGGGACGCTGCTATCAGCTGCTAGCTACAGATAATCCCCCTGGCCCTGGAGATTCAGGCCTCAATGCCACCCTTGGGCTGCACAGCCTGAGGCCTCTTGGGGTGACCTTGGAGGGAGGTGGAGGAGGGAATTCCTGAGGGGTCTCTGTGAGACACCCTATGTTGGTGGCAAGGTCAGGGGCGACGTCTCGGTGGCCCTCGGGCTCTAGGGGCCTTCTCCCTGAGCCTCCCTGTGGGGAGCAGTGTCTCCTAGCCCCTGCCCCACTGGCCTCTCTGTTGGGGGGCACATGAGGCTCCAGGTTCACCGGGCAGTCCTGTGTATGTGAAATCCCACTGGGCTCTTGATGGAGGGCAGAGTTCGAGTGATGTCAAGATGAGGTGTAGGGATTCACGGCGGGGAACAGAGCGTTCGTGTGTGTGGTCTGGGAGTCAGTGGGTGCTGGTGACGCCCAGGTGAACGTCCGTCATGCAGACAGGCTGCTCTCCAGGGGTGCACGCAGGGCACTGAGCTCAGCAGCCTGCGGGGGAGTTGAAGGACCTACCATTAACCCGTCGAGTTTCTGAGACCAGGGGCTGGGGGTCGGGAAGGGGCAGCAGCGGGAGAGGCGCCGTCTCCACTCCAGGCTGAGGGTCAGAAGGCCTCTTCCCTTGACCGCCCACTCACCCCCACTCCCAGCACACCTCCACTCATGCTGCTGGCTTCCCCTGGGAGGACGGGGCTGCAGCCCCCATCCCCAGCATCCCTCACGCCCTCAGCACAGGGCCGTCCTCTAGACCACAGGGCTCTGCATGGATGGGGGGCTACAGAGCTGGATGGGGGGGCTATAGAGCTGGATGGGGACAAGGCCTCTGGGCCCTGCAGCTGCCTGCACACAGCCCTCTTTGCTGCCAGGGTTTCAGGGTTGATACAGAGGAGACATTTGGGGAAGGACTGTGTCTGTCCACCCATCCGTCTGTCCTGGGGAAAGGCAGTCACACTCCACAGGGCCACTGCTGGGCTGTGGTCCCCACAAACCATCTGTGGGGCAGGGTCCCCAAGTCAGTGATGTCCCCTCTGCACTGGGAAGCATGTCTTCCCATCTAGCTGGCTCATCTCCAACACTCCCTGCCACTGTCTGGCCACCCTCCGCCTGCGTCCCCATCCGGGACCCCAGCTCCTCTTCACCAAATGCACTGTTTCTCTTTCCAAAAGGCCCCACGGCCCCTCCCCCAGTGGCCATAGGCCTGAAGCAGGCCAGCCTCACCCCAGGTGACCCTTAAAATGGCCATGTCTCCTCACCCCAAACACCCCACATCCAGCCCTCTCTTGGATCAGTGGCCCCTCCCGGACGGTGTCCCCACCGTTAGCTCCTCCGGACCCCCAGGGCCAATGGGTCAATCTCTGCAGACGCGAGGGCCCTGGAGCCTCAGGACAGAGCCTGGGTGGGCTAGTCCCCAGGGGCCTCTCCAGCACCCCCACCAGCAGGCCCTCACTGGAGCTATGGTCCTGTTCTTGTCGCCAGCCCCCCAGGGATGTCTCTGGTCCACTGTGATCCAGTCCTCCATCACAGAAGTTCTCAGGGCCTGGAGACAATCTGCAGCGCCCCCCGACACACACACACACTAGGACACGTACTCACACCTCCCCACTGTCAGGTGGCAAGGGCCATGCGGATGGCTCCCCCGGGCAAGGAGGGGGGCATGGAGAAGGGGACAGTAGCCGCCTGCTTTTATGTGACCAGACACAGTCATCAGGGTGTGTGCACCCTCGCACGCACACACAGGCACGTACGCGTGTGCCCTCACAGTCACACAGGCACGTGCGTGGGTACCCTCTCACGCCCTTGCACACTCACGTGGGCTGAGACACACACACACGCACTCTTACTCTCACAGATAGGGTCAGTCCCTCTGTGAGGGGGCCACAGGTCACAGCCCTGGGTTGCTTACGGGCTCTGACGCACTGGCAGGCCTGTTCCCACCCGACCAGGCAGGACCTCTGGTCCCCAGCAGCCCCAGGCTTTCCAGCAGGGCCCCCAGCGAGGCCCATTCTCCGATGCTAATTGCTGCAATTAGCGGAAGAAAGCTCTATTAGCTCTGTTTCTGCTTCTGGCTGAGCCTGGGAGGGCGGGGAGAGAGACACCAGGGCTTTCTGGAGGAACAGGGATTCACCAATGAAGGTCTATTTAAATTTCAAACAAGGGTCTGCCTGGCCCAAGAGCAGCTCCTGGCCCCAGAAAGAGGGGCTACGGAGGGAGCCTGCCTTAGTTCTGAGCTGCTCGGGGGCCCTGGGTGCAGGCTCTGGCCCAGGCCTTCCTGGAGACCCTGCCACGCCAGGGCAGAGGGTGCGCAGGGAGGAGGGGTCACCCATCCCAGAGCCACTCTAATGCAATGGCTGTCAACCGGGTACTCCAGGGGACACGTGGCAATGACTTGGGACCCTTGCGGTTGTGGTCGCCGAGGGGCTGCTACTGGCACATGCCCGGTAAGGCCAGGTATGCTATCTGCACTCTCTGCCAGCCACGAGGGTCCCAGTGTGGGTGGTGGGCAGGACCAACATGTGGCAGCTCCCTTCTCCCTGTGCCCTGCATCCAAGCCCATTCTCCTGGCAGACTTTCTCCCTCGCTTCCCTAGTGCCACTCAGCGGGGGCCACCACGCCCGCCATCACCAGTGCAGGCCCTGCAGGGAGACAGGCGACTCTCACAGGGCCTCCTGTTTGGCAGGCAGGCAGGTGGGCGGCCAGCAAAACCAGGGGACGCATGAATAAGCAGAGGATGCCGCACCGTGTGACTTCCAAGAAGGCGCTGCGGGGGAAGGTCAGGGCGAGGGCGGCCAGGCGGAGGGGCCCCGAGGCGCCGGCACGCTGGGCAGGTCCGAGACAGGAAGGAAACCAGGGTGGCCCACACTGGCAGAGGGTGGTGGGAGGTGTGTTCCAGGAGGGGGGGCTGGGGCAGCACACCCGAGTTCCGAACACCTGGCAAGGTCTGGATCGTTTCCTGGAAGTGGAAGTCACGGGGGCCCGCACTCGCTGATTCAGGCAGCCTGACTTGCCACTCGGGACACCCTCACGTCACACAGCGCGGGCCCGTGGGAGGCCTGTGACCGTCTGTCCTGGGAGTGCCTTCTTCCCATCGGGCCCCTGGGACCTGGGCTGTCAGGCTCTTGTGCTCTCGGCACACCGTGCGCCCACGCTCCCCGCCTTACAGAGTGTCCCTCTTCTTAATCCCAGCCACAGGCTTGCCTCCAGCTCCCCACTCCCAGAGGGCTCCAGTGTGTTCACGGTAGGGGGAGGGGCCGCAGAGCCCTAGGCAGAAGACACGTCACCAAGGAAGACGTGCCAGGCAACCCCGCAGGGTCCCGCTGCCCACACTCCCCTTGAAGGACACGGGATGTCCGCATTTCCACCCACACTGGGCACTTCACACCTTCTAATTCTTCCCAGCTGGTGGCCAACCCCCAGGCCCCCCCCAAGCAATATCTCTCTGTGGCTTCCGGTCGGGGCCTCTCCCTCCACACCACTTCCTGTGGCGGTTGGCTTTTGGGCCTCCCTGCCTTTGGGGTTTGCAGGGCTTTATTGTGATTTAGCTGCGGGAGCCTTATCAGTGTCAGTTGTTTCAAATGGCTTGTAATGTGTCCTCTCTGCCCTGGGCAAGGTTAGGGAGAAACAGAGAAAAAGGTAAATCATGGCCGCTCCCTCCACTGCACACAGCTGTGACCTCGCGGGAAGGATTTATTGATCTGAGCCCTTTCCTCTGCATGTATCGAGGTCATCAATTTTAGCCCTGAAGTCTGTGCTTTCCGGATCTCCCTTAAGGACCCAAGGCCACCCTGGGGCCTCAGGACTGTCTTCTCCTATTGAACAGAAGAGGGGTGCCTCTTACTTGGAAAGCCGTGGCCCAGTGGGCCCCACTCTTGGCAGGAGTGGGGTGGGCATCTTGCTTATACAGCTCTGTGGTGGGCAGGTTTCTCCGCGTCACCATCCCTGCCTGCCGGTGCTTTTCTACCAGCTCGCCCTGATGGCCCAACCAATCCTATCCCCACAAGGCTCTCACGCCAGAGGCGTTCCCGTGCACCCTGCGTCCGGGGCTGCTGCTGGGTCCTGCTCTGCTGTCCCTCTGAAGGACCCCTTTGGCCCTTTCCTTCTGACGGACACTGTGGTCTGTGCTTGCGAGGTCTGTCAGCAGCTCCAGCTGGGGGAGAGTACTGTGTTAAATTTACAGATCTGGGAAAGGAAAAAAAACGGCATCCTTGCAGTGCCGAGGCGCCCCATCCCCGGGACGGAACGCCTCCTCTTATCTGGAGAGCTTCCTTCACAGCCTTCAGTTGAGCTCCAAAACTGCCGCCATAGAAATCGTCTTCATTGTCATCTCAGTCCCCAGACGGCTCAGGTTTTGCTGCCCTTCTGACTGTGATCTTAATCTCCATTGTCTGTCTTTGTCACTGCCGGCGTGGACAAAGGCTGTGCTGGAGGACCCTGTGGGATCGGTCGGACCAGCCAGAACGCTGCTGAACCATCTCATCACTTCTAAAAAATTGGCGCGCTCCCCCCCCCCCATTTGTGTGGCTAAGCAAATCTCAAAGTGTGGTCAGGGGACCCTGGAGAGTCCCCGAGGTGCTTTCCAGAAAAATCCACAAGGTCAAAACCATTTTCATAATGATACGCAGACATCACTGGCCTTTCTCACTCTCCTGAGCTCACAGCTTTGCAGAGGCAGCAAGATCCCACTGGACTGTGTGCTTGTACATGCCTGTGTTTTAAACATTTCTCTGCTTTAATGCCTAATAAGGTAAATATCTAGAGATATAACCCACATTGACAAAGCCCTTTAGGAGTCTCGATGGTTTTTCAGAGCACAGAGGGGTCCCTAGTGAGAAGCTGCATCTCGGCAGGGTCGCTCCCCGTCTTATTCTACCACGTGTCCTGTTACTCTTCTTGTGTTCCCCGGAAGGCCATGCTGGCAGCCTCACAGGGAACAGTAAGCTCTGGGTCTCTCGATTAGGTTTGCAGGCAAGTCTTTGTCATGTTAACTTGCACCAAGTGCAGGAAGTTTCCCTCCAGTTCAAGCATGCTGCAGGCACCCCTCTCCCCACAAATCAGGAACCAGTACCAGCTGCCATCGACCCCCAATCACACATAGGTGTAAAACTGACAACTTCTCTGCGTTTGGTGAAAGAACCGAGATGTCCTCTGGTAGCCAAACGGTTAATGAGACACTCCGCTTACCCAGAGCTTGGTGATCCAAGCCCACCCTGTGGCTCCGTGGAGACCTTGGTTAAGTGCTACATCTGCTGATCAAAAGATCGGCAGTTCAAATCCACCAGGCACTCCTTAGAAACTCTGTGGGGCAGTTTTACTCTGGCCTGTAGGGTCACTATGACTCAGAATGGCCTCCACGGCAATGGGTTTCGTTTCAGTTACTTTCTTTACTTTGAGTAGCTGCATGGGAGGGAGGCCTGACAATGTGCCCCCACAGAAATCACTGCCTCGGAAATCTCGTGGGGTAGATACACTGTCTTACAGGGTAACTGCGAGTTCAGCCGATGGCACCTCGCAACGACAGCTCGAGACCCATCTGATGCGTTTCCTCACTTGGCTGATAGGGTAAATTACACAGATAAGAGTTTCTGGTATGGGATCATCCCTGCACTCCAAGGGGCAACCCCACAGGCTTACAGAACTTTGTCTCTTAGTGAGCTGCTGGGTTCGGTCGGCTGACGCGGTACACAGGACTTTGGCATCCAGGCGGATACGTGAAAAGGCTCGTAATTTCCTTTCTCTGTGTTTTTCCTGATTTGGCATTGGACATGGTCTGATTCTCATCTTAAAAAGACCCCTCTGGCTATAGCGTCATACATCCTGAGACAGGCCACTTTTCAACATGTTTGGAAACATTAAAATACAGCAATAATCAAGCAACCCAACTCTTCAATTTTTCTCCTAGCAAGTATCTGAGAAACAGGTGCAGAAATGGATCACTCGAGACACCGTAGAAATCTGGTTAATCCCGCCTGCCCGCCTTCCCCAGCAAGGACCGCAGGAGTGAGGGATGTATCGGGGCTCTGCTGGGCGTGGGGACAGCCGAGAGCCACACAAAGCCCCCCACATTCCAGCACAGGGCCAGCTGCTGGCAAGCCTGCCAGGACTGCTGCTGTCCGCTGACGGAAGGGCAGGGAGCTGGGGGCGCAGCAATCCCCCAGCCAGAGGAGCCCTTTTCTGTGTAATCCCGCTCCTGTTCACAACAGTCCTACCGGAAGGACCTCTTACCTCCATTTTACAGAAAAGGCCACTTGACCCGCAGACAGCAGGCGGCCGACCGGGACACCGGCTGCGCCCTTCAGGGAACCCCGCTTTGAGCCCCACCCCAATCTCCATGCAGAAGCCTAGACTGGACTCAAAATTCCAACCTAGTGCAAAGAATGCTAGCCCTACCAGGCTGGGGCTCCCAGCCAAGCCTGTCCTTGCGCAGAGCCTCATCCCCAACTTGGATCCCTAGGACCCCAAGCTGAACCCCCAATTCAGATGACCCCAAGTAAAACGACAACTGAGACCCCAACCCCCACTCAAAACTCCAGTCTCAAGCTACTTTCTGACTCTGAAACCAAGACGGCCCCAATCCCTGCTACACAGACCCCAGCCCCAGTCTCCCCTCTGCAGTTAGAAGTTCAGAGTCTCAATCCTAGACCCCACTGCTGACCCCAGTGGAATTCTCAACTCAGTCGCACACAGCAGACCCTCAGCTCGGATCCCCAGTGCTGCCCCCTGTGAACCCCATCTGACTCAGACTGGGTCCTGACTGCCTTCCCATCGGGACCTGCTGCTCAGCCCTGCACTGACTCCTGTCTCGACTCTGACCCCAGCACTCAAGGCCTCAGTTCAGACCCCAGACTTCAGACTCCCACCCCTGACCCCAAGCTCTCAACACCCGACTTGGAACCCGGCGCCCCAATTCTGACTCCGACGCTCAGCTCAGAACCCCAGCCCCAACCCGGACCCTCAGCGCGGACCTCAGGACTCGGGCTCCAATCCCAGGCTCCGCTGCCTGGCCCCAACTCGGACCCTCAGGTGGAAGCTCGGGACTCCAATCCCTGGGCCAGTCTCGGACCCTCAGCTCGGACCTCGAATCTTGGGCTCTGGTTCCCAGTCCCGATTCAGACTGCAGACGTCAGGCTCAGATCCCCAACGACAACTCGGTCTACAGACCTCAAGTTACCATCCCCTACACTGACTCGCATCCACACAGGAACCGGGGACCTCAAGTTGCAATCCCCACCCCGTCTCGGACTATAGACCTCAGGCTCCTATCCTGGGCCCCTCTGGGATCCTCAGCTCCGACCGCGAAATCTAGGGCTCCGATCCCCGGACCGGATTCAGACCGCAGACCTGGGCTCATCCCTGGCCCGATCTCGGACCCTCAGCTCGGACTGCGAATCTCGGGCTCCGATCCCCGCCGGGATTCAGACCTCACACCTCAGGCTCCGATCCCGAGCCCATCTCAGACCCTCAGCTCAGACCGCGAAACTCAGGCTCCCATCCCGGGCTCCGATTCCCAGCCCAGATTCAGAACGCAGACCTCGGGTTCATCCCTGGCCCGATCTCAGACCCTCAGCTCAGACCGCAAAACTCGGGCTCCGATCCCAGGCTCCGATCCCGCGCTCCGATCCCCAGCCCGGATTCAGACCGCAGACCTCGGGCTCCAATTCCTGGCCCGATCTCAGACCCTCAGCTCAGACCGCAAAACTCGGGCTCCGATCCCGGGCCTGGATTCGGACCTCATACCTCGGGCTCCGATCCCGAGCCCATCTCAGACCCTCAGCTCAGACCGCGAAACTCGGGCTCCGATCCCCAGCCCGGATTCAGACCGCATACCTCGGGCTCCAATTCCTGGCCCGATCTCGGACCCTTAGCTCGGACCGCGAATCTCGGGCTCCGATCCCCAGCCTGGATTCGGACCTCACACCTCGGGCTCCGATCCCGAGCCCATCTCAGACCCTCAGCTCAGACCGCGAAACTCAGCCTCCGATCCCGGGCTCCGATCCCGCGCTCCGATCCCCAGCCCGGATTCAGACCGCAGACCTCGGGCTCATCCCTGGCCCGATCTCGGACCCTCAGCTCAGACCGCGAAACTCGGGCTCCGATCCCGGGCTCCGATCCCCGGCCCGGATTCAGACCGCAGACGTCGGACTCCAATTCCTGGCCCGATCTCGGACCCTCAGCTAGGACTGCAAATCTCGGGCTCCGATCCCCGCCCGGATTCGGACCTCATACCTCGGGCTCCGATCCCGAGCCCATCTCAGACCCTCAGCTCAGACCGCGAAACTCGGGCTCCGATCCCCAGCCCGGATTCAGACCGCAGACCTCGGGCTCATCCCTGGCCCGATCTCGGACCCTCAGCTCGGACGGCGAATCTCGGGCTCCGATCCCCGGCCTGGATTCGGACCTCATACCTCGGGCTCCGATCCCGAGCCCATCTCAGACCCTCGGCTCAGACCGCGAAACTCGGGTTCTGGTCCCGGGCTCTGATCCCCGGCCCCAATTCAGATGGCAGACCTCGGGCTCCGATCCCCGGCACTGACTCGGACCTTCAGCAAGGACCGCGGACCTCGGGTTCCAATTGCCCGCCCTGATTTGGATGCTCTCATTAGAACCCAACCTCGATTTGAACCCCAGCCCGGACGCGGATCCTCAGCCGGGAACCCAGGACATGATCTCCAGTCCCGACTCAGACCCCTAATCAGAACCTCGACTCCGATCCTTAATGCAAACCACCAGCTCCGGATCCCGGACCCGGACCCGGACGGCGGAGGCGAGGGACGGACAGAAGGGCCCGAAAATGCACAGCTCACCTGAGCACCGCAGGCTCTCGGGCTCCGTCGGGCGGCTCCGCCAGCCCCTGCTCCGCGTGTCGCCGCCCGGCCGCCAGCTCCCAGAAGCCGCCGAGTCCCGCCGGATCCCGCCGCAGAGAGACGCGCAGGGCGGCCGTGTGCGGCCAGACCGTTCAGGGGGCGGGTGACGTCACAGTCTTCGGAATGCGGATTGGATGGCCCTCAGAGGCGGGGCCTCAGCCCCAGCAGCCGATTGGCTGGCTCTGGCCGCAGAGTGCTGCGCTCTGTCATTGGCCAGGAAGGGCTGGATGGATGCCATCGGGGCTCTGATTGGTGGGGCCAGTCAAGTACCTCGTGCCAAACTTCTGCTGAGTGTGGCCGCCAAACCCAAGCCTAGACACTCCGTCTGCCTGGGGTTCTCCCCACACCCGGAGTCCTCCTGACACCTGGGTGTTCCCTACACCCAGGATGCTCTCTACACACCCCGGGTCCCCAGGCCCTCACCCCTGACCGCCACCCAACTCCGGAGGTCTCTGCAATCTGGAGTAACACTATGCTAAGTTAGAGTCGGACGTGGGTCCCCGAGGTGAGCAGGGTAACCGGGAGTCGAGGGTTCCGGGGTGCTCCAGTTCCTGGGGCGCCTGGTTCATTAATGACCCCAGGGTGACCCTGAGGGAAAATCTCAGGGGCTTCACTGCAAGTGGGCCCCCTGGTCGGACCCCTGTCCTGGGCCCTGGGGAGGCCTGACAGCAGAGGCAGAGCTGTAAATACGTGCGGAATAATTCATGACCGGCTTTCCCCAGAGCTGGCTGACCCCTGGAGGTGCAGGCCTCCCTCCTGCTGGAGGACGGGCCTCACCGCCCATGCTGGGGGGTGCAGGGAGAAGGAAGCCTAGCTGGTTTCCTGTGCTTCCCGCCTTATGAACCCCTGTAACTCTTGCAGACACGCTGAGAGGTTTCCCTGCCTTCCTGAACCACTCTGTTGGAGAAGGGCAGAGCTGAGGTTCCGGGCCAGGTGGTGGGTATCCCTGCTTGTGTCCCCAGCAGCTCTAGGTGCAGCCTGCTCCTTGGGGCCCTTCAGAGCCCTGGAGGCCACAGCTGCAGCCCTATCACTGACCCGGTGCTTCCTGGTGCTGGACACTGCAGAAAGCTCTGGAAACTCAGCACCAGCAGCCACCTAGGAGCGCTGGCCTCGTGGAGCCTGGGTCCACATGAAGTTTGGCCAGCATTTTGGGGGGCAGCTTGGCCTTCCCATGCAAATTGCAAAACATTCTGGAATGCAGAATTCAAAGAGTGTTCTTAAGAGTTGATACACCCTCAACGCAGGGACTGACTTCAAACGGGGGAGGCAGGCAAAGACTGGGGCCAGCCAGGGAGCCGGTGGTCCCCCCGCACGAGGCACGCAATGCGGCCACACATCTGCACTGCCTTTGCTGAGACTTGTGGCTCCCGAAAGAGCTGGGAGCCTTTCTGAGGGGGACTGAGTTGGGTTCCTTTGTTGTTCAGCTCAGAGACGGCAAGGTGGTGTCATCTTTTCTGAAGCGTCAGATGCTTCCTCTCCGATTTGCAGACACCATGACTCAGTTGGTCTTTTCCCCATGTCTGGCCCAGCCCAGGCCGGGCACAGCGGGCCCCTGGAGAACCATCCCCTCCCTGCTGGTGCCTTTGGTTCAGGTCTTGTCCTGTCCTTGCCCCTCTGGCCGGGAATTTTGTAGCATCTGCTGATCCACAGAGGTACCAGGTCATGGGACTAGGACAGTCACCCAGGACCCCGCTCAGAGGGCCTGTCGTAGCTTCCTGGTGCCGCTGCAACCCAATTGCCACAAGCAGGTGGCTTTAAAGAACAGAAAACGTATTGTTCTGGAGGTTGGACATCTGAATTCAGGGCACTGGCTCAAAGGGAAGGCTCCCTGACGACCCAGGGGGAAGATCCTTGTCTCTTTTGTAATTTCTTAGTTCCTTGGTGACATCATCTTAGTGACATTCCTCACGTGACATGCTCTTTCCTTAGTACTTCTTTGCCTCTGTGTCTAGGCTGCTCCTTGTAACTCAGAAGTAATTGGATTTAGGGCGCATTCTAGGCTTATAGGGCCTCTTAACACAACAAAGAAAACCCTGTTGGCAAACAAGATCACATCCATAGATAGGTTGTTCTTGTCGGGTTGTGAGGTGCCTAGCAGTCGGTGCAGACTCCTAATGACCCCACGGGGGACAAATGGAACACTGCCGGGCCCACCCCAGGCCCACAATCGTTTTTTGTGCTTGAGGCAGCTGTTACAGTCACTGTCTCAGTGTGACTCATTGAGGGTCATTCTCTTTTTCACCGACCCTCTGCTTTACCAAGCACGATGTCCTTCCCCAGGGGGACCCCTCCTGACGACATGCCCAAAGTCACCCGCAGGCTAGGGTTCTCATTTAGATTGGGGGGGGAGTGGGGAGTGACACAGTTCAGTCCACGCAGGGGCTGTGCACACAGGGTCTTCTTCTAGGCTTTAATGTTCTGTGGCCAGCATCTTGAAGCTTTTCATATTTTTATCTTTGAAATATATTTTCTAAGTGAAGTGCACAGGAACGGTGAGCAGGCAGCTGGGGCACTGGGGCCGCGGTCGCGGGTGGTCAGGCCCCCGTCGCTCTCCGTTCCCCTCCCTGGTTCCCCAGACTCACTGGCCTTTCTCTCCCTGCCCCCGCCTGGTGGCCCAGCCAGCCTCTACCCTTGGCAGGGAGGGTCAGGGTATAACAGCCAGCCCCACGCTGGCTTCTTCTCGGGTTGGCAGACGTTGTCCCTCCTCAGGGGTGCTCCGTGGCCAGCCTGGCAGCACAGCCTCGCGCCCGCCCCGACGCAGCAGAGAGCAGGTCTCAGCACGGAGGCTGTAGTCCTCCCATGCCCTCGCCCCAAGCCTGACTCCCCCTCCCCCAGCTGGGGACTGCTGGAGGAAACAAAGCAGCCCGTCGCCCCACCTGCTCCGAGCTACAGAGTGAAGCCCCCAGGCACCTGTGAGGGTCTGCACTCACCTCCCAGTGTCCCCATGCCCAAGGGAGCGTGACATTAAACAGCAAAGATAAACACCATGCTGGACCGAGAGCAAGACCGCCAAAGGGGGCAGGCAACGCAACAGTGCCTGAGCGAAGGACAACTGCCTGGAGTGTGGAACGGCCCGGGTTCTCATTTTGCACTGAGCCTGGGAAGGGGACAGCCAGCTGCAGTGGGCTGAACTGTGTCCCCCGTAAATGTGAATCCATCTGGCTAGGCCATGGTTCTCCCAGGATTATGTGATTGTCACCTGCTGTCACCGTTTTGACACCTGACTTGATTTTCCTCTTGCTGTAAATCCTGCCTGTCAGATGTTAATGAGGTGAGGTGAAGGGCAGTTATGTTGACGAGGCAGGACTCAACCTATTGGATTGTGTTTTAAATCAATCTCTTTGGAGATATAAAAGAGACAAGCCAGCAGAGGGGTGGGAGTCTCCTAGCACCCAGAAAGGAGAGCCAGGAGAACAGTGGGTTCTTTGGACCTGGGGTCCCTGCACTGAGAAGCTCCTCAACCAGAACTACTGGTGGCCAGGGTCTTCCCCTGGAGCACGCAGAGAAAGCCATCCCCCGGAGCTGGCATGCCCAATTCAGACTTTTAGCCTCTTCGCCTATGAGACAATAATTTCTCTTTGCTGAAGCCACCCAGTGGTAGCATTTCTGTTACAGCAGCACTAGTGACTAAGATGCAAGCCCTGCCCAGAGGGGGTGCCTTGTACCGTGTTGGGGTACCTGGGATGGTTTTTGAGATTGAAGGCTAGTCTGGTAGGCAGGCTAGGCTACCCTCTGCTGCTCATTTGGGCACTTACTACCTTTGAGGCCCTGGCCTTGGAACAAGAACGTAACAGTCCAGCCAAGGCCACTGAAGGCGAGGGGACACCAGTGAGGAGATGTGGACACTGACCTGGTGCGTCACCAGGGCTCGATTTTGTGTGATCTTTCTTGCTGTGGTCTTACAACTTGCACCCATGTGACTGGGTGAGACTGTGCAGTGGTCAGGAGCTCGGTGGCTGACCGATCGGTGAGTGTGCGTCGGAGTCCACCGGCCACTCCTCAGAAGCCTGGGTTCCGCTCTGTCCCACTGAGTAGTGGTGATTCAAAACTGACTCAATAGCCAAGGTGTTTTTGTTTCATTTCATTTCATTCGTTTCATTTCATTTCATTTATTTTAGCTAAGTTTAGTTTTTAGTTTTGTTGGCGGGGCGTGCAAATAAGGCAACTGCAGCCCACTGCAAGGATCGGTCAGTTTGGCTCTCCAGACAGGCTTGAAGTGAGCCGTAGCCGAGGTGGGAAGAGAGGAGGTCACCACCACCCAGCAAGGGGAGTTAGCAAAGCAACAGGTCCTTGGGAGCTGAGGTGCCTGTGCCGGCTGTTTTAAATCAATCTCTTTTGAGATATAAAAGAGAGAAGCTCCTGGAACCAGGAGGCCAAGAGCAGTGTCTGTAACACTGGCAATGATGAGAAGTGGTGGCAGAGAAACGGTGGCAGAAGATGGCACAGGGGGCTTCCTGGCCCACGGAGCCAGAGAGTTTAGCACCTGCAGGTAGGAGACTTGCTGGTGGAGTGGGTGCCGCGGGCACCTGGAGGGGCTGACCGCCTTCGGGCCACGGTTGTGGGAGTGGGTGCCGCGGGCACTTGGTGGTAGAGCCGGAAGAGCTTTGTGACACTTGCCTGAGCCAGGGGTGGGGGACCAAGGGCCAAAGAGAGGCCTGCCCACATGCCCAGCTGGGAGGTCGGCCCTGATGGAAGAACTGTCTCCTGAGTGTCCTTGAACCTGAATTCTAAGCTGTGAGTTCCCTAACCTGTGACATCATCGTGTCATCTGTGAGTTCTGTGTGACCGTCGCAATGGATTCGTAAACTCAGGAGAGAAGTAGAGAGCACTGTGGGAGGGACAGCTGGTGTCAGACTCAGCAGAGGTGGCGGAGAGCGGACGCCTGTCTGACCTCCGCCACTGCCTCCTAGGACTCAGCCAGGGGCTGTTGGCCTTCGGATGCAGGAGGGGCTCCTCATTTGCTCTCTTTCTGCTTGCCCAAGCTGTAGGGTTAATTCTCTGGTTTGGGTCCTTTCTCCTGGACTGTTTGTCTTGACTCTCCTGTCCCCCTAAGAAGTTACAGGAGGTCACATGTTGTCCCCACACCGTTCTTAGTGCCTGGATATGCAGGGACATAGCTGAGAGTCTCAGGGGAGGTCCAGGCACAGCCCTTCCCGAGGATCCAGCCGTGCTGCGTTCTTCACTAGAGGCTTGCTTCCCTGTCTGTAAGATGGACTTGCTGCTACCAGCCTTGCTAGCTGGCTAAGAGAAGTGAGAGGAACACTCTGGAAGGCACTGTGGAAACAGATCGAGCACCACCTCCGGCCCTGCCATTGTTCCCTGGCCTCTGGGAGCAAGTCAGCCTCAGCTGCCCCCCAGCCTCCCACTCCTTCTGTGCCAGTACCCCCCCTCCCCTAGACACCCCACTTGCCTCCCCATTTCCACTGCCCACAGGGAAGTCAAGGAGCAGAGTGCCAGGTTTTCTGAGAGATTCCCACACCGTAGGGCCTACGTCCCTGCAGGAGGACGCGTGGTGTCTGGAGTGTTCCTGACGCATCTGGGCAGCAGCAGTGACAGAACTCTGTCACTGTTCTGGTTAGCTGTGCCATAGGGAAGACCAAGGACCAAGAACCGCTCCCTCCTGTGAGTGCTCCACTCGGGAGCATGGAGCTTCATCCAGCTGCTGTCATTTCTAGTCCCAGTGTGTTCTGTGTTGGGTAAAAAGCTACCTAAGATGCATTTAGGAGCCCTCAAGGCACAGTGGTTCAGAGTCTGCCTGCTCACCAAAAGGTTGGCAGTTCAAATCCACCAGCCACTCCTTGGAGACCCACAGGGCAGTTCTTCTCTGTCTTGTAGGATGCCTGTGAGTCTGAATTTCAACTCCTCTCTCATGGCTGTGGTTAGTTTGGTGAAACTCCTCTTGGAAGAGAAGCAACCAGAATGCTCTTTGGAAATGAGAACGTGGAGATTCTTCCTTGCCCGAGGTACTTCCTCAGGAAAGGCCCGTTGCTCAGACAGGCCATTGTCTTAGCTGTCTAGTGCGGCTGTAACGGAAAGTGCACAGGTCTAACGAAGAGAACTTCATTCTTTCCAATCTCAGAGTGCTAGCTCTAGGGAAAGGCCTTCTCTGTTGTTTCTGGGGGAAGGTCCCTGTCATCCGACTTCCCTGGTCTAGTCACTTCTCAGCACAGGAAGCATGGATCCAAAGGAGGCCGTCTGCTCCCAGTGCTGCTTTCTTGGTGGCGTGAGGTCCCCTTCCCTGTCTCTCTGCTGGCTTCTCTCTTTTATATCTCAAAAGAAATTGCCTCAAAACACAGCCTAGTCTTGTGGATCAAGTCCTATTAATGTAACTGCCATTAATCTCCCCTCGTTTATGTCACAGAGACACAGATGTACAACGCACAGGAAAATCACATCAACTGACAGAATGGCAGACAGTGACACACTGCCGGGAGTCCCTCTCGGTGGGGGGTTCCTTGGCCTAGCCAATTTGACAGATATTTTCATGGGGACACGGTATTCAATCTGTGACAGACATCACGGTTGGTAAAGTGGGCAGTCCAGGCAAACAAGGGACCCTGTCATTGAGAGGGACTCACACAACAGCCACAACAGTGGACCCAAACATGGTACCACGGTGACCAGGGCACAGGACCAGGTGACATTTTCTGTCACACATAAGGTGGCTGTGAGTCAGAGCTGAGTTTGATGGCAGCAAACGACAAAGCAAATCCATTGGAAGTGAGGACCAACCTCTTCCTCACATGCAGAAAGTGGCTGCGGTTCGGAGTTTATCTTGACACATTGGCTTTCAAAGTCGTGAAATGTAAGCTTATCTGATGTCACACTTAATAAAACGAGTTCTAATTGTGTGCCCGGTGGGGGCACGTCTCGTGAGTAGCCGCTTCACTCAACCCTATTTTTGGGTCACGGTTCTTGCTTCCTGGTTCTGGCTGACCCTATAACCTCAGACCTCGACACTAGGCGCAGATTTGTTCTTAACAAAAACTCCTGTGCGGTGAGACTCCACGTGCCGTGGGCTTGCCGGGCAGTGGACGGCGGCCTGGGACAAGCCCCGCGTGGCAGGCGCCGCCAAGAGGGCCTCAGGGCCACGGAGCACACACAGGGCGCTGTCCATCAGCCAGCAGTGCCGCACCTGTCATGTGCCCTCCGCTCGTCTGCAGTCCTTTGGGGGCTCCTGGAAAGAAAAACAGCTGAGAGCGAGGGGGGCACGTTGTCTCATCAAGAGGCACTGGCCACGTGGGAATTGGCGGCGGAAGCATGAGGCTGGCTGGGAGCTGCCAGGAGGGGGCCGGGCGAGAGAGGGCTGAGCCAGCCGGGGCGGGGGACAGCAGCGAGGGCCACACCCTCTCTGTGTGGTCCTGTAGGACCCCGGGCCCAGGCCAGCCCAGGGCGAGCAATGGGTCAGAAATGGGTCTGGTGCCCACCCGCTGGGCTGCTGAGTGGCCTGCTGGGGCCTCAGGACTGTGGCGATGGGAGATGGGGAGTGGGGGCCCGGGCACCTCCACCCCTGAGATGGAGGGCAGGTCCCTTCCCCCTGCCGCATCTGGTTTATCTCCTCCACCCGTAGTGGGGGCTGAGCTGACGTCCCCAGTGCCTGCCAGCGCCCGTATCCAGGGGTTCAAAAGGTTCTGCTGCAGGCCTGGGTGCTGGGGCGCACACACACACACAGGCACGCACGCGCGCACACACACACACACACACACACACACACACGCGCGCACAGCTGAAGAGAATTAGGCCCAGAGCGTCCACTCGGCTTTTCTCTTGATTCCAAGGTATTTGGAGTGGGGGTGGGGGATTAGGGGAGGAAGTGGCTGAGCTAATTCTCAGGCGTTTGCCAGCACAGAAGTGCAGATGGGGCCCAGACCCAGCGTGTCCCCGGGGAAACACCAGGCCTCGAGGCGGAGGGAGAGGCCTGGGGTGGGACCCCGCACTCCCTGCTAGGACGGGACGTGGCAGCCCTGGCGAGGGGTTCTGGGGGCCTCACTTGGCCCCCGCCCCGCCGTGGAGTCACCGAGAGGCTCCAGTTGAGGGCGGAACCAGCTGCAGGCTCTGCCAGGGCCTCGCTCCAGAGCAGCCGCCACGTGGCCGCCACGCCGGGGCGTCTTCCAGGAGAGGCCCCTCACCACACCGCCCCGAGCACTAACCGGAGGCTGGGGGCCTAAGACCCCAGGCTTATCCCCAAGTGGCTAGAGCAGTTGCTGTCCCAGTCACTGTCCTTTGCAGCCCCACCTTGGTCCCCTTCCCCACAGCTCTGCCTTGTCCCTGCCCCCATGAGCTGTCTGTCTTGGCTGAGGATATGTGTGGGCTTTCATCAACTCTCAGCCCTGTGTCTTCTCTGCTGATCCTCGATCTGGAACATTCCTTCTCCATGAATTTCTGGGGCCCTGTACCTGCTCTCCATCAGAGCCCTCCTCTGCCCTGGTGGCTTCAGGCTCAGTGACCCATGGATGCCACCTGGCAATGTCCCAGTCCTCAAGGCATGGGCAGCTATGTCCCCCCATCTCCTCTGTGTATTGTGCCCCTAGGTGATGTATGCCCCCTTGTCCACACTCAAATTTTCCTATACCCCCAGGCTCTGCTCTTGAGTCCCCCTGGGGAGGTGGACACCCCCGGCCAGGAAGGGCTCAGAACCTCGCAGGGGGTGGTGAGGATGAGCACTGTGAGGGTGTCTGGGAGGCTTAAGGCAGAGCAGTGGCCCTGGTCAGGTCTGTCTTCTCTAGAAAGGTTCCATTGGCTGCTGATGGAGAGAAAACTGGAGGGGACCTGGGGGCCCGGCAGGGCTCTGGGCAGTCTCAGCCCACTCAGAGGGAACAGCAAGAGGCCAGGATGAAAATGTCCTGTCTACCGAGGTATGAGAAAAGGCCAGCTAGGACCCCTGAGAGGCAGGGAGGAGCTGCATCCGGCCCCCAGGCACAGCCAGGGAGGAGCTTCAGGTGCGCAGGGCAGGTTATGAGGTAGATGAACAGAGCCCTGTTCTTACGAAACAGCATACGTTGGACCAGCATCCCATTCTGCCCAGCCCGCAGTGACAGCTCCTCGGGTAGGGCCATAGTGTGTCCACCGGTGCGGCCAGTGAACACTGCAGTCCCAAGGGTAAGTTCCAGAGACATCTCAGGCTCCCACGAACGATATCAGAAAGGAATGGTGGGGACACATGCCCCCGTATGCTATGAGGTGTGTAGTGAATTATGTGGTGTTAGGGACCGGTCTGGGCTCCCTGGGGCCCAGATGGGGAAGGTCTCAGGTCTGGACACTGCTGAGTAGCAGGGTGTGGTGTGGGCCGTGTCTCCGGGGGTGGGCAGCTGTGTGGGCGTGTGTGTGTTTGGGCATTACACAGCCGGCTGCATGAGCCAATCCTGGATCTCCCAGAGCCCCAGCTTCCACTGGGGTAAAGACGGCAGCTGTCCCCAAGCACCTGCTGGGGGCCTGGGCAGGGGCCAGGAAGGGGAGAGGTAAGCAAGTGAGCCGGCCTGGCCCACTGGGTGCTCAGAGCCCACAGGCCAGGCTACTGCCCATGGGCCTTTTCTGCAGTAACCTTTTAGCAATGGTTTCCTTCCAGGTCACAGCATCCCCTGCCCGGCCCCACCCCCCGCCTCCCCAGCTTTCCTGCTCAGACCCCCATCTTTATAGCTGCCTCAGTCAGGAACAGCCCCAAGGCCTCTTGGGGAGCCCGTCGAAGCCTTTGAGGGGGTTGCTGCCACCAGGACTGACCTGAAACAGGTCCCCAATTCTGGGAACGGTGTCACAAGGTGCCCCCATACCCATCCCTCCAGGGCTGGAGATGGCTGCCATGCATCGAGGGACCCTCAGTTGGCATCCACGGTGTGGACGGTTGCTGTGCTGTCAGCTGCCCTTGGCTGTGACTCAGTGCCACCCCAAGGGCAGCATGACAAAACTGCTGGTGGTCTCAGTCACCTGGCACTGCTGTCACAAATGCCACCTAAGGATGGCTTCACAAAGAGAAACTTACTTTCTCACCAGAAAGTAGGCTGAGGGTCCAAATTCAGGGCCTCGGCTGCAGGGGAGACTGCCTTCCTTCAGGCTGGCTGCTTCTCCACACGGGGACCCCCAGTCCGAAGGACATCCTCAGCTCCTGACACTTCTCCATTGGTGGTGTGAAGTCCCCAGCTCTCTCTGCTTGCTTCTTTCATGTCCCAAGAGATGGCTCCAGGGACAGTGCGATCTCAGACCACGAGTCCTGCTGCTACCATCCCAGCTGCTGTCCCCCGCCCCTCATTAATGTCAGAGAGGCGAGGTCTGCAACACAGAAACATCACGCAGCCCCAGGGGTCATGGCCCAGCCAAGCGGACACGGACCCTTCTGTGAGGACCCAGTCCAGGCTGCGACGCCAGTGCCGTTCCGTGTTCCCCCGCGTCAGCGTGTGCAGGTTCCTCATCTCAGCCGCCGTGTGCCCCGAGCACCGTCTGCCCTCAGGAGCTCTCCTTCCTGTACTGTGTGAAATGGCTTTCTGCTGTCACCCCAGTTTCCAGTGACCTTTCCCCTCAGTCTGTCTCAATCTGGAAACTCTGCTGAAGCCGGTCTACCTGCGATGACCCTGCTGGCATTTGAAATGCCAGTGGCATAACTCCCAGCACCCTAACAACACACAAGTCCCCACAATATGACATGCTTACAGACTCTACCCAGAGGCCACTCTACCCTTGGGCCTGTGCTTGTCTGGACAGGGCTGTGGAAATGGAACCCATCAGACTTCTGATGAGATGGGGTACACAGAGGTCGGCTGTGATGGGTCCCCAGGGACCTGATAAAGACGTCCAATGAAGTCAGCCAGGCTTGGCGGGTTGAGGAGAAAGACAGGAATGAGAAGAAAGACCAGCCTCGCTGGGGGACACTACTGTGGCAGAGGTTTAGCAAACGACCCGAGGTCTTTGAGATACCTCCCTTCAAGAGAGCACATCCCCTCAAATGTGAGGTAGACTTAAGAGATTTGCTCCTAACAGGTAGAGTATGGCAGAAGGGACAGTGTGTCTCTTCTGTGACTGGGTGAAGCAAGGCATTCCGGCTTCCACCATGCTCCCTCTCTCTCTGGTGTGGCTGACTCAGAGGAACCAGCAGCCGCGTTGTGAGGACACTCAAGCAGCACTGTGGAGAGGTTTATGTGCAGAGGCACTGAGGCCTCTAGGCAACAGCCGCATGAGTGAGCCTGAAAGTGAGCCCTCCAGCCTCAGCCGAGCCTTCAGATGATGGCAGCCCTGGCTGACACCTTGGCCACAAGCTCATAAGAACCCCTGAGACAGAACCCCCCAGCCATCCCCAGATCCTGACCCTCAGAAAATGTCTGTGGCTATAAGCTGTTGAGTCTTAGGGTCAGTTTATCACTCAGCAATAACTTGCTGATACAGTAGCCTTCAGAGGGACCCTTCACAGGGGCTACAACGGGAGCTCAGCCTGCTGTTCCACGCTCACCCATGGCGGAGGGCTTCCAGAACGGTGGTACCTGGGCTCCAGGAGCAAGGGTATTGAGAACCGTGAACAAGGCCAGCTCCTGGCTGCATGTCATGTATCTGTGGTTCTCACAACTAGTGCCGTCGAGCAGTTCTGACTCACAGCAACCTTACGTACCACAGAGTGGAATGCCACCTGCGGCTACTGAGCCCAGGGTGCGGCCACCCATCGAGGGTCCGTCCCACTGAGGGTCTTCCTCTTTCTCGCTGCCCTCTACCTCACCTGCCATGGTGTCCTTCTCCAGGGCCTGGTCCCTCCTGGTGACACACCCACGGCATGTGAGATGAGGTCTCATCACCCTCACTTCTGAGGACCGTCTGGGCTGTGCTTTCTCCAAAGTAGATTTGTCCGTTTTTCTAGCCCTCAGCACAGTCAGTATTTTGCACCAGCACCAGAGTCCTAATGCGTCAACTCTTCTGCGGTCCTCCTTTTTCAGTGCCTGGCTTTGGCATAGATACAATGGCTGGGGTCAGGCGTGTATGTCATGTGTCGTGTGTTTGTGCTCTCAGAATTTGACTTCTGTCCTCCAGTCCTTCATCTGGGGTACCCACTGGAATCCTGCCCCCAGAGATGAGCACTTTTGACTCAGTCAGTGGTCTCCAGGAAGCAGAGAACTGGTGAGGCTGGAGCAGGGGTGGCTTGGTGACCGCAGAGCTCAGGGCTGGGAGAAGCAGACAGCTGGGCTGCATCGTAGCAAACATAACAGGTGACTTTCTGCCTGGGACTTTCAAAGCCAGCCTCTGAGGACACGAGTGAGACTAAGGACAATGCCCACCTCTCCTGAGTCCAGTGACCAGGAAATGTGCCACTGCGTCCTCCGAGGTACCACTTGCCACTCGTTTTCTGAGAAGAGCCGCTGCCAGGCAGAGCCGTGAAAGATCAGGAAGGGGAAGCCTCGAGTGGGGGCTTTCTTTGTCTCCTTTTGTTGTGTTATTTGTGGTCCAGGGGGCTCTGACTTGCCGTGACCCCATGGTCACTTGCAGCACCGTCTTCAGGAGGCTCGCTGCGTTCAAGTTCGTGGTTGTGGCCGGTATTGTGCCAAATGCCTTTCAAGCCAGGGGCTCATCTTCCCACCCTGTATCAGACAATGTTGTAATGTATTGAACTGTCGTCCGTAAGGTGGTCGCCGGCCGACTCTCAGAAGACAGTTTCTAAGCGTTTCCACCCGGTCTGTCTTAGTCTGGGAGCCCCACTGGACGCTGCCCACCATGGATGAGCCTGCTGGTGGCGTGGCTTCCAGCAAGCATCCCAGCACTGCACGAGCCACGGCAGATGACCCACCAACAGAGGGGGTCCTAGAAGGGGGCTGGTTGTCTCCGTGAGCCAACCACACTGTGGCGGGCACCATGTTGGCATGCCTCTCCGTGTGCTCTGGGAATGGTCCTCCTCCTAGACAGCATGGGAGGGCTGTGGACACAGTGCTGGGAGGCCAGGGGGGCTTGCCAGACACAGAGGTCAGAGGTGCTAGGTGGTAGGGTAGGCCATGGCCCTGGAGAGACCATGTGTCTGGGCACCCTTCCTCTGCTCACAGCTGTGCTGTCACGGGGAGGGCCCTGTTCGGAGAGGCAGCCCCGTGGCTTTCTTGGGTAATCACTGCCATGGGCCTAGGACTCGGGGAAGGTGGGCTGTGTCCATGCTTGGTTTCCTGGGCACTGAAGCAGATGCATGCCGGGGGGACAGCAATCCCCTCTCTGAGCCCTGGGACCCTGGGGGTGCACTGATTAGCAGCTCAGCTGGTAACCAAAGTGTCAGCAGTCTGAATCCACCAGCCAGTCTTAGGAAACCCTACGGGAGCTGCTCTACTCTGCCCTGTAGGGTTGGGGTGAGTCAGAGTGGACTGGACAGCGGTGAGTTTTGGAGTTTCCCAGAGCTGTGATCATCACCCAGGTGACAGGATACTAGGCTACTTGACAAAAGTGTCCCCAAGATCCCACTCCTTCCCCCCCGCAAATGACCAAGCTTGGGAACCCCAGGAGACACAACTCACTAATGTTTGCACTCTAATGTGACATTGTTTCAGAGTTGGTCTGGGATGGCATCAGACACTCTTCCCTCAGCAGAAAGGGGATGGCACTGACCCCAGCCCTATCTGCAGCAACAGCTGCTCACTGGGGTTGGACTTGACATGTTTTCAACGTGATTCTTCCTCGGTGGTGCCCAAGGCACAGTCAGCTGGCAGCGGCGAACGGAACTCGGCAGAGAGGCGTATTGGGATCCCTTGTTTAGACACTTGCTCTTGAGACTCATAGCTGGGGCTTCTGGTTTGCTCCGTCCTGCAGTGTTCCCACTTGTTAGGTGCTGGGGTACCAGGTAGGGTTATAGGTTCTGAGGTGGGTGGAATGCACATGATGACTCCACAGAGACAGAGAGCACACTCAGGCCTTACAGTTCCACGGGGGACAGCTTGCCAGGCAGAACCACACAGGGGACAGGGAGGGGGCCGCAGCAGGGATGGGGAGGGTCTGCAGTGGGGATGAAGTGGGAGCCACAGCAGAGATGGGGTGGGGCCACAGCAAGGACAGGGAGGAGGCCGCAGTGGGGATGGGGAGGGGGCCACAGCAGGGATGGGGTGGAGGCTGCATCATGGACAGGGAGGGGAAGGGAGGGGGCTGCACTGGGGACGGACAGTGGTAGGAGGCTTTTGCATCAAGGCGGTCAGAATGGAGCTAGCCAGGTTTCCTGAGCTTCCCTGAGGAATGTGGCTCTGAGCCACAGGACCATCCACACACGTTGGGGACCTGTCCCCACGTGTTGGGGAGGACCTTTCCCGGGACGGTCAGGACAGTACACAGTGGCCCTGTCGTGTGAGAAGCCCCAAGGGAGGGCGGTGCGGTGGCTGCACTGTGGACCTTATCAGCTCCTGCAGAAGGGGCGTGGGCCAGCCTCCAAACGGGGCCTCAAAACTGGATCAAGTCAGAATGTGAAGAGAAAAATAAATCACGCTACGACCCAGAACTCGTGAGCTTGGCAGGGAAGCAGAGATCGAGGTGAGCGCATCCCCTGAGAGAGGGTTGGCGCGGAACCACCGGGTACACGGAGTGGAGGGTGCCCGTGCTGACCGCTGACCGAGGCCCAGCACCTCTGTGCTGTGCGGGGCCCGTCTTTGTGGGGGCTCGCTCCCCACTGTCTGTCCCTCCCCAGGTGACCTGGTCAGAGCCCTCTTTGGGCATCTCAGGGCGGCGAACGTGCCGCAGACGTGCCGCTCTCGGCCCGGGCAGGCGGCCCCAGCTGCTGGCGGGCCTGGACTTGGGTCTGCACAGGGCCCAGTCACCTTTCTCTGCTCGCACTGTAATCTGTTTCTGGAAGTCTTGCTGGAAAATATGAATCTCGTGAGCCATCAGCTGTTTATAATCAGAGAAGCATATGTTTAAAAGAGCTGAGGGGCCTTATAAACGCCGTGTGCAAATTACCTTGGGGGCTGCCTGGGCCACCCCCTCCTCCGCGGCCGCCAGCAGGGCCAGGCCCGGCCTCACTGACGAGGGCCTGCGGCCCGTTGTGGCACGGGGTCTGCTTAGCTTTAGCCACGTCGGCAGGCCTGGGAGCGTGGGAGCCTCCGTCTCAGCCCTGCAGCTTCCAGAGCCCCCCTCCTGCCCCCCATCCCAGCTGCAGAGCCCAAGACCTCCGGTGAGAGACAGCAAACCCAGAGCAGCAGCAGAGCCTTGGCTGCTGGGGCCCGCGGGGGAGTCCCAGCCCCCAACTGAAGGGGCGGGCGAGAGCTGGGGTCACTCTCGGGGCCTGCCGTGTTGCTGGGGTCCTGAGGGAAGGCTTTTGGTTTGTTTTCCATTTAATTTTTGGTGGCAATGTTGTTGACGTACAACTCAGTTATTACACGATTCACTTGAGAGTGTTAACTGCACAGTTTCTAGTGTAGTCCCAGAGCTGTGTGACCGTCACCTCTAGCCCCAGAACATTGTTCAGCACCCCTAAAGTGAGTCTCACGCCCTTCGGTTGCCATCCCCACACTCCTGTTCTCCCCACCCCCGCCCCGGGCCCTGGCAACCTCTCGTCTTCCTGTCTCTATGGATTTGCCTGTTCTGGACATCTCATGTAAATGGGATCATGCAATCTGCGGCCCCTTGCGTCTGGCTTCTCTCACTTAGCATGATGTTTTCAAGGTTCGTCCACATGGTAGCATGCATCAGACTCATTCCTTTTTATTGACGAATACTGTAAAGTCCTATTGTGTGGATATGCACCGCATTTTGTTTATCTGTTCATCACTTGATGGACATTTGAGCTGTTTCCACCTCTCAGCTGTTGTGAGCAGTCCTGCTGTGGACATCGGGGTTTCTGTGTAGACACGTGTTTTCGCTCCTCTTGGGTGTATCCTCAAGAGTGGGATTGCTGGTGTCTCTGCGTCTCAGCTTTGGAGGGGACACCAGACTGCTCTCCGCCGGGGGTGTGCACCTCTGCCAGCCAGGCTCGGGGTGTGGCTTCCCTGCAGCTTCACCAACTGTGCTGCTCCCCATTTTTGTCTTGTTGTGCTTTATTGTCACGGTCACCCCCAGGGGTGTGAAGTGCTGTCCCCCTGTGGCTCTCATCTGCGTTTCCCTGATGACGAGTGACACTCAGATGTGCCTCTTGGCCATCAGGGCATCTTCTCTGGACAAGCTTCTATCTAGATCTTTTGCCCAGTTTTTAATGGGGCTGTTTGTCTCCTATTTGGGGGTAGTCAGACCCCAGGGATGTGGTGGGTAAGTGCCACAGCTGCTAACCAACAGGTGGGCGGTTCAAATCGGCTGGATGCTCCTTGGAAATTCTGTGGAGCCTCTCTACTCTGTCCTATAGGGTCACTATGAGTCAGAATCCACACAATGGCAGTTGATTTGGTGTGTTTTGTTTTAGTTAGACTTTGTGATATATTCTAGATATAAGTCTGTTATCAGACATATTTTTCCTCATTCTGTAGGTTGTTTTTTCACTTTCTTTATGATGTCATGATACACAAAAAAAATGGTAATTTTGATGGAGTCCAATGCATCTATTTTTTTTTTCTTTCATTGCTTTTTTCTTTCTAAGTAGCATCTAAGTAACCGTTGTGAAATCCAAGGACACAAAGATTTACTCCAATGTTTTTTGTTTAAGAATTGGGTAGTTTTCTCTCTTACATTTAGGTCTATCAACCTTTTGGAGTTGATTTTTTTAATATGGTGTGAGGTAGGGATACTACATCATTCATTCTTCTGTGTGTATCTATTCACTTGTCCAGCACCATTTGCTGAAGAATTGAAGAGACTGTTATTTAAGTTGCGGCCAACCCTGCATAGCCACAGGTTCCATGTCTATAGACTCAATCAATCGTGAGTTGGAAATACTTCAAAAAAAAGTTCCCCAAAGCAAACCTTGAATTAGCCACTTGCTGAACACTGCCCTTGGAGATCCTGTGGTGCAGTGGTGAAGTGCTACGTCTGCTCACCGAAAGGTTGGCTGTTCAAATCCTCCAGGTGCTCCTTGAAAACTCTATGGGGAAGTTCGACTCTGGCCTGTTGGAGGTCACTATGAGTCAGACCTGGCTCCATGGCACTGGGCATGGTTTAGGGCAGAGCACTGCTCTGAGTCCACGGGAAGGACGTGATGTGGCAGCATCCCCTGCTGTAGCCTCCCGCCATTACACAGACGCACAGTCTCTGCCCAGCACTCTTTGCTTCAGCCTTCACCTCCAGTCTCGTTTGTGCGCACCCTTCGATTCTGGGAAACCATGAGTCCTAAAAAAACAATGAAGTGGTCAGAGCCATCCCTCAAAGGCTAAGAGGGAGCATAAAGAGCTAGGTCTCCAAGAGAAAATAAGAATCTTGGATCTTTTGAAAAGATGCATGTCGTTTGCCAATGTGGGCCATCAGGTCCATGAGAACAAATCCAGCATTCGTGGGGTAAATCAGAAAGAAGCCAAAATCTGTGCGAGTGTTAATGGTGTCCCTACAACAGCAAGAAATGGTCTCTCAGGATTGGGATAAAGTACCTGCAGAGACTGAGAATGGGTGAAATGTTCAGCGTTAGCATTAGTAACTAGTTAGACAACATTTACATGGCATTAGACATTAGGAGACATCCAGAGGTGATTTAAAACACACAGGAGGATGTACCTAGGTGACACGCAAATACTATGCCATCGGGCATAAGAAACGTGGCCATCTGAAGGTCTGGGTATCTGAGGGGCTCTTGGAACCAATACCCTGCAGATGCGGAGAGATGACTCTGCTTGGCACCCTTGTTGAAAATCAGACTCGACGGCACTTGGCTGGCTTAGAGGCATTCCTCCAGTGAGGTCCACACGTACAGTCACTGCTGATGTTGTCGAAAAAAGATGTTTGCAATGAAGAAATCACTGGTCTTGCAGAATTCTGTCATGTGATCTCTGGCATCCTTTCTGTCACCAAGGCCATGTCTTCCAACTACTGATTCCCCTTCATTTCCACCTTTTGCATTCCAATCACCAGTAATTATCAGTGCATCTTGTTTGCATGTATGATCAATTTTACCCTGGAGAAGTTGGTGAAAATCTTCAGTTTCTATATCTTTGGCCTTAGTGATTGGTATATAAATTTGAATGGGTTATATTAACTGGACTTCCTTATACGTGTATGAATGTTACCCTGTCACTGACAGCATTGTACTTCAGAATAAATGTTCGATGGTGACTGTGGCACTCTTCATCCTCTTTGTCATTCCCAGCACAAGGGGTCACCTAATGTTCTGAGTCAGCACAGCCAGTGCTAGTCCTTTTCAAGTTACTGTATGCCTAGGGTGTCAACCTCTGTATGGTCCCTTTCATTCTGTAACAACTTCCAATGTTCCTAGATTTACAATTTGTGTATTCAACATTCAGATCATTAATGGATGTTTGCATCTGTTGCTTCTCACTCTTATGCGTGGGACTTCAACAAATAGAGATTCCAAAAGCTAGACTTCACACACCTCGCTCAGATCACTGTCCTTCAAGTGCTTTCCGATTGGAGGGGCTCATCTCCGGCACGATATCAGACAATGTTTAGCCACTCTTCATAAGATTTTCTCAGGCCAGTTTTTCCAGGAGCCGACTGCCAAGTCCTTCTTCCTAGCCTGTCTTAGTCTGGAAGCTCTGCTGAGACCTGTCTAACACTGGTAACCCTGCTGGTGTCTGACGTGCTGATGCGACAGCAACACGTAAGCCTCCACAGTACAACAAACTGACAGCTGAATGCATTTTCAGCCAGAACAAGGCCCGGGGCCAGCTGCAAACAAACTGTCAACTGCTCTTATGCAAGTTCCAGCTGAAGCTGGAGACAAATAAAGCAAGTACATGAGAGGCAAAATACGACCTTGAGGGTGCGGCACCTGGATTTAGAGACCTTGTGCAGAATAGATTGGACGTGTCGCACACTAAGGACTGAAGACCTGGCGATAGTTGCTGGAATGACACCAAGGACATCACGCATGAAAAAGACAGGAAACAAAGACCAAAACGGATGGCAGAAGAGAATCTAAAACTTGTGCTTGAATATAGAGCAGCTCAACTCAAAGGAAGAAATGATGAGGTCAAAGAGCTGAACAGGAGGTCCCAAAGGGCGGCTACGGAAGACACAGTGAGGTATCAGAAGGACACACACAAAGACCTGGAGGTGGAAGATCAAAGGGGAAGGGCATGCTCAACACTGCTCATACTTAAAGTACTGGAGAAGATCCAAGCCTTGAAGTGAGTCTTGAAGGGTTCCACATGGAAAATACAGAATAATGCAAAAAGTATCGACAGAAGGCAGAAGGAATACACGGAGTCCCTGAACCAAACAGAACTGAATGATGTTAGCCACTTCAGGAAGGAGCATGTGACCAAGAACAGGTGGTACTGAAGCACACTAAAGGCATTGGCCAAAAAAAGGGTCCAGGAATTGATAGAATATAAACTGAGATGTTTCAACAAACAGCTACAGTGCTGGAAGTGCTCGTTCATCGATGCCCATAATGTGAAAGACGGTTGGCCAGCTGAAAGAAGAAATCCATAATGGTACCCATTCCAAAGAAAGATGACCCAAAAGAATGCGGAAGTTACCAAACAATATCAGTAACATCACAGGCAAGAGAAGTTCTGCTGAAGATTTACAGCAGCTACGACAGAGAACTGCCAGAAAAACAAGTGGGATTCCAAAGAGGACATGGAATGAGAGATGTCACAGCAGATGTCAGATGGATCTTGGCCAGAAGCAGAGAGGACCAGAATACCAGAAAGTGTTTTATTGACTATGCAAAGGGATTCAACTGTATGGATTATAACAAATTATGGACAACATTGAGGAGAGTGGGAATTCCAGAACTCTTAGTTGTGCTCATGAGGAACCTGTATATGGATCAAGAGGCAGTCATTCAAACAGAAGGACATGTGGTTTAAAGTCAGGAAAGGTGTCATATCCTTTCCCAATGCTTAATTGATTCTATCTGCTGAGTAGATGATCTGAGAAGCTGGACTATATGAAGAACGGAGCATCAGGACTGGAGAAAAACTCACTAATAACCTGTGTTATGCAGATGACACAAGTGAGGAGGACTTGAAGCACTTACTGATGACGATCAAAGACCACAGCCTTCAGTATGGATTACACCACAACAAAAGGAAACAGAAAGCTTCACAACCGAACCAATAAGCAACATCATGATACATGGAGAAATGGCTGAAGTTATGAAGGATTTCATTTTCCTCGGATCCACACTCAACGCCCATGGAAATAATAGTCAAGAAAACAAATGACACATTCCATTGGACAAATCTGCTGTGGCAGGCCTATTTCAAGTGCTAAAAAAGGAAAGGTGTCATTTTGAGGCCTAGGTGCATCTGGCCAGGACATAGTGGTTTCAGTTGTCTCACTTGCATGGGAAAGCTAGACTATGATAGGGAAGTCTGAAAAAGAAACGATGCACCTGAACTGTGGTGTGGGCCAAGAATACCAAATACACCAGGGACAGCCAGAAGTGTGAACAGATCTGTCCGGGTAGAAGTACAACCAGAACGTTTCTCAGAGGCAAGAAGGGTAGGACTGCGTCTCACATGTGCTGAACATGTCATCGGGAGGGACCAGTCCCTGGAGAAGGACATCATGCTTAGTCAAGTTCAGGGTTGGCAGAAAAAGAGGAAGACCTTCAACAAGCTGGATTGACACAGTGGCCGCAGCGGTGGGCTCAGACGCAGCCAGGACTGCGAGGACAGCACAGGACTGGGCAGGGTTTCATCCTGTCCTACATACCTGGGGTCACTGTGAGTCAGAACTGACCAGACAGCTACCAAAAGCAGCAGCGACCTAGATTCATGGGCTCAATTCTGGACTGTCTATCTGATGTCATCCATCTGGGTCTCTCTTTGGGCCACTATCACAGGTTAGCTTTACAGTAAGTTTAGAAACCCCAAAAGTTTCAGGTCTCCAATTCTTCTTTTTCCAGATGCTGTGGTCATTCAGGGTCTCTTGAATTTCCGTGTGAATTTTAGGGTCAGCTTCCCAATCTCTGTGAAGGGGCCGGCTGGAGTTCTGAGAAGGGTTGTGCTGGGGCTATAGATCAGCAGGTGCATTATCACCCTTCTGATCCATGAACATGGGATGTCTTCTCATTCACTGAGATCTTCTTTAATTTCTTTCAGCAAGATTTCGTGGTGTTCGGAACATAAATCATACACGTCTTCTGTTACTTCTGTGGGGTTTTAAGCCACCGTGGCCCTCGACCTGCCCTGACCCCAGAGGTCTGGACAAGGCGTCTACAGCCAAGACACCAGCACTGTCAGGGGGAAGGTCAGGTGTCCTTCACTGAGGATTTTCCTCTCTGCACAGAGGGCACAAGGCTCTAGTTTCTATTTCAGACTTCAGACTTCACAGATGGCAGCCCTCAACACCATCCTAGTCAGGCCCAACGAAAGCCAGGCGGGACACTTGACTGAGAACGGCAGGCACACTGCTCCTTGTGGGTTACCACAGCCCCAAGGCCAATAGGCAGCATCCCCACCTAGTGCCCAGTCCATGTGGGGTCTGGGTCCCACCTTCCTATTCTTCTCACACCCTGAAAGCAGCCCAGCCCAGCTCAGCCTGGCTCTCATGGGCCATTACAACACGCCCCCGTCCCTGAAACCCAGCCCCCCAAAGCTGACCAGTGCCCTTCGGAGTCTGTTCCCTAACACAACAGGCATTCCAGTCTCAGGGGCTCAGCCTCATGGTTTAGGTCTGCCCCTCTGAGGCCCAGCTGGCCTTTGAGGAGGGTGCACCCAGCTATCTACATTCTCTGTCACCCCAACCTTGGACCCCAAACATGTCCTTCTGAGATAGCTGGGTGAGAGGGGGTTGGGGCAGAACCTGGACACCCACCAGGGACCCAGGGAGTGTTCTGGGCTGGTGGGGAACCCAGGACAGTGCACAGGCCTCCCTGCAGGCAAGTTCCCGGCCACACTCGTCCTTGTCACAGGGTCCTGCCCCACTCCCTGCCTGCTCTAGAACCTTCAGAGCCACCCCACCCGACCCCTGCAGACCCGTAGACCCTTCCTCACAGGGTGCTACTCCTCCACTGTTCCAAGGCCCTGCCCTGCACACCCCGAGCCCCCACCTGGGGGACCCTTTCTCCTCCTGTTTGCAGGGTCCTCCCTCCTGCCCCAGGCACCACAGGCCAGCATCCTCTCCCAGGTGCTCTGGGGGCTCTGGGGGCCTCTGCCTGTGTCTTGATCTTATCCTTTGCAGCGTGACTGCCATCTGCCAAACTGGGGCTCCCCCAGCCCCGAGGTGGTCACACTGTCCTACCCACAGGAACCCTAAGGCCGGCACAAGGCAGGGGCCAGAAGGTCTGTGGGAAGACCAAGCTGTTTCTCAGGCCAGTGTGCTTCCTCCCAGGTCCCCACAACCAGGAAACGGTCCCCAGAGACAGAGTGAAGCACCTTGGGGCCTCACCCCCACCAAGGGAATGGGGCTTTGGCAGCTTACAAAAGGAATTGGACTTTTCATGTTTCCTTTCAAGCTGGGGGTCTCAAATCCGGCTGGGGGGCGGGTCCTGGCATTGCTTCTGAGCAGCACACCTCTTGAGGGGCAGGGGGAGACCAGCTTGTGCTCTTTGAACACTCACTTGGAGGGTGCAGGTGGCAGGTGGCCGGGCTACTCACCTGTGTCAGCATCCTGGGGTGCCCCCGCCCCACATGCATACAGCTCAGGGAGAACTGGACCCCGCTGGTGGGCCCCTGCCTAGTGGGGTCTCTACCTTGTCTGCAGAAAGGGCCGAAGCTCTGGATTCCCTGCCCCACGCCCTGCTCCCGGCACCAGGGAGGAAAGGGGGTGTCCTCTGAGGATGGGGTGCTGTGTTCACCGTCACTGTCAGCCTTGTGCTCCTACTCCTCTGGCGCTGCTCTAACAGAAGCACCCCAAGTCCCAAGTGGGTGGCTTTAGTGAAGAGAAATTGATTCTGTCACAGCCCAGTGGGCTGAAAGTCTGAATTTGAGGCGTCAGCTCCAGGGGAAGGTTTTCTTTGTTGGCTCTAGAGGAAGGTCCTTGTTGTCAAACTGGGAGTTTCGGAGGCACAGGGACCCCAGCCCTTCTCAAAGGATGCACCCTGCTCCCTGTGCTTCTTTCTTGGTGGTGTGAGGTCCCCCAACTCTCTGCTCACTCCCCTATCCTTTATATCCAGACACAGTCTGACACACTGAGTCCTGCCCCACCAACCCAACTGCCACCCATCCTTTCTCATTTAACACCAGGAAGGCAGGGTTGGCCACCTACAGGAACGTCACACAACACCAGAGTCACGGCCTAGTCCAAGCACTGCACATATTCGTGGGAGACACAGTTGAATCCACGACACGCTCCTCCTCTTGCTCTGGCTGCCCGCTGTGCCATCATTGGTCCCCACCCCTGTGCCCAGGCCGCTGCTGGAGTAGGGCAGCAGTGTGATGCGGACAATGCCCAGGACCCCTGCCTGCAGTTCCAGGGGCCCGTGGGGGCAGCCCAGAAGGAGACGGCATGGGATGGGGAGCCAGGTCATTGCAGGAAGCCTGCACGCAGGGGGGGATGGCACCCAGAAGGCCATGGGAGTTTCGGGGTGGCCTCCCCAGACATCACAGGGACATACAGGACAGAAAGCGGGGACCGTCTTTCTGCCTGCATCCCATGGGGGAGCCGGGCCAGACCTGTCCCTGCAGAGAGAGCCCTGAGTGACAGGAAGGCAGCCCCAAGAGCAGATCTGCTTGTCCTCCTTAAGCCGTGGTCCTAGCTCATTAAATGAGCTGGTGAAGAAGTCTCTGGGTGGGGGGTCTTCCATTCGCCTTGGAAAGGAGCCTGGTGGCGCAGCAGCTAAGTACTCGACAGCTAACCAAGGGGCGGTGATTTGATCCCAGCCACCCACCCTGTAGGAAAGGGACCTGCCAATCTCTCTCCACAAGGCTCACAGCTCAGAAGACTCTCGGGGGCAGTTTGGCTCTCTGGCCCATGGCTTCACCAGGAGTCGAAGTGAACGCTACGGCACCCAGTAGTTCCCCTTGGAATGGGCAGGTGGGGGCCCCTCACCCCAGCCAGGCCCTGGTGGGCACCTCCTGACGCCCACAGCAGCCTCTGGCCTCCCAGCCCCCTGGGCACGCCCAGGCCGGGAGGCGGGGCTGCAGCTCCCTGCCGGGTCTGCCGGTCAGCCCCACGCAGCCTCTCGGCTGGAAGCACGTGTGCACACTTGACCTCCTGAGAGCTTCAGCCGAGGGAGGCTCTGCTGACGGGCCCCATCCGGCCTCCCTCTGTTGTCCCGGAGGGAGCTGGCCCGTAGAGTACATGCCAGTCATAGATGAGGTGGGTGAGGAGGGGCCCAGCGGGAAGGCGAACCTGGAGACCCCACCGGCCCCACCAGTCCCACGGCCGGGGACCTCCAGGGCGCAGGTTAACCTCTTGCCACCAAGTTAACGACTTAATGAAGCGTTCGGGCATTTTTACATTAGGGTTAATGAGCCCGGAGATGAGATCCGGCCGGGCGCGCAGCCCTCCGCTCCCGGAGCTGGGGCGGCCGGACCTGCACTCCGCCCCGCCTCCTGCCCGTGGGGGTCCCCAGTCACGTGGTTTTCCAAGCTCCCAGCCTCTGGGCCCCACCTCGGCAACTCCCCGTAAATCGCCCCAGTCATTTTTTCCGCTGTGGTTTTATTGTTTTATTTTATTATTCCAGCTATATTACGCTGGGAAGAACTGCAGAGACGGTTTCTTCTCCCCCAGATTCCAGAGCGAGCCGTGGCCGTCGGGGTGTTTGTTCACCGAGCCCCCTCCCGGCTTTTGTTTGCTTTTCACTTTCTTCAGTTTGATTTCTCTCTCACTGTGAGATGGGGGTCTTGGGGACAGGCGCCAGCCTTGCTCCCAGGCAGACTTCCACGTCCCCTCGCCTCACCCCACACCCCCACCCCACCCCTCAAGGAAGGGACAGCCAGGAGCCCCCAGTCAGGGCTTAGGGAGCCTGGTGGGAAAGTGGAGAGGACTAGGCGACCCTGGCACTTCTGGGTGCCAGGAGACGTCCCCTCAGTCGGGGCTCCTGCGGAACCCGTGCCCTGGCCCCTCACCTTCCAGCACCACTGCTCCCACGGGCGACCATGCCCAGCGCCCCGAAGGACGCACCCGGCCCCAGCTCCACCTTGCTTTGTTCTCAGCTGCGCTCATTCAGCACTGTCCACCACACAGGGGAGGGTGTTACCGGGGACTCCTGGGCCTACCCCCAGGCAGTCCTTACACAGGCAGATTCCTGCTCCCAGGGTCTCTGGGCAGACAGCACGTGTGCCCCGCACACCAGGGCCAACACGCAGACACCGCGTGTGCCCCGCACACCAGGGCCGACACGCAGACACCGCGTGTGCCCCGCACACCAGGGCCGACACGCAGACACCACATGTTCCTCCTTTCCAGTCTCTTGGGGGTGGAAACAGGGGCCTCGTGGGATTTGAAGTCTGACGGGCCTGGGCACCTCCTCACCCAAGCAGCTCACTCTGCACCCGCCTCAGTGCGGACCTGCAGTGCCTCCTCTTCTGTCCCTTGCCTAGGCTCAGCTGGGCTCTAGGGCCCCAGGCCTGTGGGCACCCAGAGATGGCAACGCTGCCTGCCAGCCTGAATGTAGCTGAGGGGAGGTCCTGAGGTTTCCTCCTTCCATCCCAGCAGGCATCAGTCACTGCTTTGGACAGCTGCTCTGTTCTCCTTACACCAGTGTCCCCAGGGGTGGCTTCCATCTTGAGACACTCATCTGCATTCTGGGCTGTGCTAGGTGCCACCAGGCCCAGGAGGCTCCCGCTGGCCAGACATCTTGCTCTGTCCTCTGTCCGGAGCACAGCTGCTATGTGAAGTACCCTCAGGAGCCCAGTCTCTTGGGGTGTGTCTGGGAGCTTGCTAGCTGTCACCCAAGGTGACAGGACATGTATGGCAAGGTCACTTTGTTCCCAGACGTGGTTTTGAAGTGCTGGCATTGTATTTTGCTGGAAAACCTCCAACCAAGCGGTCCCTGGGGCCTCAGCAGTAGCCATGCCGAGAGACCTGGCCGAGTGAGGGCTTCAGGCTGGGCAGGGGCCCAAGGGGCAGAGGAGCACAGAGTGGCGGCAGAGAACGGCTCAGCCCCGCTGAGGACCTGGATTCAGCCCTGGGTGGTACAAACGGTTAAACACTCAGCTACTGACCCAAAGGTCGGAGGTTCAAGTCTGCCCTGAGGCACCACTGAAGAAAGGGCTGGTGGTCTCCCCAAAATCAGCCCTGGAAACTGGACGGGGCACAGTTCTACTCAGACCCACATGGCGTCACCACGAGTGGGAGGGGACTCCACAGCAGTGGTTTGCCTTGGTCTTTGGGTCAGTGACAGTGGCTAACCTGGTCGGCATGCCCAGCACCAGGTCCCCAGGGCTTGGGGAACAAAGGTGAAAATGCGGTGTCAGGAAAATCCTCTCAGCTCCCCTGGCCTTCATGAGTTTGCTGCCAGGTACCAACCTGCTGCCTACTGGTTGCAGACCTTGCCTCTTCGGTGGCCTGGCCTCTCAGAGGCCCGTCTCAGCCGCCACGGCGGGGCAGCCAGAGAAGAGGTTCAGGGCTGCGCACATTCACTGGGCTCGGGAAGCGGCCAGCCCAGCGAGCCCTGGAGCCATCTTAATGAACCGTGACCTTGGGGATGGAATGAAGGGGCCCAGCCCAGCCCAGGCTCGTTTGCTGATGGGCAGCTGGGTCCCATGCAAGCCCACGCCCTGTGTCGCCTGAGCAAACATGCTGGGTCACGAAGTCCCCACAGAGTCCCCCAGCTCCCCTTCGCCTCTGTGCTTGGGTGATGCAAGAGCTGCGGCCGAAAGCAGGGGCACTCATCTCCCCTGGCCGGCCGGAGGCCTGCACGGGGTCACTTTCTGTGCCTTCCACATCATGAGTATCCAGAGCAGCCTCTCTCCCGGAAGTGCAAAGAGTCAGAACCAGCCCAAATGCTGTGCTGTCTTGACCGCCTGGGAAGTCAAGGCTGGCGTGAGTCCGCGGCCGTTCCGTCCAGCGGCCTCTCGCGCAGGCGCCCACGCCCTGGCTCAGGCGCCTTCCTGCCGAGGTGGAGGTCAGTCCGCCTCTCTTTCTGGCCTCATACAGGGACAGCTGAAGGCCAGGAGGAGGCCCCCGGCCATGGGAGCACTGCCCAGAGCAGAGGGAGCCCCTGGGAGGCCACCAGGCTGCGTTCTGCAAGAGCAGGGGACGCTGCCGTCCACAGTGTGTTAACCCTGGCCTGCCCAGAACACTGAGCCCCTGCCCGCACCCTCTCAATACGAGACCCTCTGCGGCCTCTGAGAACGGACTACGGCGTCAGCAGCTGCCAGTGTGTCCCCTGCCCCAGCTCCCCCCCCTCCCCGCTGCCTGGCAGTTTTCAGCACCCTTTCAGCCTGTAGGAAGTGCCCCCATGGGTCCTCCGGGGCAGGTGTCCCTTGTTGCTGTGCTAAAGGAGGCGAGATCAGGGCCCTCACGGCCCAGTGGTTAACCACACTGCTGCTAGCCAAAGTGTTGATAGTTGGAGCCCGTGAGCAGCTCCTGGGAAACCCTGTAAGGCAGTTCTGGTCACTCCTGTGGGGTCACTCTGAGTCAGAGTCGGCTGAACAGCAGCAGGTTAGGCTGGGGGTGGGGGACCCACGGGGCTTGCAAGTGGGTGTGACATTCGGCTGCTGGCCAAGAGAGGGCACTTCAAGTCCACCCCGAGGGCAGCGGAAGGAAGGCCTGGCAATCTGCTTCCAGAAAAATGAGCCACTGAAACAGTCCTACGTGGACCCCCAGGGCATTGCTGTGAATTGGAACTGATTCAGCAGCAAAGGTTTAGATTTGGGGCTTTTCTTTATCAGGTTGAGGTGGGGCAACGTCTCTAGGTGGTGCAAGTACTTAACACACGCAACTGCTAGCCAAAAGGTGGGAGATCTGAGTTCACCCAAAGATGCCCCAAAAGAACGTCAGGTGATCCGCTGCTGAAAAGTCAGCCACTGAAAGTCCTGTGGCACACAGCTGTCCTCTATCACACAGGTGGCCACCAGGACTTTGGGTGGACAGAGTGGCAACTGGTTAACTAGTGGTGGGTTGGGAGGTGCTTGGCGGGAAGCTGTGACCTGGTGCAAACCAAGACCCACTGGGGACTGGGGACCTGAGGGAGTTGGGGCTGTCCTCCTGGGTCCCCTTATCCAGGGGCCTCAGCCAGAGTCCCTGTCTGTCCCCAATCCCCAACCCTCCTCCCCAGGGCCACCTACAGAAACCAGGCCCAGGAGTAAGAGGCTCATCAAGGTGTTTTTACCTCAGCTGGGAGAGGCTGGTGGGCCTGGTTACCTTATTCATTCTGAACTTCAGGGGCACAGCCCGAGGGGACAGGCCAATTCTGGGGAAATGGACGATGGTCATAAGATACCCAGCACCGGTCGCAGCCCTTTCCTGCCCTGTGTGTCCTACCGCGGAGGCAGTGTGACAAGGCAGGCAGGAGGGCCTCCGCGGAGGCTGCACCCCATGGTGCCCCACGCCTCGGCAGTGTTTCCTCCCAGGCTGCTAACCAGACGGCTCTCGAGGGGTGCTTCCAGGACCTGGGTCCAGTGCTGGTGGGGGGTAACTGGGTTGACCGACTTCAGCAAGAAGCATAGACAAATGAGCACCTGTAATGTTGCGTCTGTTTGTTGGAACCCCCCAGCTAGTGTTCTGTCCAGTTCTGGAGCCTTGGTTTCAACAGGGCCTTCCGTGCCGTAGCTTCCTGATACGCTCCCTCCCGAGATGGTCTAACATCAGCCAGAGCTTTTTTGGTGCAATGGCTGCACATTTCTTCCACTTCTTTTGATGCTTCCTGTATCATTTGAAATTTTCCCTGTAGAATCCTTCAGAACTGCAACTCAAGTCGAATGTTTTCTTCAGTTCTTTCAGCTTGAGAAATGCCAAGAGTGTTTTTTCCTTCTGGTCTTTGCATACGTCATTATGACACTTGACTTGGTCTTCTGGAGCCTCCCTCTGAAATCTCCTGTTCAGCTGTTTTGCTTCATCGTTTTTTCCTTTCACTTTAGCTGCTCCACATTCAAGAGCAAGTTTCAGGGTCTCTTCTGACATCCCTTTTGGTCTTCTCTGTTTTTTTAATAACCTCTTCCCTCATGTACGACGTCGTTGACATCATTCCACAGCTGGTCTGCTCTTCAGTCGTTAGTGTTCTGGGCATCAAATCTGTTTTCAAGGTGGGTCTCCCCATTCAGGTGGGATAGACTCCAGGTCGTATTTTGGCTTCTGTAGACTTGTTTTCATTTTCTTCGGCTTCAAGCTGAACTTGCACATGAGTGGTGACCGTCTGCTCCGCAGTCAGCCCCGGGCCTTGTTCTGACCAATGATACTGAGCCTTTCTGTTACCTCTTTTTGTGAATGTAGGCATAGTCTATTGGATTTCTGTGTTTCCCACGGGTGAGGTCCACCTATACAGTCGCGCTTATGTTGTTGAAAAAAGGTATTTCTTTTTTTATTTTATTTTTTTTATTGTGATTAAGGGAAAGTTTACAACGCAAGTCAGTTTTCCACATAAAACCCTGAGCACCTGTCTCTCTATAGTTTTGTCTGCTCTCCTCACCCTGTGACAGCACACTCTTCTTTTTCAGCCTTTACTTCCAGTATCCACTCAACCAATACTTGTCCCCTCCTCTCCACTCTCTCCTCTCCCCTCTAAAAAGAGACCAGTATGACAGGAAACATAAATAAAGGCATTTCTAGTGAAGAAGCCATCGGTCGTATAAATTCTGTCATGCTGTCCCATAGTTGTTTCCGTCACCAGGGCCGTATTTCCCAACCGCTCATCCTTCCTTGTTTTCCAGTTTTCTCATTCCAATCACCAGGAAGTATCAGTGCTTCTTGATTACATGTTCAATCAATTTCAGACTACAGAAGTTTCTAAAAATTATTCAGTTTTGTCATTTTGGGAATTAGTAGTTGATGTGTAAATTTAAATAATAGTCACATTAGGAGGCCTTCCTTATAGGCATATGGATATTATCCTACCGTTGGCAGCATTGTGCTTCAGGGTAGATCTTGAAATGTTCTTTTTGATGATGAATACAGGCACCGTTCCTGTTCAAGTTGTCATTCCAAGCAACAAAGGCTGTATTTCATTGACACTGAGAGATTTAGAAGACAGCTGCCTGGTAAACCAGCTGGAAGAGGTTCATATCTGTGCCCGTTCTAAAGAAAAGTGGTCCAACCAAATGCAGACATTACCAAACAATGTCATTAACATCACACACAAGTAAAAATTTACTGAAGATCATTCAAAAACAGTTACAGCATGCATCAGCAGGGAACTGCCAGAGAGTCACGCCAGATTCAGAAGAGGACATGGGACCGGGAACATCAATGCTGGTATCAGGGAGATCAAGGCTAAAAGCAAGAGAACACCTGAAAGGGGCTTGCCTGTGCAAACACGTCTAGCTGTGTGGATCCTACAAAACCACGGGTAAAAACTGCAGAGCGGTGGGCACGGTAACCCACTTGATGGCACTTGTGAGGAGCCTCTACACAGGCTGACAGGCGTTGTTCAAACAGAACAGGGGAAACCGTACAATTTGAAGTCAGGAAGCGTGTACATCGGAGTTGTATCCTGTCACCGTAACTGTTCAGACTGTGTGCTGAGCAAATCGTCTGAGAAGCTGGACGACGTGAAGCACAGCAGCACACCAGGACTGAGGGAAGGTTCGCCAGCTTCCTGTGACACACAGGTGACAGCCTGGCTTGCTGAAAGTGAAGAGGACTTGAAGCACTTACTGAGGAAGGTCATTTGGGATGACAGCTCAGCGTACAACAGAAATCCTCACAACTGGACCGGTACACAACGTTGTGATAAGTGGAGAAGAGGTGGTAACTGACAAGGACTTCACTTCATGTGGATCCACAGTCAACGCCCACGGAGGCAGCCATCAGGAAATCAAGACATGCTGAATGGAGCCAATCTGCTGCAAAGGACCTCTTTATAGTGCTGGAAAGGAACGATGTCACTTTGAGGGCCACCGTGCACCTGACCTACACCTCACTACTTCCAGTTGCCTCATAAGTGTGTGAAAGCCAGACAATAAGGAGAGCCGAAGAAGAATGGATACCTTTGAACTGCAGTGCTGGTGAAAAATACCGAATACACCAGGGACCGCCAGCACCACAAACAGGTAGGTCTTGGAAGAGGTATAGCCAGCCGCACCCCTTAGATGCAAGGAAGGTGAGACTTTCTCTGAAGACTTTGGACATGTTATCAGAAGGGACTAATCCCCAGAGAAGGACATCGTGCTTGGCAAGGTGGAGCCTCAACAAAAAAGAAGACTCTCAATGAGGTGGATTGGCCCCCGGGGTGCAATAAAGGGCTCTGGCATAGTGACCATGTGGGCACAGTGCAGGACTGAGCCATGTTCTGTGCTGCTGTGCGTCTGGTTGCTTTGAGTCAGAACCAACTCGACGGCACCTCACAACAACAGCCACAAGCATCTCCAGTGCCTCCTCTTCCTCCCTCTCTTCGTGGCACATGTGGCCGACATCCACCCTGACGTTCCCTCCTCAGACTCTCAGGATCCGGAGATGCCTGGCTCGGAATACAGGGGGAATCGTTCTCTCCCACAGAGGACCGGGGTGGAAACAGGTGATGAAGTCAGGTACAGGTCTGAGCAGCGGCGCTGAGGAAGAGCAGGCTGGGCTCGGGACGGAGCGTCACGATGCCCGTGCGTTGGTGTCCCCTCACGTTCACTGGTGTCTCATGTAGCCCGCTGACAGTTCTGTCACCCTCTGAGCATGTGGATGTCGCACTGAGAAACTCTGCTGTCTTCCTTTTTAATCTTGTTTCCATATCACTAGCTCGGTTCAGTAACAACTACTCAGCACCCTTCTGTTGGGAAAGAAGTGCAGGAAGGAAGTATCTCAGGGACGTGCACTCTGGGCCTGGACATCTCCTCGGGGCTTTCTGCAGATGTGCCTGTGGGGTTGGTGTGGAGACAAGAGAAGGGGTGAACGTCCAGTGTGGGTGGGTTCCTCTCATTCAGTGGGGCAGGCCACCCCTGGGGGTGCTGCAGGGCATCCAAGGGGAGGTGGGGGGGGTCCCAGGACCCCGCCTGGTACAGTCCACTTCCCACTGCGTGTCTGTCCTCCACACCCTATTGGACAGTCTGTTTGCACCTCCACCCAGAGGCACACTCTCCTTCGGGCCTCGGGGCCTTTGCACAGCCTGCCTCTCTCTCCTTGCCGTTGTGATACTCCAGCCTGAGTAACCCCCACTGCCCAGGATTCAAGCACTGTAAGAACAGGCCAAGACTCGTCCACTGTACCGTCCATCCCCAGCCCTGGCCAGCACCCACCCTTAGGAAACCATGGCTGCTGACTGGGTGCCAGGTTTTCTGGCTTTTTTTGAGGACTTGGCTTTGAGGCCCAGACCACAAGGCACTTTTTGGGTACTCCAGCCAGGCTAGCTTCGTGCTGGTGTTGCCACACTGGGCTCACTACCCTCTGCTCGTGGCCTGTAGGAACCAGGGAGTTCTGAAACCCCCTGGGGCTGCCCATCAGCAGAGGCAGGCTGGGGGAGAGGCCTGGATTGAGCGCAGCCCACGAGGGCACCCTGAGACTGCTCCCACAGTGGTGACCCATCAGGCCAGGTCCCTCTGACACAGTGCTGGGGTGGCAGGGGCCCCTGAAGGCTCAGGATAGGACAAAGAGCCAACAGCCTGGGGCTTGGGGCCAAGTTTCCCTGAGCCCCAGCAACCCCCAGCCCCCAAGCCCTTAATCACGCCGGAGGGTCAGCCTTGGGGATGCCGTCAAACTGCCAGAAACTTCATCTGTGATTACATAGAACCTTCTGTAAAGTTGGGGGTTTGCGTTCCTCAGAAGTGTTTGCCTGATTCAAGGCAGATAGCGGGTGATTAATGCCCCTGATAAGGTGTTGACTGGCGTGGGGAGCTGCTGGGGACACAGGGGCTGTTGTGCACGCTGGCCCAGCAGTGGGGCCGCAGGGACAATGACCCGTTTGTCTATGGTCCCTCAGCCACCGCCCGCCCCCACGGACACAGGACGCTCCAGCCAGGAACCCCGGAGCCCAGCTGTCCCTGGGGGTGAAGGCCCAGGCAGCTCTTGGGGGGATCCGTGGTAGGGAGGAGGTGTGTGCCACCCCCTTCCTGCTCTCCACCTAGGCTGTCCCACTAGGGTGGGACTCAGATGTCCTCTCTGCAGGTGGCAAAGTCAGTTGCCTCAGTGTCCCCATCCTCCAGGGCTGTGGGTTGAATGACCTGAAATGCTGACATCTCAGCAGCAGGGCCTCTGTGCACTTCTCGGGAAAAGTGTGAACACCTGCCACGGGTACTGGAGACCCTGAGGTCAGGGATGCCTGACCTCTGCCCCGGGCACAGCCACACATCCACACCCACTGAGCTGCCGGCCAGTGCCCTGAACCTGCAGCCAAGGGATGAGGATGAGCCATCCCAGGTGCTCCCAGGCTGCGTGGCCCACTTGCCTGGAGGGGGGTCCCTTCCAGCAGGAGTTCACACCCCCTCCAGTGTCCAGAGGGGCCCCCGTGCAGAGGACTGTCCCCTCTCCCAGCACTGGCTGACCCCGGACACTCCAGTCTCTCACCTGTGAGGCTGCACCCTGGTCATGCCACCAGAGCCCAAGACTGTCCCTTCCCCACTCAGCAAGTGCAGAGCGCTATCCCAGACTCTGCCCTGCTGGGTAGCTGGCGCCTCCCTAGATTCCCCGGCCACATGGGCAGGGTCTGCTGGGGGAAAGGATGGTGCCCGTTCTGCTACGAGAGGGTGCACTTGGGTTGGGCCCTGTGCACAAGGCCCTAGGGGCTGACATGTTTGGGGGCAGAGAAGACCAGGGAGCCCAGGGCCCTGGTGCTAAGCTGGGGGGTGCTCAGAAGGGACATCCGGAGAATAGGGGGAGGGCCCACTGGGGCAGCTCACTGTCTGCTGGGGGCCCCTGGGCTGGAGGAGGCTAGGGGTCCCTGGTTCCAGGGTCGCAGGATGGAGTTTCCAGCCGCCTGTACTCGGCTTTCCCTCTCAGCCCACCCCTCCTCGTCTGACTGCCTGGGATGCTGGGTCCCCCCAAAGTGCTCAGCCTGGGCTTTGGAGGGTGAGAGCCCAGGGCAGCCAGCTGGAATGCTAGTGGGAAATGGGGAGCCAGGAGAGACAGTGTGGAGGCCACGTAGATGGGGTCCTGGGTGCTGGAACTGCCCAGACAGGGTGGGAGGTGTGAGTCCACGTACCAGCTGCCAGCACCTCTGCCTCGAGTGTGCACGTGGGGGGGTCTGCAGTGCCGCCATCAGAGCAGCCACGGGGGTGGCGGCAGACCCACCCAGGTGTGCCGTGACATGAGGCCGTACACTGTGGCCCCCTGGAAGCCTCCACCTCCCCCCAGGCCCCAACCACTGCCAGAGCAGCCCTGCCATCCCTGGAGCTGGTCCTCTCACCGAGTCAGGGGCAGGACACTCCCACCGTCCCCGGGGACAGTCTCCCTGGTCTAGGGAGCTGCAGGCTGACCTACAGGAGCAGGAGGTGGACACACGGGGATGGCGCTCTGGAAGGGGCCTCCTTGTCCTGAAGCCGCAGATTCTCAAGGGAAGTGGCAGAAAGAAGGCCAGGCACAGCTTTGGGGGCCGGGTCTCCTACCCGCTCCTGCTTGTCATTGTTGGGGGCAGACTGACCCTCAGAGAGCTCAGGAACACCCCAGCCGTGAGGGGCATGTCGGAGCTTTCTTTCTGATGACCTCCCACCACTCCAGCTCAGACCGGGTCTTCGGGTTGGGGGAGGAGGGTCTGTGCTTTCTCGCCCGGCTTGTAGTCAGGCGCGAACTCTGACCCGACAGCAAACTTGGGATCTACAGGTTCTCCTGGGCCTGGAGGGGGAAGGAGGTTGACCAGCTCTGTCCCTGGCCAGGGAGGCAGCCCACCACCCAGGGTCCTGTTCAGGGAGACAGTGGCTGGTGGCCCCTCCTGCGGTGTGGCCCACTGCCCCCAACCTGCTGAATGCTGAAGGCCCGGGTCCAACACCACCCTCCTTCCCGAGTGGCAGGGTATGTGGTGTCAGCCCCATGTCTAGAGAACACAGCAGAACACCCTCACACCACACTGGAAGGCGGGTCCTTGCCATCTCAGTGCCCTGGTGTCAGCCTGAGCACTCAGGTCGTGGAGCCAGACCACCCCACCCAGCAGGGCCGATGGGACCCTGAATCGGGGGGCCTGCTCTCAGTCTTCCTCAGAAGAGTGGGTTTTCCTTCCATCTCCTCTCTCTAGGGAGTCCTTTCACATCAGCCTTGTGTCCCCAGGGATGCATCCCAGCACCAGCCTGTGGGACCTGGGGTGGGCGTCTTCCCCACAAGCCACACCTAGGCCAGCTGTAGACAAGGGGGCAAAGAGTGTTAGGGCCAGAAGCAGCCCAGGCTTTGGGGTGACTCAGGTGAGCATCAGTGGCCAGCAAGTAGTGGTCCCTGGCCCTCTCTGAAGAATGGCGGCCAGCTGCGATCACCGTTAGCCCTTCTGCGTTGTAGAATCCAGAGCAAGCCCAAGAGGCCTGCGAGGAACCACTCACCTGGTTCGCTTGCCCCACGCACACTCGGCAGCTGCTCACATGTGCCAGGCGTGCCCTAGAAGCTGGGCTAGGCGGGGAGCGGGGCAGCCTGGGCAGTGCCCCCAGCCCTCTCATCTGTGGGGCAGGGTGCCTGCTGGCTTCGGCAGGCTCCAGGTCTCCCATTGTCAGCCAAGCAGCTGCCGCTGGGATTGACCAGCCAGCAAACACCCACCTCTGGGATGCCTAGAGACCCCGTCCCAGCCCCAACCCCCAGCCCACCCGTGATGCCCTGAGTTCCCAGGCCCACCACCCTGCATTCCTGACTCGCCTCAGGCTGAGCAGACAGACCCCCGGCTCATCTCTGCCCCTGCATTTGCCTCTGTGGGGGGCTCCTGCACCCTAGGCCTGGCACCCCACACTGGGGCCATGGTGATGCAGCCACAGCCAGAGGCAAGCACCCTAGACCTTGCTCCAGCTGGAATCACGCAGAGGGGCCCGAGGCTCCGCGGCTTCCGACGGCCTGAGGGTGTCTGACCTTCCCGGCCGCGGAGCAGTTGTGCGCGGGAACAATTGCCCCAGTGTGCACGGCACAAGCAGCCTTTTCTTCCACACCCGGCCGGCGAGCCCAGCTCCCAGCCTGGCTTCCCTTGAACAAACATATTTATTGTGGCCACTACTGAGGGCTGCGTCTTGCAGCCGGAGTGGGGGCTTCACTCCCACCCACTGGGAGGAGACCCCTGCCCTGACATCCCCCCGTGGGGCCCCCTGCCCGGCAAGCTCACACCCCGTTGTGCTCATGACCAGTGACTCTGGAGCCATCCGGGCCCAGGGACTTGGGGCTCAGCTGGGGGTCACTGACCACCCACAGGCCACAGCCCAGCCCAAAGTCATTAACAGAGGGAGGAGGGGTCTCAGAGGCAGCCACACGGGGGCTGTACCCCTCCACCTGGAGCCTGTCCCTCACTTCTCGGTCATCGTCCCCTCATCAGTAAGAAGGAAACACCACCCAGGCCCACCTTGAGAGGGCCAAACGGAGGGGCTCGAAGGCCTGAGGCCTGGGAGCCGCAGGTCCCTCTCTTGGACGGTCGAAGAAGGGTGTTGTGCTGGAGACTGCACGCTGAGAGCGGGGGTGGCCAGGCTGTGACGGGGGGGTGCGTGGAGTGGGGAAACCACCTGAGCCCAGGTCATAGGCTTAGCGGAGCAGGGGACAGAGTGTGGGGGCTGTCCGGGGGGCTGGGCAGCAGATGCATGCTCAGGCGGAGACCTCGGGAAGGAAGGAAGGGCTAGGGGCTTACTCCGTGTCCAGGCCATTCCCAGCATGCTCGATGCCCTTGGAGGGTCATTCCAGACACCAGTGTGTGCCCACAAGAGAGCACACACATAGGTTTCAGAGCCAACGGTTCCTCCTTAGCTGTGTGACCTAGGACAAGCCGCCTGCGTCTGTCACCCTCAGTTTCCCCGTGCAATCCTGGATGGTTGGGGTTGTGTTCTGAGCACAGATGGAAGGGCCATAGGACATGGGCCCCAGTTGCTTAGTCTCCGTGACGTGGCCTGGCAGGGGCAGGACGTAGGTGTGGCCCAGGGACACTGAGTGACCTCGAGGCTACACCGCAGGGCCAGGTGGGGTGGGGTGAGCCTCCAGACTGCTAACGAGGCTCACGTGGGGCGGAAAGCCGCCCTGTCGTCACCTGGACCAGGCTGTCAGCACGCATCTGGCTTAAATCGGGTGCCCCAATAAAACGTGTCAGAGCTGACAGCCGCCTCTGCTGGGGGTGATGAGTGGCAGTCTCACGTGGGGAGCACAGTGAGCAGCGCTTCCCAGGCCAGGATGGTCAGCCCTGCGGCCTCAGCAGTGGCCAGCCCCTGGCAGGGACGGGGAGCTCATGTGAGGAGGGAGGGCACAGCAGAGCCTGTTCACCCTGTGGCCGGTGTGGGTACACCTGCAGCCTCCCCTGCCCGGGGCCCAGATTGCTGCTGGCAACCTCCACCATCCCACCCCAAGTCTGGAGGAGTGTCTGGGGACCTGTGAGTGTCCTGAGACTGTGACCATCAGGGATTTGAGAAACACCAAGTCTTGGGGAGCACCAGGAGCTTGAGGAGTATCAGAGCTTGGGAAGTATCTGGGGCCTGGGAGTAACAAACCTGGGAGTATCAGAACAGGGAGTGTCTGGGGCCTGGGAGCACCAGAACTAGGAGGATCGGGGGCCTGGGGTATAGCCCTGGGGAGCCCCTGGGGCCCTGGGGTTACTAAGCCTCAGGAGCTTCTAGGTCTCTGAAAATTGAGAACCTTGAGAGCCCCTGGACCCTGGGGGATCAAAACCCTGGCTTCCCAGGACCTGTGGGGCCTCAGGGCCTGTGAGCAACAGGAGCTTGGGTGGTAGGAATGGGGGTCTCTGGACCTGGGTTCATCCAGATCCCAGGGCCAGTCTGGAGCCTGGAGGCGACCCCCATGCTTACAGTGCAGGTGGCAGGGCACTGAGTGCTGGTCTCAGGAGGAAGCCTCATGGCTGGGCCTTGTCGGTGGCGGTCACTGCAAGATTCTCTGGGAGCCCCAGTCCCCTCCAGCTGTCTCCTCTGTGAGCTCACAGCTGAGCAGACCCCATGACAGGGGTCCACTGACGAGGACAGGTGTGGCTGGTGCCAAGTGCAGCCTCCAGGTACTCACACGTCTGCCACTGTGTGGTCCCGCATGGGCCGGGGCTGAGGCGGCACCATCAGCACTGGCCCTGTGAGGTAGGGCAGAGCACAGGGTAGGGACCCGTGCAGGGTAAGACCCCACAGTGAGCGGCACTGCCCACTGCCCTTCCCCAGCAGCCTCTGTCTGCTCCTGAGCGGGTCACCACATCACGGGACCTCAACAGCTGAGCAGCAGGAGCAGAGTGGGGAACCACACCTACCCCATGGGGTCCCTTCTGAAAGGATCTCAACGGGAAGAGATGGCATTTGGGCTAGGGTCCCCAAAGAGCTAGAGTGGGAGGGGCCTATGGGCTCTTCTCAGATCCCCAGCAAGGGTCCAAGAGGGTGCACCCCAACAGGAGCAATGGGGTTGATGGGTGATGAAAGCTGAAAGGGAGAATAGGACCTCTGCCCACACCCCTCTGTCCCTAGAAGCTGCTGTCCCCGCCCGCTCTGCCTGCGTCGGGCAGGAGGTCTGGCCTCACCGGGTCTGTCGCTGAAGGAATCACCTCCCACCCTGACTCACAGAGCAGTAAAAGTCCTGTGTTTTCAAAAATCAGCATATTAGCTTAATTTTATAGGTTTCAGAAGTGCTGCTTGAAAATAACCCCCTAATTACATTTATGACCATGATGTGGATCTGTTTGACTCCATACATGGTGAAAGGCCTTTGTGTGAAATGCAGACAGGGCTGTCTGCCCCCAACATACAGGCCTGTCAGCTGCACCACAGGGCAGGTCGCAGGGATCTGGGGTCCTGAAGGCCCTGTCCCGGCTCACCTGCATCCTCCTTGCTGCCAGGGAAAGGGAGGGGAAAGGGCTCTTGACCCTAAGCCGCCTCATGGAGGATGGAAGTCAGGGTTTTTGCCTGTGTGCTGCAGCAAGAGAGACCAAAATTAGACTAATGGAAGTCCTTCGGGATGGGAGTTCAGGTTGCAGGGCAGAGGCCAGGGGGTGCAGAGATCCTTGGACAGTGTCCTGCAGGGGGACTGGACGCCTGGGAGTGGATGTGAGGGCCTGGTGACAGCCTTCCTCATGCTCCCCTTCCCCCCAGCCATGCTGAGGAAGCCACAGCGGCCACTCCCACAGGGACTGTACCCCCCAGGCTGCACCTGGCTCCCTGGCAGGAATCTGGACGGGGTAGCCTTTCTTCTGAGGGCAGGTGCCCTTGCGCTTCACCTGACACTCTCCTCTCTTGAGCCCCCGTTTCCTCATCTGAAAGTGAGATTCCTTCCCTGGATCTTAGGGCTAGCGCTGTCCCTGGGCCTGTGCTCAGAACACCTTGCTGCCCTCCTGGGTAGGCGGGCTGGGGACGGGGCTCCTACCTTGCCACCTTGTTGTTGGTGCTCGTGGGACCTCAGAGAAGTAACACACTGTCCCCAGCTTCTGCCTGTCCTCTGCAGACAGTGACCAGGGGAGCTGTGTCGGGACAGGACTAGTTTCAGGACAGGACCGGGGTCAGGACAGGGCGCCGTGTGCAGCAGAAAAGCAACCCTGTCTGTGTCCATCAGAGGCGTCCCTGGGGGGTGACACAGTGGATGTACCCAGCTGCTGACCCCCAACTCCTCCCAGAGGCGCCTCCGAGCAAGGCCTGATGATCTCCTCTGAAGGGCCACAGCCACTGAAAACCCAGGGGGCACGGTCTGCTCTGAACTGCGCAGAGTTGCCACGTGTCACAGCTGACCCGACAGCTGGGGGTCGGGGTGCTCCGCATCGGTCAGGGTGGGGTAGCTGCACCTCAGGAGCAAACAGCCCCATCTTGGCCCCTGGGCTTGAGGGGTGCTTCCCCCCCCGCAACCCAAATGCAGACCTTGGGGGCTGATTCTGGTCACACAAGGACTCAGCGTCTGGCCATCCCATCACCAGCTCTATGGACCCCACAGGCTGCTTCAGGCCCTTCTGTGTCTGTTCCGGGACATGGCACTGTCCCCTCTGCCCTCAGTCCCTGGGCCTGACCAACTTGCTGGCAGGGTGGGGTGTCACATGTGAGAAGGTTGTGGGCAGGTGTTACTGACAGGCAGTGCCTGGAGGGAGACCTCTGTGCCACAGGGGGCCTTCCCCCAATGAGGGACCTAGCTGCCTAGGTGGACTGGACCAGCCTGCTGTATGCGGCCCACGGTGCTGCGCCATGGGTCAGGTCCCCAAGGAGACAGGTGGGCTCAGTGAAGCCACCCAGGTGTCCAGGGGCCCGTTGTCCTATGGCCCCACAGCCTCCACCCAGCCCCAAGCACCCTTACAGCTGCAGGAAGCCTTGGGCCTCGTAGCCCTCTGGCTGAGGTGGGGTGCAGGCCTTGGGGTCCTCTCCGGGGTGAAGCCTGGAGGAACCCTGGGGAGAAGGTGTGGGTTCTCACCAGCCCTGACCCCAAAAACCCACTGCCACTGAGTCACTGCCAAATCATAGCAACCCTGTAGGATGGTGTGGCACTGCCCCACAGTTTCCAAGGAGCACCTGCCTGGATTCAAACTGCTGATCATTTGGCGAGTGGCCACAGCGCTTAACCTCTGCGCCACCGCCCTGACAGGGGGCAGTGATGCTCACTACTCCACTCCCTCTTCTGGCTTTCCAGCAGCACCCCAAAGGGCAGCACGTGTGCTTAAGGGAACAGCATCAGGCAAACAGCCACCTAGGCATTCAGAGGGCCGGTGTGGTCCCCAGGGGACACAGAATGGTGGGTGTTGGGGCAGGACCCCCTGCGGGGCCGTCGCTCTGTGAAGCCTGCCTGCACAGCTGTGCCTGGGTGCCGTTTCCTGGGCAGTTCCCTCTGGGCATCGGAATCCGCCAGAGGCAGGAACGCTGTCGGGAGGGCTGTGTTGACCCATTTGCTTTTTGGGGGACTGCAGACAGTCAGTGTTTGTGTAGGCGTACCCCACCACCACCAGGACTCTGGGAACTCTGCAAACAAGAGCCCTGGGTGGGGGTAGTGTCCCCCTCCCCCGAAGGCACTGCATTCCGCGGGGCCAGCAGGGGCCCTTGTCACGGCTGGCCTGAGACTTCAGGAAGCACTGTGCTTGAGCTCCTCGGATTGGGGTGGGTGCTTTGGAGGGGTCTGCATGGAGGTCTGGGCATGGTCATGTGACGTGTTCCACCCCTGGATCCTAGACCCCACGTGGGTTTCTGGCTTCCAGAAAGTTTTTCTCCAGGCAGCTGACCTGAGCATCCTTCAGTGGGCCTCCAGACAGGCCGTTCACAGGTGGATGGGTCTGTGTGCCTGGTCACCTGGGTTACGGTCACAATGTGGTGAGGAGAGAGTGAGCATGCCTGGCGGCACCCTGACCTCCCAGCATGCCAGGCTGCGCAGCGCCTCATGGTGCCATCCATTCTCACGATGCCTGTCCTGCCTCAGGACCAAGCTGGTGCCACGCCACCCCTGGGCTCTTCCTCTACCCCCAAGACCTCATACCCCAGGAGGGAGAGATCAATGGGGCGTCCTTCGCTGCTCCTTTGGACATGTCCTTCAAGCTCTGTGGCCAACCCCCGTGACCTGAATGGGATCAGAGAAGGGCCCCCTATCTCTTCCTGGTTGACTTGGGGCTGGAAGTGGCCAAGCCCTAGGCCTAATGTCTACCTGAGTGACCAGGAGGGCAAGACTCAGAGTCCCTGTGCCAGACCCCAGCCGCCTGACTCCTGGGGCCTACACAGCTGGACCAAGACCCGTCCTGTCTGTGGCATGTGTCAGAACATCACCGCTGTCTGTGGCTAAGTACCAGTCCACGACCCGGGGGGACTGCCTTGTGCTTGTCCAGTGACCTTTTGATAGACATTTCCACCTTTTGGGCATTGTCAAAATTGCCCCAAGGACCACCGGTGCACAGCTTTCTGTTTGCGTTCCTGCCTTTGCTTCTCCCAGGGGCACACTAGGATTGGGATTGCCAGGTCATATGGTAGTTCCCTGTCCAAATTTGGAGGGGCCACCCAGCTGTTGTCCAGGGTGTCTGCACCATCACACACTCCCACCGGCAGGGCACAAGGATTCCGGTCTCCTCACAAGATTGCCCAACATTCTTTCTTCTTTTATTTTTTAAATGATTGCTGTTATAATGTCTGTGAGATGGTACCTCTTCGTGGTTTGGTTCTGATTTCCATCTCCCTAATGGCTGATGGGAAACCCTGGTGGTGCAGTGGTTGAGTGCTCCGGCTGCTCACCAGGAGGCCGGCCGTTCGAGTCCACCAGGCGCTCCTTGGGAGTTCTCTGGGACAGCACTGCTCTGTCCCATAGGGTTGGTGGGACAGCGATGAGTTTGACTTAGTGTTTCTGGAAGGGCTGATGGCAGGGGCCCCAGGGGTACAGCGGTTAAGAGCTCGGCTCTAAGCGAAAGGTCAGTAGTTTGAGTCCACAAGCCACTGACTGGACACCCCAGGGGGGAGACGTGCCCCGTCCTGTAGGGTCATTGTGAGTCGGAATCCATTTGATGGTGGCGGGTTTTAAGGGCCAGCGATGCTGAGCGTCTTTTCATGTGCCTGTCCCCATCAGAATGTCCTCTTGCAGTGAAATGTCTGTCTGAGCCCTTTTTCTGTTTTTCTGAATAGATTGTTTGTCTTTTCACTGTTAGGTTGTAAACTTGTTTTTAAATATTTGCATGTTTTGGGGTGAGATCTTTATTGAATATGTGTGGCTCCTCAAAATTTGCTCCCGATCTATAAGTTATCTTTTGATAAAGTCCTTTGGGGAAACTATTCTGTTTTAAATAATGTTGTAAATGCTGGCCCCAATCTGCTGTTTGAAAGCCCGGCTTCAGCCTACCCTTCCCCACCTGCTCCTGGTACCTGCTGGGGTTCGGCTGCTGGGTGTCCACCCCTGAGCGCCTCACAGCCTCTAGCCTCCCTGCCAGGTTTGCTATTTCCTGAGGGACCTCTTATCTGAGCACAGTTTTAGGTTTACAGAAAAGTCACCGAGACAGCAAAGCCAGCTCTCTGGGTTCACCTCCAACATCCCCTCAGGCGTTAATGCTCCTCACCAGTGTGACACGCCTGCTACTGTGGATGACGCTGAGTGACCAGTACCAACACGTCACAGTTGACCAAAATCTGTGATTTACTCTGGTTCCCTCTGGTATCCCGTCTCTCCCAGACCCCACCAGGATCCCAAGTCCCATTGAGCCAGCACGTCTCCCCGGCCGCTGGGAGCTGGGATGGGTTTTCAGGCTCTCCTAGTTCTCAGCCATCTGGTGCGGCTGTAACAGAAGCACCAGGGTGGACACTTTAATTGACAAGCAGGAGCTTACTCTCACAGGGTCTCAGAGCGGAACACCTGGATTTAGACTGTCGGCTCTAGGGAAAGAATTTCCCTGTGAGCCCTAGGAAGCATCAATCTTCCCCTGTCTAGCAGCTTCTCAGCGCAGGAACCTCAGGTCCAAGGGACACACTGTGCTCCTGGCGCTGCTGCCTTGGTGGTACGGGGTCCTGTGTGTCTCTGCTCACTTCTCTCTTTTGTATCTCAATAGAGACTGACTCAAGATATGACCTCGTCCTGTAGCTTGAGTCCGGCCTCACGCACATCATAGAGGTTAGGACTTAAAACACAGAGGAGAGCCACGCCGGAAGAGCCACGCCGGAAGGACCACCACACAGTCCTGGGAACTGTGGCCTCGCCAAGGGGACACAAATTGGGGGGGCCACAGTTCACCCTGTAACAGTGGCCTTGATGCTTTTGAGAAGGTCTGCTTGGCATTCTGTAGGATTTCCTTTCTGGAATTTGTCTGCGGTTTTCCCTATGTGAATACCAGAGCCGTGGTTGTAGAGGGGAAGACCACCGAGGCACGTCTCTACCTCCTGTCGTCCCACCTCTCGCTGCTGGTGCTGACCTTGCTCACCAGCCAAACTCTTCCTCCTTCCGCTCCATCCTCCTTGGACCTGTGGGCTCTTGGCTCTGGGACCCTGCACGTTGCTCACCCGGTGTGGGCAGTCTCAGGAGGGGACTGTGACCCCCGGAGTCAACGCCTACAGAGCGTGTGCCAGTGGGGGGCTGGACGGGAGTCAGACCATTGGCTGAAGCCCCCACTGCCTGCCCCGCACAGATGTGGGGTCCACACGAAAGCCCTTCTCGAGGCCAGCCCTATCCCTGGGGCCTGACGGTTCCCCTCCCAGCCCTCACTGGGCCCTCAGAGCCCAGCCTGGCCCTCTGTGGAAATGCAATTCTAATTAGCCTGGCAGTGAGCCGGTCTTTAAAGCATTAACAGAGCCTTAAAATGTGCGCTGGATGGGGATGAAGAAACGCCTGAGAAAGAAATGACCAGACAGCAACAAAGGCTGAATTTATTGGTCTCGCCAACGGGACTGCCCAAAGGATGTTAATTACGTTAATGGAACTTACTTTGCTTCGCTGCCTAAAGTAACTGGTTGATTAACCTCTCGTTTCCTCCGGGGAGGGAGGAAAAGGTGACACGCAGCACGGGGGCCTGGGAACACTGCGCAGGGCCTGGGAACGCTGCTGGGGCCTGGGAATGCTCATGGTCCTGGGGACACTTGGCCCTGCTCTGCCGGGGGTGGCGAAAATGGATGGATGGGCTGGGTCGGGAATGGGCAGCTGGGGGCCAGCCGCCTCTGCCTCTTGTGAGTGGTGTGACCTTGACCAGGTTGCCCAGCCTTTCTCTGCACCTCAGCATCCTCATCTGTACAATGGGCACAATAGCATGTGGTCACTGTCAGTGAGTCAAGGAGGGGAACATGCTTCAAGGGGTGGGTCAACAAGTGGGGTCCGTGGGGTTTTTAGGGCTGTCAGACTTGTCTGAGTGATCCTATGATGGTGGATGAGTGACATTATATGTTCGTCAGAACCCACAGGACCGCACACTGCAAACAAGGAACCTCTGTGAACTGCGGACTTGAGTTAGTCACAGTGTATTGAATTGGAACAAAGCCACGGTGGCGCTAATAGGGGAAGCCACTTGTGGGGCAAGGGTGCATAGGAGCACTCTGTACCTTCTGCACAATATTTTTGTAAGCCTACAACTCTTCTAAAAAATAAAGCCTATTTACACAAAAGCTAAACATGGCACAAGGCCGTGAACACCACAGGGCTCAGGGAGTGCCAAGCGTTGGGGACTCTGGGGGATGGGAAGACGGGGAGATGAAAGGCCAGTGCTGGGGGGCCGGGCTGGGCAGACTTGTGTGGCCCCACCTGAGGGCGCAGCAGTGTTCTGGGGAAGCCTGGAGTCCTGGGAGACAGCAGCACTGCTGCTGAACCCATAGGGGTCTTGATGGCTTAGGGAGTCCATGGGAGAGGATAGAGCAGAGGGCACTTAACCAGGTGGCCCTGGAGGGGCTTTGCCAGAATCTTCCCTGTGGGGGAGCCCCACTCCCACAGAGATGGGGGGGACCCTGGAGGGATGCTGACTTAATTCTTGCCCTAGCATTTGAGAGCAGGAAGGCCCCTGTAGCATAGGATGGAGAGGTCCTCAAGACCATCCTCTCCCAGGGGTCAGGCCTGGGCACACTGTAGGATAGGTGACCCGAGAACCTGGTAAAAGTTTCCTGTCCCAGACCCTAGGGCCTCCCCAGATCTCACCCCGCACCTGCCCCTGTGTCTGCCTGGCAATCCAGGAGCTTAAAGCCAGGGCCTTCCTTTCCCGCCTGGTGTCCCCAGTGGCCTCACTGGCCTTGCCCGGCAATCCCATGGATCTGTAATTAGCCAGGCTTTGGGACAGAAATGTATACACATCGCTTTTGTAGAAGAAAATCACTCCGAAGCCCATGTAATTCTTCTGTAGTGTGCAGGGTTTTATTTTCTTGTTTTGATCAACAAGTTCCCAGTAAGTCAGCCCCGCGCAGCCATCTCTGACGCCCTGGGTCTGCAGGCGCTGCCGGCGAAACGGGATCCACGCGCTGTCGCAGAAAACACTTTTCTTTTTCTCTTCCTCCAGCGTCCTGGAAGCAGGCCAGCTCACCAGTTCCATTAACTTAATGAGGGCTGACAGCCTGCAACAAACGTCCTCGTAATCTCCCCAGGATTTAAATGTCCTCCCCGCAGCCCTCCCCCATCCCCGAGCGCCTGACTCACACCCCAACCTCGGCCAGCCCCTTCCTCACCTCTGTCTGCGACTGTCCCCACACCCCCTGCCACAAACCTGGGACAAAGATGCGTTTCTTCCCCATCCGCTCCTTCCCGGCCCATCCACAGAGGCGGCCACAGACTTGAGGCCGTCCGCTCGATTTGGGGGCCACATACCACATCGCAGAGGAGCTGGGCCCAGCCACTGGCCTCTGACTGCCAGAGCACCATGGCCACTGGGTTTCTGGGAAGCTGACAGGCCACAGTGGGCTCTCCCAGGCAGGGCCGGCCCCTCTGGGGCTCGTACCTTGGTTGTGACAAGCTTGTGGCCTCATCCTCGCTCCTGCCCTTCCTCGATCCCCAGGTTTGGGGCCTCCCAGAGGCCTAGGGTAGCAGTCACCAGGGTCTTCTCACACCCTGGCTCAGGCCCCCCTCTCCTGCCCCCATCTGTCCAGACAGGAAGTGGACGCCCATTTTCTTTGGGAGGTCTGGGTCACAGCACAGGGCCTCCATGGGCAAGGGAAGGGGCACGGAGCCAGATATCCAGAGGTGGCAGCCATACGTGTACCCCAGAAATCCTGTCCTCCAGTATCTGGACTCGAGACAAGTGACAGAGCCCAGGGGTCTGATGGTCATCGTGGGTGGTGGTGGGGAGACTGGAATGCAGGTCCCCAGGCCCCAGTCCAGAAGAGTGGGCCGTGTGCAGGTTCTCTGCGCCTCCCGCATACCTCCCCTTGACAGTGGGACAGTGGCGCCCGCTCGCAGCCTGCCACATCTAGACCAGTGGCTGGCCCCAGGAGCCTGGAATGAGTGCTCCTGACCCCTCGCTTTGTCACTGGTTGCCATCGACCCGGCTCTGCTGTGTGGCGGTCTTGTACACGAGGCAAGGAAGCCCAGCCTGGCCCTCACCGTCCTCACCCCGGTGACGGGTGGTCTGTTGGTGTACGTGGTTACGGGCACTGGGCCTTCAGGGGGCCTTCCAGCCAAGGAGGCTCACCCTTAGGGCTCGGTCGGGAAGGGTCCTGCCGTCACCCGGGGGTCTTCAGGACTCGATTCTGGAAGTGGACTGCCAGGCCTTTCTCTGCGGCCTGGGCCCTCCCCTGAAACCTGACCCCGTGGCGACCCTGTTGGTGTTTGAAATACAGGTGCTGTGGCTTCCAGCCCGACGGCAGCACGCAAGCCACCGTAGTGTGACCCACTGATGGGGTGCTAGCTACTGGTAGTTTCTACAAAAGACAGCTGTCTGTCTGCAGCACACTTATCTGCGGGGTACCTGTGTGCAGCCTCCATGGGCTTGGAATGTGAGTCTGTGATGACTTGAGTCTTTCCTCGATTTATCATGATGTGCTTATTGGTCCAGTTGTGAGGATTTTTTTGTGAGGCTTTTAGAAACTCTTGCAGGGTGTCTGTTAAAATGTCTTGAGGCAGAGGCCTTCTCCCTCAGGAAACCCGAGTTTTTGCTTTTAAGACCTTCGACTGATTGGATCCAACCTACCCACACGTGGTAGAGTAGGCTGCTTTCCTTGAGACCACCTGATGGACATTACCAATCATGTGTCCCCACCGTCACGTGTCAGCACCCTCACGTGTCCCTACTGTCACATGTCAGCACCGTCACGCGTCAGCACCCTCACAGCAGCACATAGGCCAGCATTTGACCAAGGCACTGGACACCCTCACCCAGTGTGGACACACGCAGTTCACTGCCATAGGGTACAGCCTGGGACCATGGCCACTCCATGAGGGTAGGTGACTACACCCCTCATTTCAGAGCCAGGATTGGGGCCAGAACTTCAGAACTTGCTCACAGATGTGACGTTGAGGGGCTAGACCGAAAGGGTCCCACTTTGCAGGGTGTAAAACACCCAGGCACCCCGGGGATGGGGCGCCTGGCACAATCACCCAACCCCCGACAGCCCCCATAGCTCGCCATGGGCCATCCTCCTGCCTGTCTGTACCCACCACCCCTCTGGCAGACTTCCTTACCTGCCTTTCAGGGCATCTTTCCCAAACCAAACACTTGTGCGACCTGTATTACGGAGGAAAGGACAGCAGATTGAGTCTCTTTTCAAATCCTTCTCAGGCCACTGTTGGGCACATAAAGTCACCAGCAGGCGATTAACATGCCTCCCCTGCTTGTCTGAGGTGGGCCATGGGCAGGGCCCAGCTGGCAGTCCCTTTGAGTGTGTGCGTGGGCGGCTCAGAGACCGCAGTCCCTTCTTATTCCTTGCAGGGGACCCACATTCTGAGGAGCCTCGTGCCCAGCTCAGCTGAGGGAGGTACAGGCCCTCCCGCCCCCTCCTGATGTGTCCCCCACCTCTGGGAGGCCAGGCTCCTTGGCTGGACCCCGTGCTGTGGCGGCATCTTTCCTCAGAGATGTCCTTTGTCCTTCACTCTGTTCTTCTGTGCCCTTCCTCTTACCTAAGGATACCCGTCTTCCTGGAGGACTCCCTGGCCCCAGTGTGCCCTCATGTTAACGTCTGCAAAGACCCTGTTTCCAGACAGGGCTAAGTTCACAGGTCCCAGAGATGAGGTCTTCACCCTCTTCTCTGGGGAGGCACAGTTCAGTCTCTCACTGCGTGTGTGTGAGAGAGAGAGAGAGATTGAGAGAGAAAAAGATAGTACGAACGTGAGCACAGAAAGAGACAATGTGCCTGCAGCCTTGCAATGTGCAAGAGCACCCACGACCACCCAGCTCACCCCTGGGCAGCACTGAGGGCCTCTGGCCTTGAATCTGACCTCTCCGGAAGCAATGGTCCTCCTGGGAGCCCGCAGGGAGGCAGGGCCTGAGGTCACAGGGACATCACTTCCCACCTGTGTCTCAGGCCTGGAGTGAGGCCCCCCTGAGGCCAATGACCCCACTGGACAGGAGGACTCAGGGCTTCCTCCAGAGCCTGGGTAGACTCGATCCCCAGGCCCAGGGGTCTGTGCGCATGAGCGTACCTCCAAATATGAAAGCACGCACACACATACATGCACTGCTGTGGTGCTCATGTGTGCATGGGGCACGTGTGCATACACAAATGTGTGTGCACGTAGGAGTGTGCTGCTGTGTGTATGTGTGTGTGCATGTGGAGCACACGTGTATATGTGTTCACTGGTGTATATACATGAATGTATGCACATGTAGTAGTATACTGCTGTGTGTGTGTGTGGGTGCTCGCGCACGCACGGGGCCATTGTGTGTGCATATATGCACCGGAGTGTGTGTGCGCAGGGGAGTGTGTATGCCAGGACTGTTGGGTGTGATGCTCACCCAACACAGCAGTGCCCACAGCCGTGTCTTCAGAGGCACCAACCCACCCTGGGCTTGCTCCCGCTCTGTGGTACTCAAAGCAGCCGGGCAGAGCTGGGCCCAGGCTGAGTGGAGGAGGAGCATGTGATCCAGACTAACCATCTGCGTCTCAGCCAAATCCTGCACAGCCCCTCCCATGCAGGGCAGAGTGGATGTTGGGCCCAGGTGGGCACACAGCCACCCAAAACACTGTACTGCCCAGGCCCTGTGGGCCCAAGAGCCCCTGTCCTCCCCCACCCCCACTCTGCAGTCCCAAGACCCACACCCCAGGAAGCTCACCCGCAGCATGCCCCTGCCAGAGGGACCTCAACAGAGATGGCTGTCTGGTTGGTGCCTGTGCCCAGCCCCAGTGCTCACTGAGATCAGGGAGAGGCTGCAGACAGCAGAGAGAAAGGCCTGCAGCTGGCCGATCCCTGGACACCGACACAGCCCTCCATTCAGAAATGCCTCTGAAAAGCTGCCACCTCCTCCACTTTGAGTCACCTCGGCAGACCACAGGCACGAGTCCCCACCACTAGGGAATCTCCCGGTGGAAATGGGAGCCACTGCAGATGGGCTGGCGAGCTGGTGGGCTGGTCATCACGACCTGTACACCCGTGTGCATGCACTGATGTGTGTGTATGAGTGTGTCTTCCCCTGGGTGCTATCACCTCCCCTGAGTTACAGAGATACCTGTGGACCGAGGCTCTGAGAGCCAACCCAGCCTGCCATTTCCCCATCGTCTCCCACCCAGGCTCCTCCAGGCTAGCTGGGGAGGCCAGAGGCCAGGATCAGAAGAGATAGGTCACACCCGATGTGTCTGGTCAAGTTGAGCAGTGCGTGAGCATGTGGCTGAGGGCCGGGTGCTGGTTTAGAGTGTGGCAGGCAGCCTGCGTCATGGGCTTGGTGTGCAGGCAGGCGCCCAGGGGTCCACAGGCATGAACTCACATGCACAAACCAGCGCAGGACGTTTGCAGCCCGGGTGCTGCATGCAGAGATGCCCTGCCCAGGTGGACCAGCTCAGGTGGGCATGGGTCTGAGCAGAGCCTTCTGGGTGTGTGGCCCCTGCTTCTGGTAGTGCCAGGGGAACCCTGTCCTACCTGGAGGGCACCTCATAGGCTCCATGTACTAGAATGGCCAACCGCATCCCAAGTGGACAAACAGTCCCCTGAAAACTTCAACAGTCCCCTCCGGGACAAGACCTATAGCTTGCGATGTGGCTCATGCACTGTAAAGTATACGAGCCCTAAGAAGGCAGATCCACATATTTCCATACCTGGGTACTGAGAGCCGCCGTACTCAAGCCCGGAAGCTTTCTCCCACTTGGCCCCAGAACATTCCACTGCCCCTCAGGCCTCTTGCGAGGAGCTTACTGTTCTGATCTCTCCCACCGTAGTGGAGACGTTCCTGTGTCCGATGTGTATGTACAAGGGGACCCACGGTGCTCCTTCATAAGTGGCTTCTGTCCCTTAGAGTGGCGTTCTGAGATTCATCCCCACTGCTGCAAGTACCGTCCACTTGTTCTTTTACATTAGTGTATAATCTTCCCTTGTGTGAATACCAGTAGTGTGTCTTTTTGTGTGTAATATTCCGGAAACCCTGGTGGCATGTGGTTAAGAGCTACAGCGGTTAATCAAAAGGCTGACTGTTCAAAGCACCAAAAACTCCTCAGAAACTACATGGGACAGTTCTGCTGTGTCCTGGAGGGTCTCTAAGAGTTGGAGTGAATGCAGTGGCAATGAGCTGGGGTTGTTTTTTTTAAATAAACGTATACATAAGATCCCGTTTTATGGATCTCAACAGTGTGTTCTTTACCGAGGCTGCTCCGCTGAGCGAACCCAGGGCCTGTTCCCTTTCTGCTGTGTAGTGCTCCGTTTACGAGCACACCACCGTTTGGTCACTCGCGCTCTGTCGTTAGACGTCTCTGTTTGATTTATTATGAGTACAGACGCTATGAACATCCTTATGCAGGCGATCCCCAGATTGGGAAGCAGTTCCGTTCCTAAGTCTGTCTTTAAGTCGCATTTGTACCTAAATCAGAACAGTCAGGTACTCTTGGTGTCTGCATCAGTTACTCAGATATTCTTAATTGTGGATTGTAGGTAAGTCAGGTGTTTGTGACCCAGAGACTGCCTGTACGCGTCTCTGTGGACATCTACACCCATTTCTCTGGTGTGTATATTTAGAAGTGGAGGTTCTGGGTTACAATGAGCACCCATGGCTACCACAGATGGTTTTCCAAGATGTCTGAGCTCCTTCCGTTCCCAGCGGCCACGTGGCAGCGCCCATGTCCTCGCCCAGGCTTGGTAACTCCAGTCTTGTAAATGGTGGTCATTCTGCTGGGAGAGTATTAAAAAAAAAATACACGGCCATTGAGTAGGGTCCGACTCATAGTGACCCTTGAGGTTAAAGTGGAACTGCCCGTAGAGTTGCAGGATTTCATTTTAACCGGGTTTTTAACTCCCACTCCCCAGCCAGCGGTGATGTTGAGTGTCATCTCCCACACTTGTTGGCTGTTTGGATATCCTTGCTTGGGAGATGGGCAGCTGACTATTCAAAAATCTGCTGTTTTTAAAAAATCACGTTCTTTTTCTTCTTGTTTTGTAGGAATTCTTTGTATATTCTGGTTCTGAGCCCTTTGCCAGAATAAGTTTTTTCCCAGTCTATAAGGCATCTGTTCCTTCTCTTAATGATGTCTTTTGAGAAACCAAAGTTCTTAGTCTTAGGGAAATCTAATTTTTTATCTTATGATTTGTGTTTTGTGCTCCCCTACCCTAATGGTTCATTGGCTAAGCACTCGGCTGCGAAACAAAAGATCAGCTGTTCAAATGCACCCACTGCTCCTCGGAAGCCCTGCGGGCCATTCTGCTCTGTCCTATGGAGCGGGTGTGGGTTGGAACTGACTTGATGTCAACAGGCTTGGGCATTTTTTCATTATCTTAAGGTTATGAAGGCATTCTGCTGTATTTTCTGCCTCTGTATATAGGTTTATGATCGAATATGGATTAATTTGGGGGAATGGTGTGTACAGGGAGTTGTTTGGGCCGTGTGCTGTTGAGCTGTTCTAATACACAGAACTTGAGTTTGTGTTTTTCATCTGGAAATTCAGTCATCTTAGCACCTTTAAAGCAAAGAACGCTCTTTTCCCTGGTGGACAGAAGCAGTGCCTCTGTTCTAAGTACCCACCCACGAGTCACACTTCTGACTTAGCCGTCTGTCCTGTTGGCCTGTTCGCCAGCCTGCGCCTTGTCACAGCAGCTCTGTAAGCCTTAAACTCTGGTCTCATGTGTCCTCCAGTAATGTTGCTCTTCAAAGTCAGCTGTTCTTGGCCCTTTGTATTCTCAGAAATATTTCAAAGTTAGCTTGTCAACTTCAAACCTTCTCAGCTATTGATTAGAATCCCACATGATCTGTACCTCACCTAGGGGAGAATTTACATCTCCAGGGCCCAGGGATAGCTCAATGACAGAGTTCTGGCCCTGCACTCAGGAGGTCCCCAGTCCGTGCAGCCACCACCGAGTGTCCGTGGGGCCCAGGGTGTTGCTGGGACACGGGACAGGCTTCAGCAGAGCTTCCAGACTCACACAGACAAGGAAGAAAGGCCTGGGGGTCCACTTCCGAAATATCAGCCAGTGAAAACCCGCGCACCACAACAACCCATCTGCAGCTGGTCGTGGGGGCGGCGCAGGACCGGGCCACGTTTTGCTCTGTTGTCGAAGACGTCACCATGAACTGGGGACTGACTTGACAGCACCTGATGACAACATCTTCGGAATGACCATCACGCGTTGCAGTCTGTGAGCGTGTTCTGTTCCTCCGTTAATCCAGTCTCTGTTAATTTCTCTCACTCGTGTTTTATGTTTTTGCACATGGAGGTCTTCCTTATCTCTCAATGTTTCTTCTTAGATTTTCTATCCTTTTTACATAATTGCTATATTTCCACCGAATTTTCTGATTGCTTGTTGTTGTCAGGCACCACCGAGTCAATTCCAATTCGTTGTGACCCTATATGACAGAGTGGAACTGCCCCATAAGGCTTCCTGGGGTGAAATCTTTACAGGAGCAGATGGCCGGGTCTCTCCCTCCCCGGAGCTGCTGGCAGGTTCAAACCACCGAGCTTGTGAGCAGTTAAGCCATTGCGTCACCAGCGTTTCAAATGATTACCAGCCTTTAAAAAAGAATGGATTGTTTTACACTGTCCATAAAACGAGTGTTCTTGCTAAATTCACTTTATTAATTCTAATAGTTTGAGATTCTTACAGAATTTTTACACGGTTATGTCATCTACAAATGCTGACAGTTCTGTCTAAGCATTTACCCCTTGTTTGCCTTTTCTTATGTTAAGAAACTGGCTGTGGGTCACTCAGTGTGACAGGTAACAGAGAGCGTGCTGGCTGACACCCTTCTCTTGTCCCCTGTCTCAGGAGGAGCACGTGTACCGTTTCACCGTTAATATGATGTCTGCTTACAGTAAATGCTTTTTTTTTTTTTTAAAGATAATGGCGCTTCCTTCTCTTCCTACTTTGCTAAGAGTTGTGTTTTTAATTATGAGTGGGTCTTGGGTTTTATCAAATGCTTTTCTGCATCTTTAGAGTTGATTATATGTTTTTTCTTCCTTATTCTGTTGATGTGGTGATTCTGTTGATTGATACTCAAATGTTAAACCAATCTTGTGTAACTAGATTAAACCGCGCTTGATCGTGTGTCTTTATATGGAACACTCAATTCAATTTGCTGGGATTCTGTCGAGGGTATCTGCAGCTGTCTTCATGAGAGAGCAGGGCCTGCAGTTTTCCTGTCTCTTGAAATAGCCGGGTCAGGTTTTGGTACCAAGGTTCTGCTGCCTCTTCAAGTAACTTGAGAAGTATTCCTCCTTGTAAAATTTTTTTCCAAAACAATTTGTAAAACATTGGCATTATTGCTTCCTAGAATGTTTGGAAGATTTCCTGAAAAAAGCCACGTAGGCTTACCATGTTTTTAGTGAGAAGTTCATTAAAATTTCAGATTAATAAATATCAGACAGTTCAGTTACTCTATTCTGGGTCTATTTTTACATGTTGTGTTTTAAAGAAATCAGTCCATTTGTATTAAAGTTACTCAAAATTATGACTGTTCATCTTGTGCTGTGAACAGACATTTTAAGGTCTGTGGAGTCCGTAATGATGTTCTATTTTTCATCCTGACATTGGTCATCTCTGCCTCCCCCCTCTTGCCTCACTTTGTCTTCCCATCCCCACTCCAAACAGTCTTTTTAAAAGCCTGGCAGTTTTTCTAGTCTCTTCAGAGAACCGAGTTTTCAGTTTGGTTGATTTTGCCTGATGTTCTTTTATCTTGATCATCTCTTCCTGTCTACCTTTTGGGGCTTTAACTGGCTCCTTCTCTCGCTTCTTGAGAAGGGCCGGGAGCAGTAGCACCTCCTGAGGCCTCGTCTCCGAGCACGCCGCCCTCGCGGCCCCTCTGGTGGGCCGTTGCTCCAAGCCAGTCAGGTCCAGCGGCTGGGGGGTGGCTGCTGTCTGTCTGTCTGTTGCTAAAATCACGCTCCGCAAACACACACTCATCCGACTGTCCACGTTCGCAGTCCAGCGACGCCGATCCCATTCTCCAAGGTCTCCAGCTCCCCGGCCTCCTTTTCTCGGTTGTCCGTGGCTTAACAACATCGACGCCCCCGCCCCACCCCATTTCCTACCTAATCTTTCAATTTGCTGTTGCCAGTTTGATCTCGTTTGGACAGTTCCTAAAAGAGCTCAAGACTCAAGGCAGATGTATGCCTGCTTCTGGGCTGCTGCAGTCTGTCCTCTGGCTGTCAGCAGTCCGATCCCCTCAAGGCGACGTTCCCAGCTTCACGTCGCCCGTCACCCGGAGGTCTCGTCTGACTTGGAGGCAGCGCAGAGGTGGAGCCTACTGTCCTGTGACCTGTGTCTAGCCCTCAGTAGCATTTCCTTCGCTGCCTCCCCAGCCCCCACCCCACACCTAATCCCAAAGCCAATGTCTCATGTTTTAGGACTTTGCTATGACAGTATCCTGCTTCCGAGTCCTAGTTCCTTTATCTATTGCTGCATGGTAAATCACAGCCAAATTTAGTGGCTTGAACAGCTGTTTTCTTTGCTCAAAATTCTGTGGACCAGGTTGAAATGATAAATGCTCTGTTCCTTAGTTTTTATCACAATAAAAATTAAAAAATAAACAGTTTCCATAGGTCAGCCATTTGGATTTGAGTCAGCTGGGAGGTGGTTCTGCTGGTTCCGGTGGGTCCGTTTCACAGCTGCAGTCACCGGTGACTTCATCAGGGCTGAATGGTCAAAGGTGGCCTCAGTCAGAGGCCTGGTAGTCAGTGCTGGCTGGTGGCTGTGGCACCTCAGTTCTCTCCCGTGCGGCCCCTCCAGCCAGCTAGCTCAGGCTTGTACATGTGGCCACATCCCAAGCACACGCAGACAGAAGCTGCAAAGACTCTTGAAGACTATGCTTAGAGGTCACACTGTGCTCTCTTAATCACAATAAGACCCAAGTTCGGTCCAAATTCAGTTAGAGGGAGAATGAAGCTAACGTATTTATCTCCACTGTATACCTGTCACACTGTCTTAGTGTCCCGGCACCCTACGAATGTCACAAGGGGGAGGTTGTCTTTATAAAACAGAAATTCATTCGCTTACAGCTCTAGAGACCAAAGCCGAATCAGTATCTCCTTTGTGCCTGTTCCTCGCTTGCTGGTAGCCCCAGTGTTTTTTTGTTGGTTCTTGGTGACTCTCATGGCATCTGTGTCCCCCGACATGTGTGTGCGTCCCTGTGTATATGTGTGCAGCTCTTCATGTAACTCCAAAGCGATTAGGTGTAGCATCACCCTACACTGACCTGGCCTCCACTGACTGAGTCCATTCCATTCCACGGCATTATGGAAGGTGATTACATTACATTACATTCGATTACATCTCAGGTAACAGGAATTAGGATTTCAGCACATGTTTTATAGAGGGGGACACAACTTCATCCAGAACACACACTTGTAAGTGTCTTTCTGTGGTCTTTTCCCTTCCCTAACCCTCGATTCTCAGTATGTGAAAAGTACAGAGGTTCAATGATGTCTCACTCCAGATAATTCACCTTTCCTCTGGCAAGCAAAGGGTAAACGGGTTGAACAGTGCGCTCCAGCTGGGGAGTGCGACAGCTCAAGGTTTGGGGGGTGGGTCTCAACTGACAGACTGATATCTACCAGGATTCCTCTACCTTGTTGATTAGGGGCCCCAGTGCTTGTCTCCCTGTTGTCATGAGTCTGCTGAACTCTCTCCTTCAGTTTTTGTCTCCTTGTTGCAAGCTACCCCGGAGACAGTCCCCGACTCACGGTCCTGAATTGTCCCCATGGTCATTTGCAGGCTGGACTGTTGTGATCCTTGGGGTTTTCACTGCCTGACTTTTGCCAGTAGAAGGCCAGGCTTTCCTCCCTAGTCCATCCTAGTCCAGAAGCCCCCGTGAAACTTGCTCAGCACCCTAGCAACACACAAGCCTCCACTGACAGGCGGGGGGGTGGCTGCATGGGAGGTTCACTGGCCGGGACTCGAACCCAGGCCTCCCACGTGGGAGGAGAGAAGGCCACCCCTGAGCCACCGCTGTTCCTTTCTCGGTAGCCCCTTGTTGTTCTTTGCTCTCCTCACACCGGGGCAGCTGGGAAGTTTTCAGCTGCTGTTAGAGAAGGTTGCCTAGAGCAGGGCTGCCTTCTCTGTGGTCTCCTTCCCACCAGAATAGGGTCCGCTTGAGTTCTGGGTGCCATCGCATGGCGCCCTGGTGAGCTGCTGCGCCCTGTCCAGTGGCTGGACATATGCAGCCTCAACTGTGGTCTCCCCCCAGGTGGTTGTCCTGCCCCCTGGAGTCTTGGTCCTTTGAGTTCATGGCTCTCCAAAGCCTACAAACAGCTATTTTCCTGTCACTGTCCTCTGTTTCAGGTGTTCTCAGCAGCAGGTTTAGCCAGGTATAAGCAGCTCAGTTCATGAAAAGCCTCCTGCCCCCTGGTTGTCCTCAGTGTCCCTCCCCTGGGCTGTGAAGATGTCAGTCCCTTGCGCCTGCACTCCACCTTATCCCTGAAAGGCCGCGGCCCCCTGTGGCAGGGGCACAGGTGAAGGGCTGGGATGCAGGGTGGCCGGCGCACGTGGCCGTTCACACTCCGCTCTCTCCATGCAGGCTCCGGGAGCACCATCGAGTCACCATCAAGGTCATCAGACGCATGCAATACTTTGTGGCCAAGAAGAAATTCCAGGTGAGTGCACACCGTGCCTGACCCCAACCATGTCTCTGGGTATGACTTTTACGAGGGGGTGCTCCTGGGAGCCTTGAACTTGCCCTTGTCGGGCAGAGAGGCTCCTAGGCAGGACAGGGCTGGAGTTATCTCTGACCCCAGCAGCCAGTGGTATAGGGCCAGGTCCTGTCAGGCCAGGCTGCAGGGGAAGGAGGTTGGTCCCGCCCCCGCCCCCGTGGAACCAGAGCCCCAAACGAGTAATGCTGCCCTCAAGGGTCCCACCAGCCTGCCGTATACAGGGGTGAGATCTGCTGTACTCCGGGGGCCCAGTCCCCAGTGGGAGGAGGCCTCTGTCTGGCCTCCATGTGCCCCTCCAACCTTCAGCCAGGCTGGCAAGGACCAGGCAGGCAGCGAGGAGGGAGAGTGCCAGCCATGCAGGGACAGAGGCCCAGAGGGTTCGCCCATGCCCAGCCTGCCAGCCCCCCTGAGCAGAGCAGTAGTGGGCATGCAGCCTCCACCCCAGGGCCCGGCCTGTGTGGCAGTACTGTTCTCTGCTGGGGGGCTGACCCATGTCCCCTCCCGCAGCAAGCACGGAAGCCTTACGATGTGCGGGATGTCATCGAGCAGTACTCCCAGGGCCACCTCAACCTGATGGTGCGCATCAAGGAGCTGCAGAGAAGGTGGGCCGGGCTCGGGGGGGGCAGGGCAGGTCACAGGGTGGACACGGGGCAGGTCACAGGGCAGGTCACAAGGTGTAGGGGTTGAGGGAGCTGCAGAGAAGGTGGGCCAGGCTCAGGGGAGGCGGGGCAGGTCACAGGGAGGGCACGGGGGGTGAGGGTGTGGATGGGGGTAGGGTACAGCTCAGGAGCAATGAAAGCACAGACATGGGGCATGGCATGCAGAGGGCGAGTGGCCAGTGGGTAGGGTGTGCCAGGGTAGAGAGTATGGGCACAGAGCACCCTGCAGTGGAATGCAGGTGCAGGGGTGGGGGAGGGTGCCTTCAAGCTTGTCCCCCCACCAACTCAAGGCCAGTTGACCCTACTGAGCCCCCAGGGACAGCTGCCAGGCAGGGGCTGCCATCTCAGGCTCCCCATGTCTAGAAGACCTCAACTCTCACCCCTTTCCACTTCGCCTGGCCCCTAACTTGTCCACTGAGGCCCCTGCCCCCCAGGAGCAGAGCCTGAGGGGCGGTCCACACACCTGTCCCTGCCTGTCCCTGGGGAGAGTGGCCGTCTCTGAGTGAGAAGCGGTGCTGTACCCAGCAGCTGAGCTCTCTTCCTCCCCACAGGCTGGACCAGTCCATCGGGAAGCCCTCCCTGTTCATCTCAGTCTCAGGTGCGTCTCCTTCCCGCCCCCTGGAGGCTGCCCTGACTCCTCATCTGCCCCCTCACCCCTAAGAAGAGCTGTCAGGAGCCTCCAAAGTGCAGGCCACAGAATGAAGCCAGAGAGGGAAAGCAACCCCACCCTTCAGTGAAAGGGCTCAAACGTGCTCTACACAAGAGGCCAAGTTTGGGAAAGGATCCACTGTGGTCCCTGAGGTCAGGATCTGGGTAGACACTGACCAGACCCAAGTTTATGGGTGAAGGCAGGGCTTGGACATATGCCTGTGGGGTGGGGTGTCTGGCCACAAATGAAGAGGCATCACTGGGACTTCCCCTGGGCTTGGGCATGTGGGAAGAGCAGCAGGTAGTCATCAGGGCCAAGTGCTCAATTCTCCAACTCGTAGACTACTTCTCGTGTCCTCTAGACCTGGGGTTGCCACATGTCGTCACATCGGGGGAGGATGTGGCTAGGGCCCATTCCTTGGGATTGCCACAGCCTGAGTTCAAAGTGGTAGCTGCATCTCACAACAGGATCTGGCGTGGCTCTTGGTGAAGCCAGTGCTACCCTGGGAGGTGGAATCATAGTGAATTTGTAGAACAGGTAGCATACAGTGCCACAGGTGGTCCTCTGGGCAGGGGGGGTCCCTGTCCCCATCAGATCAGCTCTCAGAGGTCACAGAGTGGGGAAGGGCGGAGCAGGGAGGGTGGTCTGCAGTTGTCACAGCTCTTGGCCTGTCCACATCACCCAGCCACCTCCTAGAGTTTTCCCCACACAAGCAACTTTAGAAAAAGCTCTTCTGGGTTCTCAGCCACCTCGTCACCTGCCATTCCCCTCCCCAACGTGGCCAGTACACAGGGCCCTGAATTTAACGCTTTGCCCCCAGAAAAGAGCAAAGACCGCGGCAACAACACCATCGGGGCCCGCCTCAGCCGGATGGAAGACAAGGTAGGTGCGAGCACCTTACCCGCCGTGGCTCTGGTGGTCGCTGTTGTTGGAGCTTAGACAGAGCTCACCACAGGTGTGTCTCCCACTCCTGGCTCTGTCCCAAGTCTGTGTAGGGACTTGAGTGCTGCCAGTAGGGGCCTCCTTCTTCTTCCCTCTACCCCTTTCTCCTTCCATGCTCACATGGTCCCCATGGTGCCAGGTTGTCCCTGTCATGAGGTAGATCCACTCCTCATCCAACTGGTCCTGAGCCCCTACTGAAGGAGGGCATCAGAGCCCAGACCCATGCCAGACCCCCGACAAAGGCCACAAACCCCCCTGGAGGTGCTGAGAATGCCTGGCACATGGGGGTGGCACAGTGCAGTCCATGCCCCCCTCAGCGCCAGCTTGTGCTCTTGAGGTGGTCAGCTGTGGACAGTGTATAGGGTGGGCCAGGCTGTGGTGACGTCGTGGGGGCTGGCCAGTGGCCGTCATCTCTCTAGGGCCTGTCTGTGCTAGCGTGGAATGTTGAGCCACAGAAGGCAGGACTGGAGGGACCCAGACCTGGCCCCTGACCTCATGCTGTGTCCCACCATCCTGGGCCTTCACACTGCATGGACCTTGATGTGGGGAGACTCAGCATCCATGGGACAGGATTCCTGGGAGGATGTGGGGGTCTTCTGCAGGTCCTAGACTTGAACAAGGCTGGTGGTCATCTCAGGGGTGGCCTGAATGCCCTGTCCTGGTCTGCCTAGGTCCCACCCAGGTGGGCCATGTGTCAGTGGCTGTGGCTCTGCTGGTTGCCAGGTGGGGTGCAGGCCCTGGGACTGCTGGGGCTGCCTGCATACCCTCCTCTCCAGGGCCTTCCTGCCCACACTGACCAGGCCACAGGATGGCCACGACCCAGTTCTCCTAGCAGGACCCCTTCCTGGCATTATGCAGGAGCCACAGGGAGGCCAGGGACCCAGGAGGCCCTTTCTCAGGCCCACTAGGCACTGCTGACTTTGAAGTCTCTGTGGTCTGGAGCGGGCGTTATCTCACCAAATAGTGAGTCTGTCTACACAGTTTATCTGGAAGTATCCAAGAGGCTAAAAATAGAGGAATTCGGTTGGGCCCCAGAGTGCGGCTGCCCTCGGTTGCCTGGGCAACGCCTGGCTCTGGCCCACATCCACCCTTGCCGCTGCTGGGTGGGCGGAGAACAGGGCGGTGCACACTCAGCTGCTCTGAGGACAGCCAGCTCCGAGGCCCACCCCCCATTCGGGGTCCTGGGAGTAAATTTTCACCCTGTTTCCCAGCACAGGTACCCTGGGCCCTGGTCAGTGCCCAGGGTCCAGCAGAGAGGGCCCACGTCCAGGTGCCCACTGGGCTGTCAGTGGGGCTCTGTCACACCAGCCCTTTGAGCCCTGCCGCCCCCCAGGGCCTGGCCTCTGTCCGTCCATCACGCAGAGCTGGCCTAAGCCCTCAGCCAGGTGGTGTGTTCCCTAGAGACTGTCCCCACCGGCCAGGTGGGGTTTGAGACCCAACAGAGCAGTGTGGGCTATAGACTCAGCACTGAAGACTTGAGACAGAGTCATCTTCTTCTCCCTTGGGGCCCACACACCCCGAGAAACCCAGCAGGGTGGGTGCCCTCTGAAGGTGACAGGGCTGGGCCTTCCAACATCAGAGGGAGTGGACACAAAGCCGACAATTACACCCCGCCCCATGAAACCCATGGCAAGGCAGCCTCTGCTGCTGACGGGCTCTCTCTGGGCTTCAAGCACCAGGCCCCTGGGTGCCTGTGCCTTCTGCCCCCCACCCAGCCCTGTGTTTCCAGATGACCTGCCATGGGCCCAGCCTTCACCCCTCCACTGTCCTCTGTGTCCCAGCCTACCCTGTCCCCTGTTTATAGCTCTGTCCACAGTACCATGGGACAGGCCACCCAGTAAATGAAGGTCAGAACTGATGTCCTTTAGGGGTGGCAGTGAGCAGGAGGTAGAGTCCTTCTGAGGCTCGAGGCGCAGATGTGGGAGACCCACTGAGGGCCTTTGGCTAGCCATGGGCCATGGGCCAGCCTGTAGGCTAGTGCTGGCCTTGGGAGGCACAGAACTATGGTCCCATATCTTATCACAGCTGAACAACAAAGAGGGGTCAGTTTCTGGGGTCCCAGATGCCAGGGCAAGGTTGAGTAGCACCGCAGGGTTGTACCATGAGCCCTGATCAGGGCCAGGAGTGGGCTGTGTGATGGGTGTGAAGACCACATAGGCACACTGACTGGTCCTGGGTGGTCCCCCTGTGCTGCTGCCCAGGGGCCAAGGCTCCAAGGTTGGTCACCTGCCTAAGCCTCAGCCCACCTGGCCCTTGGCCACTCTGTAAGGGCTTGGCGGAACTCGAGTTCTCAGGGTGAGGCTCAGATGTAACTGGACCGACCCAGGCTGCCCAGTGGTGGACTTCACACTGCTGGCTGACGCCTCCCCCAGGAACAGGCCCTGGGAAAGGGCCTCAGTGGGCACAGCAGCGTGCCCCAGACCCCATGCCATCACGGTTATCACTGCAGCCATCAGGACCATAAAACAACTCGAGTTCAAGCTTGCTGACTGCAGGAAGCTGGGGCCAGGGAACACAGCAGCCGAGTGGACTGGCCCCTGCTACGGCAATGCCAGCCGACCCCTGCCAGCCCGGCATGCCCCTGGCCCCCAGGGCCTGCTCGTGCCGACACCTACGAGCCTCCTTGTCCCTCCAATCTGCACCCCCCCAGCTTCCCCTCACTCAGAAAGGGGAGGGTTGGACCCTGAAACGTCACAGACTGCCTCCCACTCTGGGCACTTCCGTCTCATATCAGCATCGTCTTTCCTGGGAAAGACTCTTTCCCACGTAGAGAAGCTAAGAGGCTGAGCCGTCATCTCAGGTCACCCAGCGGGCTAGGTCTCAGGCAGAGGACACAAAGCAGAGAAAACCGGAAAGTGTTTTGTCCGTGCATGATGAGGCCTACCTGCCAACAGGCCCATCATGAACCTGGACAGGCGGAGCAGCAAGCAGGAAGTGTCACGGGCTGTGCTGGCCCGGACGGATTGCTTGTGGAGGTGGACTTGGCTTTGGCCCGGGAGCACAGGCCTTTGCAGACAGGGGGCAGTGACCTGCTGGCCCCCATAGACAGAGTCCTGGCAGCCCGGCTCTTGCCCAGCCTGCAGCCCCTGTGCCGTCCCCTGGGGTCCCAGCAGAGTTGGCAGACCAGCCTGCGTTCCTCTGGTCCCCCAGGTCAGGGCTGACTCTCAGGACTGATGGAGGAGGCTGTTGCGGCCTGCGTGTATTCTTAGCTCAGCCCAGGCCCACTGCCCTGCTGCCCGCCGTGTTTACTCTGGGCCCTGTTGATTTTGTAAGCCGACCTCATGCTGCTTCTGCTGATGTGAGCAGCACGGTGGGCTGGGGGCATCTCTTTCTTCTCTGTTTTTGCCGGAAATGTTCACAGCTCAGAGTCAGGTCCGGTGCAACCAGGGGTCTCCAAGCCTTGGCTGAGAGGGTGTTGGCGGGAAGGGGCCTCTCAACACCCCTCACTCCTCCCTGTTCCTTCAGATTCAGGGACAGGCAGGGGCACCTTCTCCACAGGCACACTGCAGCTCCTAGACCCTGTGCCGAGCCCCATGGGCTCGACCCTCACTCAGGTGGCTGGCAGACTAGCTACCCAAGACTTGACATCCCCCAGAAGGCTCCTCTGCCCCTCATCCCGCTGAGACCCCCGAGCACTGTCACCCTGGACACAACTTGCCCGGGCCTCTCCAGCCCCACTCCCTCCCGAGTCCCTGCTTTATCACGCTCCTTGGGGTATTTTTCCAGTCATCTGTTGTGGCCTTCCTGGCTCCAGCCTCTCCCTGCTACCCACCAACCCTTCACATTGTGCATTATTTCTTTAAGCACTTGTGGGTATCCACTGGTTAATATTTAGTTCAGGACTTTTGTGTCAGTGTTTGTGTATGAGATATACACATAGTATAATTCTTACACCATGCCCATCAGATTTTGGTATCAGTTTTATATATGCCTCAGATAATGAGTTGAAATGTATTCCCCCTTTGTTTTTCTGTGTTCTGGATTATTTTATGTTAGATTAGAATTTTTTTTCTTCAACTGCTTGGAGAAGTCATCTTGTCTGGGCATTTTCTTTATGGAGATATTTTTGGCTACTGATTCAGTGGCTTTATGGCTATGGACTGTTTTCATTTTCTGTTTCTCCTTGTGTCAACTTTGCTTTGTTGTATTTTCTAGGAATGTGCACATTTGATTTCAGTTTTCAAGTATATTGGCCTTACTATGATCTCAGCTCCTGCAGCATCTGTCGTTCGTCTCCTTTTCATTCCTGACCTTATTTATTTGTGCCTTCAGTTTTCCCCGCTGGTCAAATTTGTCGGACACTTGCTAATTTTATGAATACTTTCAGCCACATTTTGATTCTCTTCATCCGTAACCCCGGATGTTTCACCCACTGTATTTTCTTGGCCTTAAGGTGTTGTTCCTTCCCTAACTGCCTCAGCATGTTAATTTTTAGCCTTTCTTGTCCTCTACGGTCACCGCTACGTGATCGACACAATCACATGCCTCTGCATAATCGATAAAGAGAGGACAACCGTCCTCTGATGTGCCTTCTCGGGACACCACAACTCGGTGTCAGCTCTCCTTCTGTCTTCTGCTGTCACACGTATACGATGTGCTTGAAAACCCCATGGCTGGGGTCAGGCACACCTTGATCTTCAAGGAGACACCTTTACTTTTCCGTGCTTCAAAGAAGTCCTTCGCATCAGATTTTCCCTATGCAATGCATCTTTTGAGTTCTTGACTGCTGCTTCCATGCGCATGGATTACGGAACCCAGTAAAATGAAATCCTTGACCACCACAGTCTTTTCTCCGCTTTTTAGGACATTGCTCAGAGTAATGGTTGCGAGGACATTGGTTTTCTTGATACTGAGGTGCAATCCCTCCTGAAGGCTGTGGTCTTTGATCTTCATCATGAAGGGTTTCAAATCCTCTTCACTTTCAGCCAGTAAGGCTGTCTCATCTGCCTAGCACAGGTTAGTAACGACTTTTCCTCTAATCCTGATGCCACATTCTTCTTCACAGAACCCAGCTTCTAGGGTTATTTGCTGGGCACACAGATTGAAAAGGTATGGCAAAAGGATACAACCCTGACACATACCTTTCCTGACTTTAAACCATGCTTTTCCCCGTGTTCTCTTTGAACAACTGCCTCTTGATCTATGGACAGGTTCCTTACAAGCTCAATTAAGCATTCTGGAATTCCCATTCTTCACAACGTTACCCACAATTTGTTATGATCTCTACAGTGAATGCCTTCACATTGTCAATAAAACGCAGGTGAAAATCTTTCTGCTGTTCTCCGATTTTAGCCAGGATCCATCTGACATCAGCACTGATAGCCCTGGTTTCACGTCGTCTTTTGAATCCAGCTTCAGTTCTTGTCAGGTCCTTGTTAATATCCTCAACTGCCTTGAATGAACTTCAGCAAAATTTCATTTGCATGCGATATTGTATTAGTCTTTTGAAATGTTTTGAGGTTTATCTTCTGACATACTATGTGGTCATTTTAAATAAACTTGTCATTTGCACTTTAAAACCATGGGCACACCAGCGCTGCTGGGCATAGTGCTCTAGGTACGTCCGACAGGTTTTGTTTCCGTCTTTTACATCATCGTTGAAATGTTTGTACCGTTTTGACTATCAGTTACTGAGAGGTGTGTTGAAACAATTCCAACCATTTTAGAGAAATTGTCTACTCTTCTTTATATTTCTACCAATTTTTGCTTTATTTATTTTTAGGTCTTACGGTTAGGTGTGCGAACTATTAGAATTTTTATATATTCATTGTTGAATGACATATTTCTCACCATACACTCATTTCTTTATCTCAGGTAGTTTCTGTTATCGCTGCTACACCAGCTTAATTTTGTGTATACGTCTCTTTAAAAGCATTATTGAGGTATATTTACGTATCATAAAACTCACACAGTATCAGTATACAACAAATTTTAGTAAATCTCTAGAGTTTGTGCAACCATCACCCAAATTCAATTTTAAAATATTTTTATCACCCCCCCATTTCTGTCCACCCCATATTCATTCACAGCTTCCATCCCCAGCCCCCTACCAGCCACTGTCGGCTTCCCACCTCTAGAAATTGGCCTTGTCTGGATGTCTCACAGAGTGGGAATTATACAATATATGGGGGGTTTGTTTGGCTTTTTTCACTTAGCATAATGCAACATGTTCACCCACACTGTGTCATGTATTGGGGTTTCTTTCCCTTTTAAAGCTGGACCCCATGCCTTTGTGTGGATGCCACGCTGTGGTCCTCTGTGGGCATTTGGACTCTTTCCCTTTATTGACGATTAAGAATGATGTTGCTATGAATTTTCATGTACAAGTCTTTGTATGGACGTATGTTGTAATTACTCTTAGAGAGATTTCTGAGAGTGGAATTCATGGATCATATGGCAAACTTTAGTTCGGCTTTCCAGGAAACTTTTAAACTGCTTTGCAGAGGTTCTGAGCCATTCTACTTTCCCACCAGTGATGTACAAAGGTTCCACTTTCTCCACATCCTTACAAATACTTGGTATAATCAGCCTTTTTTATTTTGGCTATTCTAGTGAGTGTGTAACGGTATCTCATTGTGGCTTTAATTTGCATTCCCTAATGACTAACGATGTTGTGGATCTTTTCATGTGTTTATTAGCTATTTGTATGTCTTCTTTGGTGAAATGTTTATTCAACTCTCTTGCCCGTTTTCTAATTAGGTCGTTTGCTCTATTATTGAGTTGTAAGAGTTCTTTATCTGTTCTGGGTACAAGTCCTTTACCAGACATGTGACTTGCAAGTATTTTCTCCCCTTCCGTGCCTTGTCTTTACATTTTTTCAATCGCGTCTTTTGAAACACAAAAGGTTTTCACTTTAATTGAGTCTAGCCTGTCATTTCTATGTCTTCTATAGCTTGTGCCTGTGACGCTGTGTCTAAGGCATCTCTTCCTAGCCTGGGGTTGTGAGCGTTTCTTTCTGAAGAAGTTATGAAGTTAGCTCTTACATTTAGCTTTGTGATGCATTTTGAGTTAATTCTGAGGTATGTTTTGAGGTAAAATCTAAGTTTGTTTTTTGGCTATAGAGACTCAGTTGTCTCACCACTGTTTGTTAAAAAAGACCTTTTTCCTCATTAAATCATTGTGTGAAAAATGAATTGACCTTAAAGGTATGGGGCTATTTCTGGACTCTCAATTCTAGTCTTTTGATCTGTAGGTCTGTCTTTATTTCCAGACTGTATTCTCTTCATTACTATAGCTTTTAGGAAGTTCTGGAGCCAGGTAGCACAAGGCTTCCAGTTTTGTTCCCTTTTTCAAAAAACATTGCCCATTCTAAGACCTGTGAATTTTCAAGTAACTTTTAGGACCAGCTTGTCAATTTCTACAAGGAAAAGAAAACAGAAGAAGCCTACTGAGATTCTGGTGGGGACTGTGTTGAACTTATAGATCCATTTGGGGAGAATGGAGATCTTAACAATATTGAGGTTTCTAATCCATGAATGTTGTCTATGCCTCCAGCGATTTGATCTTCTTTAATTTCATTCATGGATGTTTTATAATTTCCAGGGTACAAACCTGCACTTCATTGAATTTGTTCCTATGTATTTTATTACTGACACTAGTGTTAGTGAATTTTATTTGGAATTGCTCACTATTAGCATATGGCAAGTGACCGATGTGGCAGCGTGTGAACAGGAACCAATGACACTGGAGAAGTCCAAGGTACGCCAATGGCGTTGGTGAAAAAATGAGGCCCCAGGGACCAAAGGAATCCCCACAGGGGTGTTCCAGCCAGTGGGTGCGGCACTGGGGCACTCAGTCATCTCTGCCGAGAAGTTCGGGGCACAGGTACCTGGCCAGCCAGCTGGAAGGGAGACATCTATGTGTGTCCATTGCAAAGGTGACACAGGGAATGCAGAAATGGTCCAGCAGTGTCATTAATTTCACACACAAGTGAAATTCTGCTGAAGATAATTCAAGAATAGTTGCTGCAGTAGGTCAATAGAAAACTGCAAAAATTCAAGCCAGACTCAGAGGAGGACACGGAACAAGGGATATCACTGCTGATGTCAGAGGGATTTCGGCTGAACACAGAAAATAGGAGAAAGATATTTAGCTGTGTTTTATCGACTAAAAAGGCATTTCATATATTACCTATATTGAATATACTGCAGACTTTGAGAAGAATGAATAACTCCGTTTCAGAAGAGGTGCAGCCAGAATGAGCCTCAGAATCAAGCATGGCGAGACTTTATCTGAGACACTGTGAATGCTACCGGGGGGCCAGTCCGTGGAGAAGGGCCTCACGGACAGTGACGTAGAGTGCCAGCAGAAAAGAGGAAGAGCCACAGTGAGATGGGCTGGCAGAGTGACTGCAACAATAGGCTGAAGCATAATTACGAGGGTGGCACTGGAGGGGGCAGTGTCTTGTTCTGTGGTACCCAGGGCTGCTGTGGATCAGAACTGACGCAGCAACAACAAAGACGTTTCAACTACGGATAACATTGCAAAGAACAGGAATTCAGGAACACTGCTGTGTGCTGTACACACAACACCTGTACACACAACAAGGAGAATTGGAGTGGTCTAGAGTCACAGAGTGGGTCTATCAGGGTGGCACCCTTTCACCATACTTACCCAACTTGAGAAACTGGACTACATGAAGAAGAACACAGTTTCAACTTTGGAAGAAGGTTCATTAACAAGCTGTGACATTCAGATGACACGACCTAGTTTTCTGAAAGCAGAATCCACATGTCTACCAGTTTGTGGCACTGTAGTGGCTTTTGTGGTGCTGTGCCGCCAGTGTCACGTCCCAGTGGTGGCAACCACAGTGGACCCACTCAGCTGAGCTTCCAGACCAAGACAGACTAGGAGAAGAACGCAGAAATCTATGTTTTCAAAGAGTTGGCCAGTAGAAACTTTATGAATAGCCACAGAAAACGGTCTGATGCAGTGCCAGGAGACAAGCGCCTGCGCCAGAAGGCACTCGGCAGACGAGCGGGAAGAGCCGCCTCCTCTAAGCTGCCAACCTGGGCGACGCAGGTGGGGTCGAGCCTTCGGGACCTGCATTGCTGATGGGGCACGGCTCGAAAGGAGGAGAAACAGCTGCAAACACCCACTGATAATAAGAATGTAGAAAGTACAAAGTGCGAGCCTAGGAAAACTGGAAATCGTCAAAAAGGAAAGGAAACACATATCATCAGTAGCCTAGGCACTGACGAGCTGAAATGGACTGGTATTGGCCACTTTGAATCGGACAACCAAAGGGTCTACAGTGACAGAAATGACAAATGGAAGGGTAAAAAAAAAAACACTTCAAAATCTATCCTGAAGTGCAATGCAGTTAGTGATAGGATGACGTGCACACGCCTACGCAGAGGGCCTGTTAGTACAACCGCCATTCAGATCTGTGCACCAACCACTAAGGCCAGAGACGAAGAAAGTGGACATTTTTACCAACTTGTGCAGGCTGAACCTGAGCAGACGTGCCATCCAGATGCACTGATAATTGTGATTGCAATGCAAAAGTTGGGAACACGGAAGGATCAGAGGTTAGAAAACACAACCCTGGTGACAGAAACCACACCAGAGATCGTGTGATAGCATTTTGTCAGGTCAAGGTTTTATTCATCGCAAATAACATTTTTCAACAAGATAAATGGTGACTATGTTTGATGGAGTACACAGGAATCAAATCAACTGTACCTGTGGAAACAGACAATGGAAAAGTTCGATATCAGCAGTGAGCGCAAGGTCAGAGGCTGACTGCAGAACAGACCATCAATTACTCACACGCAAGCCGAAGCTGAAGTCAAAAAAAATTAGAGCAAATCCACAGGAACAAAAGAAAGAAAGAAAAGTGGGGGGACCCATGGGAGCCAAAGTGCAGCCTTGAGTTCTCCCACCCGAACTGAGAGACCGTCTCCAAGACAAACTTGATGCGTAAAGAACTAACGACCAAAAACCAGACAACTTGCAGAATGACAGTATCACGCCTGAAGAAAGCAAACGGTCATTAAAAAAGCAAGAAACAAGGTAAGGACAAAAATGGATGTCAGCGGAGACTCGGAAACTTGCCCTTGAACGTTGAGTAGCTAAAGTGAACAGAATAAACGACAAAGTGAGAAAAGCTGATCGGGAGATTTTAAAGGCGGCTCCACAAGACAAACTAAACTGTCACAGCGACATGTGCAGTGACCTGGAGACAGAAAGCCAGGAGGGACGAATGCACTTGGCATTTCTCAAACAGAAAGAACTGAAGAAAAAATTCAAACCTTCAATTGCCGTTTTGGAGGATTCTGTGGGCAAAATATTGAAACATGTCAGAAGCATCAAAAGAAGACAAAGGACTCCACAGCTCAGTGCACTAAAAACAACGGCCAGCAGTCAGCTGTTCCCGAAGGTAGCAGATCATCAAGAGCTGGCGGTCCTGAAGGAAGAAGCCCAAGCCGCACTGAAGGCGCCGGCACGAAGCAAGGCTCCGTGAGGCGACAAAATACCAGCTGAGATGGGTCAGCCAACAGGTGCAGCCCTGGAGGGGCTCACTTGTCTACGCCAAGGAATTTAGAAGACAGCTACCTGGCCAACTGAGGGGAAGCGATCTGTATTCGTGCCCATTCCAAAGAAATGTGATACAACAGGCTGTAGAAATTATCAGACAACATCATTAATATCACACACAAGTGAAATTTTGCTGCAGATCATTCAAAAGCAGATGTATGTAGCAGTACATCAACATGAAACAGCCAGAAACTCAGGTCAGATTCAGAAGAGGACACAGAAACAATGATATCATTGCTGACATCAGAGGGATTCTGACTGAAAGCAGGGAATACCAGAAAGATGCTTTGGACTATACAAAGACATTCAACTGTGTGCATCTTAGGAAATTACGGATACGATTGCAGGGAATGGACATTCCAGAACCCTTCGTCCTGTTCATGAGGAACCTGTACTCAGACTGAGAGGCAGTCACTCAAACAGAACACGGGGACACTGACTATCTTAAAGTCAATAAGCTGTGTGTTACACAGATGACTCTGGAGGGTATCATGCTGAGTGAAGCATGTCCATTATAAAAGGACAAATACTATATGAGACCATGACCATAAAAATTCATGAAAAGACACACAGAAAAAGAAACCGTCTTTGATGGTCAAAGGAAAGGAGAAGTGGAGTGGTGAAAATCCTAAATGGAAAGTAGAAAACCGGTGACTTTGGTGAAAGGTAAAGTGGCACACAACACTGGAGAAGCCAGCATACTGTGTAAAGCAAGTCATGGAAGCTTCACAAACACATCCGTGCTCCCCGAGGGACCAGGGTACAAGGCTAAGGGCTGTGGGGACCTTGGTCCCAAGGAACATGGAGCTCAGTGGGCATGACATGGTTTTAGAAGGACAGTGCTCTGCATTCCACTTTGGTGAGAGTAGCATCGGGGGTCTTACAAGTGTGTGAGTGACCACCTGTGATACCCCGCTGGTCTCACCCTGTCTGGAGCAAGGGAGAATGAGGAGCACCAGAGGCTCAAGGGAAAGATCTGTCTAAAGGACTCATGGACCACAGTGACCACAGCCTCCGCAGACCAAGTCCAGCACAACTAGCTGGTGTCCAGCTGCCACCACTGACCGCCCTGACAAAGACCACAACTGAGGGTCCTGGACAGAGCTAGAAGAAAGTATAAAAGAAAATTGTAGCTCACACAAGAAGACTAGACTTAGTGGTCTTAGAGAGACTGGAAAAACTCTTGAGAGTCTGGCCACTGGACACCCTTATAACGCAGCATGGAAGTCACTCCGGAGGTTCACCCTTCGGCCAAAGGCTAGACGTGTCCATAAAAAACAGAAGACTCAGTGGGCCCATCGGCCCAGGGGCCGGGGTAAGGTGGCAGGGGGGAACAGGAAAGCTGGTAACGGAGAATTCAAGGTCAAGGAGGGCGGCGGTGACGTGTCACAGGGTAGGCAACCAGTGTCACAGCAAACAGTATGAGTAGAAAGTTTTTAACGAGAAACAAGCTGCTCTGTAAATCTTCATCTAAAGTACAATACAAAATAAAAACTACAGCCAGATCAAAAAACTGTGACAGAGTCATATCCTTTCACCATACTTAGTCAGTCAGTGTGCTCAGCAGAGAATGCGAGAAGCCGGCCTCTGCGGAGGTTGTAACAGGGTCGGTGGAAGATTCATTAACACGATATGCAGGCAACACAGCCGTGCTTCCTAAAGCAAAGAGGATTTGAAGCACTTCCTGGTGAAGACCAAAGGCCACAGCCTCCAGCACAGATTACACCGCCACATCAAGAAAGCGAAAATCCAATAGCAACATCAGAAAAACAGGAAAGACTGAAGTTGTCAAGAATGTCGTTTGACTTGGATCCACAATCAACGCTTCTGGAAGCAGCCATCAGGAAATCCAGCGACACACCACACTGGGCAAATCTGCTACAAAAGACCTCTTTAAATGTGCTGAAAAGTCAAGATGTCATTCTGAGGACGAGCCTGTGCCTAACCCCAGCTGTGGTATTTTCAGTTGCCTCATCTAGATGTGAAAGCTGGACGATGAGTGAGGAAAACAGAAGAATTGATGCCAATTACGGTGGTGGTGAGGCCCACTGAACCTGCCACAGAGGGCCAGAAGGAAGGATGAAGCTGCCTTGGGAGAAGTGTGACCAGAATGCTTCTTAGGAGGTGGGCTGGCAAAGTATCTTGGATATGCTATCAAGACGGACCGCTTCCTGGAAAAGGGTATCACACTTCATAAAGTGGAGGGTCAGCCAAAAAAGGAAGACTCTGGAGGAGATGGCCTAGCACAGTAGCAGCGGGCTCCGTCACCACGCGGCTTATGAGGAGGGTGCGGGACGAGGCGACATCTCCTTCGGTGGGACACAGGCTCACTGTGAGTCAGAACCGACTCAGCAGCACCTGACGGGGGGCTCCAGCAGCAGAGTGAGAATAAACCGAGTTTTCACCCTGGCCTTGTAGACTGTGAACTTGCTGAACTCATCCATGACTTTCTGTAGATTTTGTCATTGGTGACGAGTCTTGAACATTGTCTTCACACAGAACCCTGTCCTGTGCAGACAAGACCAGTCCACTCCTTCCTTTCCAGTCAGGTAGCTTTCTTCACTTGCGTCATCTCACCGGCTTTCTTGTTTGCCCACAGAGCACTGCAGAAGTGCACCTCCAGGCTCAAACCTCAATTCCTTCAGCTTGAGACATGCCAGGCGTGCCCTTCTCTGCATCTCAGGCACTGTTACCATTCCCAAGGCAGTGTTTTCCAACCACTCATCTTCCTTCTTCATCTTCGGCCTTTGCATTTCGATCTCCAGGACTCACTGGTGCGTCCTGATTGCATGTGGGGTCAATTTCAGTCTGCAGACATTGGTCAAAATCTTCCATCTCTGCACCTTTGCATTAGTGGTTGATGCGTAAATGTGAGTAGCCATCACGTAGTGGTCTTCCTTGTAGACCTATGGATGTCACCTTGTCACTGACCGCGTTGTAATTCAGGATCTTGAAGGGTTCTTTGTGACCATGACCGCAGTGCCACTGCTCTTCAGTTGGTCACTCCCAGCGTAGCAGACCAGACGATTGTCCAAATCAAAATGGCGAATGCCAGCCCCTGCTGTCCAGAGGGATCAGTCCCTAGAGAAGGGCATCACACTTGGTGGGCAGCGAAAAACAGGAAGACCCTCCAGGAGATGGATTGGCACGCTGATTGCAACAGTGGGCTCAAGCATGAAAACAACACTGGGCATGGCACAGGACTGGGCAGGGTTTCGTTCTGTTGCTCACAGGGTCGCTGTGAGTCGGAACCGGCGACACCTGACAGCAGCAGCCTGTTTCGGCTCACGAATGCCTCGGACGTCGAGGCCTCTGCGGTCCCCTTCAGCTTTAATGACTTCTGATTTTCCTAGATTCATACCCTGGCTTTAGCATCCAGTGCCATGTTGAATAGGAGTGGGAAGTATGTATCTTTAGGAGAGACTCATCTCCATCCATCTGCTATTTAGGGTGGTGTTGGGTGCTGATCTGGCACAGATGCTATTATTAAGGGGAGGTAGTGCCCTCTCTCCCTGTCTGTGTGAGAGCTCTTACCAAGAGAGGGTGTTGGCATTTCTCAGGAGCTGCTTCTGCATCTATCAAGACAATTGTGGCTTTTTTGTCCTTTATTCCCTTTAGACGGTGTGATACATTCAACGACTTTTGAGTGTTATTCCAGCTTTGCATTTCTGGAAAAATCTTACTTTGTTCTGGTGTTCTTTGTTACTGAAATTGGTTTGCTTACACTTCTGTTAAGAACGTTCACATCTGTATTCACGCAGAGTATATAAGTGTGGTGCTTTCTCTGGGCGTCTTTTTCAGCTGGGTTTGACAGCAGGTCTCTTTTGTTTTGTTTTGTTAGTCCTTGCCTTTTTAATTCTGTTTCTACGTGTTTTAGGTATGGCAGTTCTCTTCTGTCCTGTACAGTCACTATGAGTCAGAATCAACTCAGCAGCCATGGGTTTGGTGCTGGCTTTGGTATGTGGCTGGGATTTTTAAAAAGTCACTTATTGTAGTTTCTCTTGTTTAGACTGATTTCTAGCAATGTATTTTGTGCTCCCCAGTTATATAAATTTTTTAAATGTTTCTCTCTCTCTTTCACCTCTGGTTGGATTGTGATTTCCTGTTCCACTTTTCTCTCTACTAATTGGGAAGTTACATATTTGATTTTGATTCCTGTAGAGGTTAACCTGTTTCTGTTGCTGTCAGTTACTGTCAAGTTGATTTCAACTCCTGTGTACAGAGTTGAACTGCTCCATAGAGTTTCCAAGGCTGGGGACTACCCCACCACACAGACACTTTTTTTTTTTTAGTATAATTCATTGAAAGTTTATAGTCCCAATCAATTTGCCATATAAAACCCCAAGCACCCACCTCTCTGCAACTCTATCTGCTCTCCTTGCCTTGTGACAGCACACTCTTCCTTCCCACTCTCTACTTCCAGTATCCAGTCAAACCCACACTGGTCCTCTCCTCCCCACCCTTTGCTCTCCCCTCTGAAATCAGCAGGACAGCCTCATGTATATATGAAACCATAAAGTATACACACCACCTGCATCATTCTGTGTCCCCAAGTCCAGTCCAATCTTTGAGGAGTTGGCTTCAGTACCAGTTTCAGCTGTGGCCTAGCACTAAGTCTAGGGGCTATGTTCCAGGGGACCCTCCAGGCTGTCAAACCATCAAGTCTGGTCTTTTAATAGATTTCTAGAATTTGCAGTCAGGCTGGGAACTTCTGAAGGCAGGCAGCCAGGGCTGTCTTCCAAGGTGCCTCTGGGTGGGTTTAAACCTCCAACCTTTCAGCTAGTAGTTGAGTGCTTATGCTACCTCAGGACATCTGCGTCTGTGTGTGTCAGGCAGTGGCTGCTGTCTTCACCTGCATATGCAACACAACAGTGACTCAGGCACAGTCTGGTTACTCCCTCCTAGCCTGTATTCTTTGTTGTACACTCAGCTGTATTTATTTTTAACCCAACACTTCGTCATTTTATGCCGTCGACATTTGTCTAAGGTGGCTCACCAGTCTTCCTCTTTTGTCACTCATCGTTTAGTTTTTCATCTCAGATCCTTCATCCGGGACGGCTCTTTTTAGACAACAGCGCACGTTACGATACTTTCCCTCCATGAGAATATGCTGGTACCAAAGCCGCTCAACAAACTTTTTTTTTTTTTTTTAAAAAAAGACTGTTTTATTGTTCTGTTAAAAAACACTTGAACTGGGCATAAAACTGTAGGTCCTAGGTTAAAGAAGTGATTTTCTCTTAACTCACTGAAAATATTATGCGACTTTCTTTAGGTTTCTACTGTTGCTGTTGAGAAGGAAGGTGAATTGTTGCTCTTTGGAAAGCAGTCTGTCTTTGCGGCTGCTTTTAAAACCTCTGTTTGTTTTACTGGTGTTCTGCATTTTCACTAGGATGTGTTATGGGAATTTCTCTCGTTCGTCTCACTTCAAATTTGGTGGGCTCCCTTAGTCTGTGACCTGATGTTTCCTGTCAGCTCCGGATTCTCCTCAATCACTGTCTCCTCAGACGTCACTCTGGCCTCATTGTCCCCTCCTGGAGTTTGCATCAGGTGTGTAGTAGACGGCTACACTCACCTCCACTCCCATTAGACTACTTTTTTTTCCCTTCACTTTCCTTCTTTGTACAACATTCTGGATAATTTCTTCTGATTCATCTTCCGATTCACTGTTTTGTTTTGTTTTTTAACTATATATAATCTGCTATTAATGCTATCAATTGAATTTTAAGTTTCAATTATAATTTTGTTACAGCAGTTCTATTTGGTTCTCTTTCGTACATGATAGGTCATTTCTATAGGATCTTCCTTGAAGCTCGTATATTCAAACCTTTTTTAAGTTTCTTCAGGCATTTCGAGTTACAGCAATTTTATATTTAATTTCTGCTAATTTCACTATCTGAAGTCTTTGTGCACCTGTTTCTCTGTCTGGTTTTGACGTTCTTGCTGGCTCTCATTCACAGTGTTTCACTTTCCTTGAGTTTTTTGGTTTGTTTGTTTGTTTAATGTGAATTCAGATTTCTTACAACTTATCTGTAGAAATTTTTCAGGCTTAGTGTGACGTCTGGGTGCTCTCAGGAGGGTCCATGTTTACCTCTGCCCTTGTTGGACCCCTAGGGGCACCACCAACCTGCCTGGACTTTCAGTTCTCATCTCTAGGTTTTCCCGACCACCCAAGTGGTGTGAATTTGGGCTTGGAAGCTGAGTGAGGACCAGCTTGTGGCTATAACTTCTTAAGGCAAACATTGCTCCCTTCCTTTCAGCAGTGTGGCCAGTTTCTTTACACGCCTCATGGGCTCACAGCCGGGCTATTTCTCATGGACCCGTACACTGAAAGTATAACCTTTGGGGTCCCCGTTTTAACCACTGGCAACAAAGAGGTTAAGGCACTGGTTTGCTCACTGTCCAAAACCGTGAGCCACTGGATGGGAGACAGGTGTGGCAGTCTGTTTCCGTCAGGATTGTCACCCAGGGCAGTTTTACTCTGCCTTATAGGGTCACTGGAAACCCTGGTGGCACAGTGGTTACATGCCACAGCCGCCAACCAAAGGGTCAACTGTTTGACTGCACCAGGCACTCCGTGGAAACTCTGTGGGACAATTCTGCTCTGTCCCATACGGTCGCTGTGAGTCAGAATCGACTTGATGGCAATGGGTTTTATGGGACCCCTTGGAGTTGGAACTGACTAAAGAGCAGTGGTTTAGGTGTGGTTTTGCTGTGAGACCCCCCCCACTGGGGTGAATCTGAGGCTTTTCTTTTGACCGCCCATCACACCTCCTACCTCTGTGGCTTCCAGTTTCACTGAGCTTTCGGTTTCCAAAGTCTCTCTCTTTCTGGTCACCTCATTAACACTAGTGAGTCAGACAAGCTCTTGTCAACTCACGGGAGACAAATCAGGATGCTTGAAGATGGGATTTTTCTGCACAGCCTGGGACTCTTGGCTGCCATGTCCCTGGGTCCCTGTACTGATCTAGGACCCTTCCATGCACTGTCTCCCCATGAAACTGAAAGCCACTGGGCAATGGTAGCAGGATTGCTCCATGCTGGGCCCTGGACGTCAAAGAATGGGTGACACTCGTGACGTGGGCTGAGCTGAGCCAGGAGCCCTCAGAAGCCTGGTCTGAGAGGAACACTTCTTCAGAGCCCACATCCTGAAAGAGGGAGGGAGACCGCTGGTCTGTACTGCAGGCCACCAGGCCTGTCTGACTGGGATCTTCCAGATCTGGTCCCGGGAAATGCAGTCTATGCTTCCAAGCCAGCTGCAGCCGGTTTTCATGCAAAACAGACACAAAGAAAGACACAGAGGAAGACGCAGCAGAGGCCCAGAGGCGATCCAAACCAGAAACCACGCCTGTTGCCACTGAGTCGATTCCACCTCATGGTGGCCCTATAGGACAGAGCCAAACTGCCCCCACAGGGCTTACAAGGCTGTCACCTTCCTGGAAGCAGACCGCCACATCTTTCCCCACAGAGCAGCTGGTGGATTCACACTGCTGACCTTTCAAGTTAGTAGCTGAGTAACTAACCACGGTACCACCGGGACGTCTTTCTAAAATACTTACTGCCTGGGTCTTTGCTGAAAAAGCTGGCCAACACCTACTCTGGACCAGTGGTGTCCAGCAGGAATACAGTGAGAGCCACATAGGTACTTCCACTTTCTCTAGTAACCATATTTGGGGGAAGGTGACGTTAATATCAGGAAGATTTCAGTTTACATCAAAATCAGTGTAATTTCAAGATACAAACTTAACTGTTCTAAGTGCTACATCCCTCAGTGCTGAATAACCCCACAGTCACCTTCAGAGTCCTCCCCATGGGATCTACACACCGACGCCAGTGCCCAGTCCACCCTTCAAAGCCATTTGGGAACTCTTTTTCTGGAATGGCCATCAGAGCTCTTGTCATATGACCCTTGATGTCCTGAATGTCATCCAAATGTCCTCCTTTCAATATTTCCTTTACCTTCGGGTATAGAAAAAAGTCACTGGGGGCCAGGTCAGGTGAGGAGGGAGGGGGTTCCAGTACAGTTGTTTGTTTACTGGCTAAAAGCTCCCTCGCAGACAACTAGACAATTAAGTTTGTAAACTTGCCACCTTGCCACTGTAGGAATGGTCATTCCAGAAAGAGTTCTGAAATTGCTTTGAAGGGTGGACTAGGCACTGGCATTGGTGCTTAGCCTCCCAAATAGAGTACTTCGAAGGTGACTGCAGTGATAGTCAGCAATGAAGTGCGTGGCACTTTTTCTAGGATGAATTTGCAAACTTAACTAGCAGTTCTTATATGTACTTTTACATTTTCTATTACCCATGTTTGAGGAAAAAAAGAAACAGGTGACATTAATTTTAGTAAGATTTCAGGTTACATCCAAAACAGTGTCATTTCGACATATAAGCAATATAAAAATCTGTTCAAATTGATGGCGCCCTTTTTTTCCTACAGAGTCCTCAAACACTGGCATGGCTGCACAGAACACCTCCTAACACAAACACCAAGTATTTATCAGAAATACTCTATTTTTAGAGTTCATAAAGGACACCAGTGAAAGAGTCCATTTGTACACCTAAGCTCTTCCAAACAGACTTATAAAGTTTCCAATCACTGAATTAAGGGTTTAAATTGAAATCAAATAGCATTCCAACCAGCTCGTTTGTGTCACGGACACAAGTGCTCAGGAGTCATATGTGGCTGGTGGCGGAGACAGTGGACAGGGTGACTCGAGACAGTCGTGTCTATGTCCTTGTGTGTAGAGTGACTCTCTCTTCGCCAGTGACTAGCCCACGCCAGGCCTGGAAGGAGATCAGTGCTGTGCGCAGAACACAGGGCAGATGGACAGACAGTTGAGTGCTAAGTGGGTGGGTAACATCTCATAGTCCCAACACCCCCTCTTCCCTTCTCCCACAGCAGAGCACTCGTCCTTGAGTCTCAAGCCCATGGCCCCCTCCTTCCCAGATTTGTGAGTACCACCAGCCTGGCATCTAGTCCTCTGTAACCACGTTGGCTGAAACCACAGTTTCCCTCCTGTGTTGCCCTTTGCAGAGTCCAGTAGGCTTCCAGGCAGCAATAGTGTTAATCACCAGAGTCGGGCACACCAGACCCCATCAAGCATGGGCAGCCTGGAGGGGGCACTGGCAGCCCACTGGCTGTTCCCCCGTTCCCTGTCCTAGCCTCTGTCCTCACCCCCTACGCCTCTTCCTTCTTCTACACGCTACTAAGTTTCTCTGAGTGACATGGCCGCAAATAGGCAAAGGCGTGGGGCTGCCGCTGGATCAAAGGGCTCCCTTGAGAACCCTCATTAGTCGCTATTCTGGGAACCAGTTATTTTAAGGTTGGTGTATTTTTTCTTTCCTGAGGGGCTGTCTTAGTGGATGGCGAAGTCCTGAGGTGCTAGCTCTTCCGTCAAACCACACAAACCCTGTTTTGTCCAGAGTTTCAAAGATATACCCATAACGAACATTTGCCTGGCACTCGGCACCTACCTCCGTTCCTGGGCAGGGGTGGGCGTGGCCTCCAGGGAGTTCCCATGCGCCCAGTAGGGACTGGGGGGAGACTTCTTGGAGCCCTTAGGGCTGGGTCGCCATGGAGGCAGGAGGGGACCGAGGGGACTACCACTGAATCCTTGTGCACCCAGCCGGGTGCTGAGGTCCCAGCACCCCCAAGTCCATGTCCTTCCCTACCTGCTGGCAGGATGGTCCCACACCCCAAAACAGGCCTCACGGGGAGACCAGCCCACGTTTGGCTAGCAGTCTTGTCTGGGAAGATGCTCACCCCACCATGGCCCAGGAAGTTCACACCTAAGTCAAAATGTGAAAAAATGAGAATACTTGGTGCTGGCCTGGCTGTGAAGAGACAGGCGTCCTTACTGACCGTGTGGGAATGCAAGCTTCGCTAGTAACAGAACTCTGGGAGTCTGGTGACACCTGTTAAAAACACATGTAACCTTCAGTCCAGCATGTCACTCCTGGGAAGGGAGGGCATCAGCATTATGGACACACGTACAAGGACATTAATGACACTCTGGCTCGTAATGGTGAGAAATTAGAACCGCTTAGATCATTGACAAGAGGAAGATGGACTAAATCAAGGTCCACCCCAGCTGTGGAACACGGTGCAGAGTGGGAGAGAGTGGGTTGGTGTCTCCCAGCTGCTTGAGAGGGATACATTGCTATGGCTGAGAAATGGGATGCCGTGTTGATGTAGACATGTGTCTTAGTTATCTAGCGCTGCTGTAACAGAAATACGCCAAGTCAAGGACTTTAACACAGTTATTCTCCTACAGTCTAGAAAGCCAGAAGTCCAAATTCAGGGTGCCAACCCCAGGGGAAGGCTCTCTCTCTCTGTCAGCTCTGAAGGAAGGTCCTTGTCATTATTTTTTCCCTGGAGTGTGAGCTTCTCAGTACAGGGACCCCAGGTCCAAAGAATGTGGGTACTCCTGGCTCTTGGGGCTTGGTAGTATGAGGCCTCCTCATCTCTCTGCTGGCTTCTTTTATGTCTCAAAGAGACTGACTCAAGATAGACCCTAACCCTATAGGCTGAGTCCTGCCTCGGTCACTTAAGTGCCTCCGACCCTGACTTGTGAACATACAGAGGGAGGAATTACAGCACACAGGGCAACCACGGCAGGTGACAGAAACAGTCACCATACTGCCCTGCCTCCAACTGCCCAGCACAGCATGGCACCCGGAGGTAGTCACCGGGCTTATGGGAGAGGACAGCCCCTGCGGACAATGGGGGAAGACTGTGCACAGTCTAGGGTCCCACTCACCATTGAAGCCCTCTGAGCCCCTGTCACCACACCTACCTGGGATGTACCATGGGTGGGGGGCACAGCAGAATGTCCCACCCGAGTAGCTGAACCTTTTCTTCAGGAAGCTGAGAACAGATCTGGGGTCCCTATCATCAAACCAATGGGCTTGGCCTGGAGGCCTCTGCGGGATCTTTCCATCCTGTGCCACCCCTGTGTCTGCGGTCTTGTTCAGAGTCTAGGCTACGGTCATGCGGGATGCTGGAACAGCAGCCGATACCTGGGTCTGGAGTCAGGGCAGCCTGGCTGGCGTCTGGGTGCTGCTCCTGCAAACCTGGCCTCCGTCCCAGGTGCAGGCAAGCGGCGAGGAGCCTGGCCTCACGGACTTCTCCCGTAACTGCCTTGTGGCTGCCTGTCCAGCAGAAACGGTCCCCATGGGGTGGTGGCTGTCCTTGTTAGCGGCCTCGTACATGGAGCATCCCAGATCAGTTTCTGGCCTGTAGAGCCCCAAGCAGGTGGACCCCAGGAGCCGACAGCAAGAAGCGATGGCTGTAACACCCATGCTTCTGGTCCCCCATCATAAGCCCCTGTCTCTAGAGGCTGAGCCCCTGTAACTTGGCAGACATTGGTCCCATTTAGGGGCCTGGAAGGATGAGACTCAGGGGCCTCCCAATACCGCCCAGGGCACCCTCTCACCAGGGGCCAGGGGTTGCCCTCTAGCCCTCTGAGCCCCAGTTTCCTTCTCTGTCCCAAGAGGGAAGAGGAGAGGGGTGTGTGTACCTGGGACATGCAATTGGAACTGTATCTGATCACCACCCTGGCCCTTGTCCTGTGTCCCTGGGAGAGATCTAGGATCTAACAGCCTGGATCTCAGGGCCTTCTTACCCCCTCCTACTCCACAGAGGGCAAAACCTGGACCTCCCTTGGCACTCGGGAGCCAGGGGAAGGGCTCAGAGGTGCCCTATGCCCTCTGGCTCTGAGACTGAGGCCATTGTGCCTAACTCTCAGTCTAGTTGTTCATCAACGAAGGCTCACATTATCACCTAGATTCCCTACGTTGTTGGGAGGGCTCCTGAGTTGACCCACATGCAACCTGAGAACCTTCACATGCAAAGGCCCTGTGGCACAGGGCGGAGTCATGCCTATCGCATCACCCACAGGAGGCCTGCACAGCTATTGGCAGAGATCAAGGGGCACAGGTCTAGGGGTGAGCTGGCCACTGAGGGGGGGAGCTGTACCTCTCTCCTGAATCTGGGCCTCAGTTTCCCCATGTGCACAGTGGCCTCCCTGTGCAGATGGCCATCCCCTCTGCACCACGCTTTCTTGCCTGGGTGTTCCCCTCTCAGGCTGTCTGGGGGCTGTTCCCCCCTCAGCTCTCTCCTCAATGACTCTATTTATAGGCCTCAAATATTGGCCAGAGAGGAAATTTACTTTTTTTTTTTTTTTTTTAATTTAACTCAAATCCGTGTCAACTTCTCTGGGTGTGACGGCTTCTGAGAGGGCTGGGGACAGGCAGCGGGCGGCAGACAGAGGCGTGTGTGTCTGGGTGTGCAGCACAGGCCCGATGAATGCATGTTGGTGACATGTCATGGCAGCGTGGACAAGGGACCCACGGACCCTCCTGCAGGTCCCCAGTATCTATAGTGGTGTGGGACTGTGCTCTGTCTGTTCGGCCAGCCCTGCCTGGCTGCCTGGACAGACCTCAGAAAAACATGTATTTTGGTCAAAATGGGCCCCTTTTAAACTTGTCACCCTGGGGGTCGGGCACAAGTCCCCTCCCCCCTTGGCCGGTCTGCACTAAGCAGTGGTGTGGTCACTGCCAAAAATAGATGTCCCAGCCGAAGGCAAGGCTGTCCCACTGCTCCGGAGGGGACCAGCAGGACGGGGGCCCGTGGCCCAGGCCCTGGCGGCAGCGCGGGGCAGCCCGGAGCAGGCGGAGGTGAAGGGGCCCCCATCCTGTCCCCCGCGGGGCCTTCTCCCCACGCTAGACCATGGGCACTCCCTGTCTGCGGCCTGCCCGGGGCACCACCGGCCACTGTGCCACCGATGAGCCCCCGGTCTGAGAGGGAGCAGGCCCTGCCAGCCCGCCCTCCCCAGCCTGCAGCCCCTGCCCAGACTCAGGGAGAGCCAGGGCCAGAACACAGGGGCGGGGGCAGCGCGGCCAGCACCCCCCCCCCCCGGCTGTAGGGGCCCGGGCCCGGGCGGGGGGCCGGCGGCAGGTGGATGCGGGCAGGTCCCCAGGCGGCCGGCCCGGCGGAGCCTCGGCAGCCGGGGCGCGGGCCGGGGGGCGCCCCCAAGATGGCCGGCGGGGCCGCGGCGTCGGGGCGGGGCAGCCCCGCCGGGAAGGGCCGCTCGCCGCCCGGGATCCGGTGCGCCGAGGGGCGGATGGAAATTTTTGTGGATGGAGCGCGGTGCCGAGGCGCGCCGGGCTGTTTGCGTTGGCAACGCGCTGCCGCCCGCCCCGGTCCTCCGCGCCGCTTCCCGCCTGGCGCTCGCCCCCATTCACGCCTGGCACCCCGCCCCGAGGGGCGGCCGGCGGCCCGGCGCTGGGGAGCCTCGGACCCCTCTCCAAACTTGGAGGGAGGCTGCAGAAGGGGGAGGGAGGGCTGGCCGGGAAGGCCTGTTCTTCTCAAACTGAGGGCCCCTCTGACCTCCAGATCCTCCTCTATGAAATGTGGCTGGTATGGGGCCTAGGTGAGCAGTGTATGGGCCGTGCCTGTGGGTCCAGCACCCAGGAAATGCCCAGTTCGTGGGCCTTGTCATGGTCTCCATGCTTTCAGGCAAGCAGAAGGTCACTAGGCTGGCCCGTGGTGACAGGGCCTTACACTTCACTGCCTGCACAGAAGCCTGCTGTGCCTAGGAGGGATCCTGCCTTCTGAGGAAGACTGAGGATGGAGCCGGGACTGCCTTGAAGATACAGGGGGTGAGGAAGCAGGTCACGTGGTGCCTGGGGATAGTGTTCCAGGCAGAGAGCAGGGCCAGGACAAAGGCCCTGCGGTAGGGCCAGGCCTGACCTGTCTGGGCACCAGCAGACAAGCAGGATAGCACAGCCACGGGTCACAGGGACCTTGGGGTGGCAGAGGGCTCTCCGAAGGACTCCTATGGAAAGAGATGGGCTTTGAGAGTGGAAGAGGGACAGGACCTGGCTGACATGGTCCACAGCACCACCTCCAGGCCCCCCCCCCCCCGCCCTAGAGGAGAGGCTGCAGACCTTTGGGGCCAATGCACCCCTACCACAGTGGCAGGCCCACTGAGCTCAGAGGAGCAGGAAGGACTGTGAGTGTCTTGGGAGGCTGAGGCCACAGGCTGCCTGCCTGGCTCTCAGCTAATGTGTGACAGGTGGCAGAACGTGTCCAGTAAAGCTGCCTCCATCCGTCTGCATCAGGTCTCTGTCCTGGGTCTAATCCTACGCGGCCAGAAGGCGTAACAACGTGGGGTGGTGTCCTGTGCTGTCAGACAGGGCCGCAGGGCCACAGAGGAATGTCGTCCCCCCCGAGCCATCACTCATAGAGATTTACAGGCTGTGGCCACAGAGGCCAGGGCAGGCCCAGGAGGCACGAGGAGGCTGGCCCTTACCACCAACAATGACTAGGTGGCCTGAAGACCCCTGCCTTCCCACTGACCGTGGGTAAGCCCTCCTCCTGCAACCCCCCCCCAGCAGGCAGGTGGGCAGTGTCTCCCTGGCCAGAGCCTAGGCCCAGAAGAGCCAGGACACGGGAGATTGGTGGCGCCAGGCGCCAGCTCCCACCCAGCTGAGGTCCAGGCTTGGTGGCCTCTCCCTTCCGGGTTCCTGAAGCCCTCCTCTCCTACCTGTCCAAGCCCTGCATCTGCTCAGCCTGGAGTGACCTGCTCTCCAGCTGCCTGCATAGTCCCCTCAGCTGCACCCGATGACTGGAAAGACTGTCCCTCTATGTCTGACCACATCATGCCCCTCTCACGTGTCCTCAGGACTCCTCACCTGCAGAATAACACCTCCACACGTGGCCCCCACAGGCTCTGTGCCTTTATGGCCTACTCAGCCGACCTCTGCTCCCAGCACGCACGGCCTTCGTGGCCTCCACACACGGCCTTCGCAGCCCACACACAGCCTTCGTGGCCTATACACACCGCCTCCACTCCCTGCACACATGGCCTCCACTCCCTGTGCGTGTGGCCTTCACTGCCTACACACGTGGTCTTCATGGCCTCTACACACAACCTTCCTGGCCTACATATGTGGCCCTCATCGTCTACACACACAGCCTTGACAACCTACACACGTGGCCTTCACGGTCTCTACACAGACTTCAGTGTCTCCACACGTGGCCTCCGTGTCCTGCACGCACGTCCTTTGTAGCGGGCAGCGTCCCCTTCCTGACCCTTCCGGCCTGGCTCTCAGGCACACTGTCCCCTACCACCCGCCTCCTGGGATGCCTCCTTCGTCACCTCGGCTCGCCCTTCAGCACCAGCCCCAGCACCCCGTCCTCACAAAGCCAGCCTATGCTCCCTCGTCTCCCCTCCCAAGGCCCTTGCCCTTCCACAGGCACCTTGGTGAGCACTGCAGCCCCCCTCAGGCTGGACTCAGCCCCTGGGCCCTCCCATGAGCGGCACCCACCTGTTCGCTGCCCACAGCAGCCCTGGAATGCTGGTGCTTTGGAGTACAGATCCCTGGACACCCCCTCTCTCAGCCTCAGGGTGCCCCCACAGCAGCTAGAGGGGAGTACCCTGTAAACAGGAGGGTGGGAGCTGACAGAGGGCCAGTGCTCAGGGCACAGAGGGGCAGGTTGGGCTCAGAGCATCTGTGCTCAGCCTCGCCGCTGTCCCAGCCAGCCTTTCTCTGCCTCAGCGTGAGGAGGGACACCGAGGGGGTCTCTGTCCTAACTGCAGGCCCCCACACTGCCAGGCACCTGTACACCATTTAGTCCCCGAGGCTCACGCCACCTCGCTTTCCTCTTCCACCCCAAGTTTTCCCAAGCGCTCCCTCAGGGTGCCCGGCTGCTCCCAGCCCCCAACGAGGGTCACGTCAGAAACAGCCATGAGGGGATTAGGCAGCAGCAGCACAGTTTTTTAGACAAATTTGGCAAAATTATGCCGAGTTCCTGGGTGGGGGAGGAGAGACTCTGTATGCTCATTAACATAATTGCAAACAGAACGAATCTTTCTTGATTTCATGTAAACAACAGCTTGAAATAGTTTATAATCCTTGCAGGTATCAAATTAAGTTCGTACTTATGGTCTGGGAATTAATTACTCTCGCAGCGAGACAAATGTGGAAACTGTGTATTTTTGACAAGAAAATTAAGCAGCTATTGGGGAAAATGCAACCTAATCGTTGGAGAGAAGATTGTTTCTAAATTGGCTGCAGTGTTTGAACTCTCGCCTTGGTGGTGCGGAGCTGGGTTGGGGTGTGTGTGTTTGCCTGATCTGGGGCTGGCTTGGGTAGGCTGTTGGGGGAAGTGGCAAGGGAGGTGCCGAGGAGGGGACAGGGGCCGCGTCCAGGCCTGGCAGTAGGGTCCAGCAGCGTGGAGCCGGGAAGCACCGTGGTCACAGGCTCGGGACAGGTGGGGTGTCCTGCGGAGGGAGGGCAGCTCCCACAGGTCACTGAGAGGGCCCCACTCAGAGCAAGGGGGCAGCAGCGAGGGGTCCGAGGCGAGGAGGATGCCAAGCGGGCAGGGATCATGCCGGTGGTCACAGACAACTGTCTTTGGCATGGAACTTTAAGTTAGGTTCACGTGTGTGTGTGTGTGGTATGTGAGTGGCATGTGTACAGTGCATGTGTGTGTTTGTGAGAGATGTGAATGTGCGTGGGAGAGTGGGTGTCACGCATGTGTGTGTGTTGTTAGTGTGTGTGTGGTGTGTGCATACTGTGGGAGTGATAAATGTGTATGTGTGTGTGTGTGGTGTACATAGAGTGTGAGCGTGAGCTGGCATGTTCATAAACAGGAGCGTGTAGGGGAACAGTTGTGTGTGTGAGAGCGTCTGAGTGGTATGTGAGTGTATGTATGTGTGTATGTGGGGTTGTGTGTGAATGTGGGAGGGTGCACTTACCTGAGCGTGTGTGTGACGTGTGATATGTTTATGAGGGTCAGTGTGGTGTGTGCTTGCGGGGACATGTGGTATAGGCCGAGAAGTGACAATTCAGTTTACAAACTCATGCTAGAAAAAGTGCTGCACACCTCATTAGTGACCATCACTGTGGTCACTTTGGAAGGACGCCCCCTGGGAAGCTAGGCGCCAACGCCAGCCCCCAGTCCACCCTTCAGAGCAACTTTGGAACTCTTTCTCTGGAATGGCCATCAGAGCTGTCATCGTCTTACCCTTAATGTCCTGAATGCCATCCAAATGTCTTCTTCTCAGTATCTCCTCTATCCTCGGGTAAAGAAAACAGTTGCTGGGGGCCAGATTGGGTGAGTGGGGGGTGTTCCAATACAGTGACTTGTTTACTGGCTGAAACAGTCCTTAGACATCCAGACAACAAGTTCTCAAACTTGCCACCCTGCCACCACGCACAATGGGCATTCCAGAAGGAGTCCCAAAATGGCTTTGAAGGATGGACTGGGCACTGTGTATGGGTATGATTATGTGCGTGTGGTGTGTGAGTGTGTGTCCATGTGTGTTAGGCTGTCCATGGGGGGTGTGTGTGCCCAGGATCACAGGGGAACCGTGGACACCAAGGACCGCAGTCAGCGTGGGTGGGCAGCCGCGTGTGCCCCTCACAGGCTGTAGCACAGAGCTCGCCTGTGGGCAGCGCTTGGCAGCCTGAAGCTGATGGAACCCCACCAAAGGTGCAGCTCTTCTCGGCGGCCATGATGAGGGTGACTTCAGGGAGACAGTGAGTGCGCGGAGACCATCTGAGGGTGGTGACGCCACTGGGAAAGCGGTATCCACAGGCTGGAGAGGGGCAGGTGGGTTTGGGGTGTCCGGTGCAGCATGAAGGAGCTGATACAGGGGTGCAGTGGAGCCCAGGAGGGAGAGGGAAGGGGGGGCAGGTTGGACATGGGTCAAGGTCTGGGTGTGATGCCCAGGACAACCGAGGGGCGAGCACAGGGCGCTGATCCCCCTGCGTGCGGTGCTGAGTCTGAGGCATCCGTGGCTGTCACCACGCTCTGTCCTGCTGCAGCAGACACTGTCCCCCTGCTGTGTATCACTGACCAAGCATGGGACCTGTAGGCCAGAGCTGGGAGAGCTCCTTAGTTACACAGAGGCAGCGAGTTCATTGTCACAGGAGGTGACCAAGCCGAGGCCAAATGACCATCTAGCTTGACGGCTGAGCAGGGGCTATGGCCGTGGAGGGTGACATCCATGCCAGGCCACCAAGCCTGCCGAACTGAGGGGCTTAGGACCTGGGAGTGAGGAGGGAAGGAGTGGGGGTCTAGTGATGACATGCTCACTCAGGGGTTAGGGGTTTCAGCTGAGGATGGGAAAGCCCTGTGACCGGAGCACCCAGAGACAATTCGGGCATGCCCTGTTCTGAAGAAGCTCTGTGGAACCCTCTATCCTGCACAGGTCTGCTGGGAGGACAGCGGGGACCCTGTCTCCGTGGCCTGGGTTCTGCCTACCCAGTCTCCCAGACTTTGCCAACGTAATGGTCATCTGTGGGGCCTGTGGCCAGTGGGAGCGGGGCCCTGGAATGCACCGTCACTTCCTGGGTTCTGGTCACTAAATTTCGGGATGATACAGCCCCATCGTGCAGAGACTACTTTAACCCTGCAGCACCTATTTGAGGCTCTGGTCCTCCACTTGGGCACCATGCACTAGATCAGAGTGCTCAGCTCTCAGGAGATGGTGGGCCTGGCAGCACAGATCCCCAAGAAGTAGGGACAGACCCCAAGGCCAGCCTCACCCCAGGACATCTGTGTGTCCTGGCCATGTCAGTGGCTGCAGGTCCTGGAAGCGGGGCCCTGGGGAGACAGGGAGGGGTGTCCAGCTTCCTGGCCTGCCCATCATGCACTCAGACTTCGGAGGCAGTGTCCAGGCAGCCTGAGATTTCTCTGGTGGATCATGGGACAAGAGGGGCTAATGTCCTGCTGGGTCCTCACCGCTGTCCCTGCAGGGCTCCCAATCAGGACCCGCAGCCCCTTGTCACTCCTGGGATGTCGGGGGGCAGAGGGGATACTGGTATGAAAGCTCATGCCCAGCCCTACCGTGACACACACTCAGCTTAGGGACCCTCCGTTGTAACCCATGCAGACAAGCCTGCACTCATCCCCCACTGCAGCGGGCAGCCAGGCCGGTCCTGCTGTGAGCTATGCAAAGTGGTGTGTGAGGGGTTTTCAGGGTGTCTCGGCACATAAGGGGGTTTGGAGGTATCTTCATGTATAACGGGTATTGGGGCATCCAGGCAGGTAAAGGGGTGTACAAGGATCTGACAACATCCAGGAATGTAAGGGGAAATTGGGGCATCTGGGACCGTAAAGAGTATGAAGACAGCTGCGTGGTAGGTGTATTGGGGCATCTGGGTGTGTAGGGGTCTGAGGTTATCAGGGCACGTCATAGAGTATTGGGGCATCGGAGCGTGGATGGATCTGTGACCATCCAGGTGGGTAGGGGGATTGGGTGTCTGGGTATAGACAGGTATGAGAACATTGAGGTGTGTAAGGGGGTTGGGGGGCTGGCCCCACAGGGAGGATCTGCGGGGCCCTTCTCAGTGCCCACCCCAAACCCATGCCAGGGAAGAGAAGAGCAGGCGCAGATGCCTGGCCACCCTCGGCCCCCTGTGGTGGCCGTCCAGCCTGGTTGGGGGGCGTGGCTTTGTGACACTGTCTGTCCCTCCTGCACTGGGCTGAGAGTGAGAGGGCAGGGGTAGCGGGTGAGCTGCAGCCTCCTCCGCCCTCCGTGCCCCCTGTGCCCAGAAGCCTTCAGAGTGTCAGCAGGAGCTGAGTGTCCCTCGCAACACTGACCTGGATGGGAGCCTGTGTGCCAGGGACAGGGACAGGCCAGAATGTTCCCCAGGACCAGCACACGCAAGCTGGGCCTGCTCTTCTGCAGTCTGCCCCCCTTACCTGCCTGCACCCCCTCCTGCCCCTCGGCTCGGTGAAGCCGTGCCCACCCGTGGGTGCCCAGACTCGTCCCAGGAGGCCTGGCCCTTCTCTCTGCATCTCGGGGCCATGCCTTCCACGCCTCTCCTGTCTGGTCACTCCCAACCTGATCCCTAGCACCCACCCTGCCGCCCTGCTGGTCTGCAGGCTACAGGAGAGCCCTGTGTAGGTGGGCCCTCTGGACACTTTAAGCCAGTCCGTAGCCCTGGGCACCAAGTCCCCATGGTCAGGGCTGCCTTGGGGGCCTGCTATAGCTTCCCCACATCCCGCTTTCCCAAGCCCTCAGGCCCAGTAGGGCCAAAGGTCGAGGGTAGAAAGAGCCCAGCAAGTGGAGCCTGACATGCCCACCCTGGGATCAGGCACCACAGCTGCTGATCTAACAATCAGTAATGTCTTTGAACTTGACAAGAAGGTCCCGGCCTTGTAGAGAGAAACATGGACACAGCTGTGATAGTCCAGGAACAACAGTTCACATGTGGGGTGTCTGTCACCTGACTTGGAAGTCCTGACCCTAACACATCCTTACCAAAAGATTGGCACGTGCAGATGCACCATCTCTGTGACAACTGTCCACATTTTAGGTTTGAGGTGACTGAGGCCAGGGCCACGAAGCCAGCAGGCGGCGGGACAGCATTTGGGCCCTCCCCTCTGTTTCCACCTGGGACAGGTGGGAACGGATGTAAGGGAACAGCTGCAGATCTCATCACCCAGATCTCATCACAAGGATGGGTGAGGCTGTTGGCTGCCCAGGGAGGAAATGAAGGTAGCATCTAGCCTCCAAGCTACAACAGAACGCATGTCGTGTACCTTAAGGTCCCAGATGAGAAAAGTGAAACTACTAAAACAACTGAAAACCTGGACAGGATTGTGAGTGTGTGCAGCCACTATGGAGAGCAGAGTGGCAGTTCCTCGAAAAGTGAAACTCAGTGTGACTCCAGGATCCACAATCCCACCCCTGGGCTCATACCTGGACACAGTGACGGCAGGGACCCCCAGGTACGTGTACACCAGTGTTCCCTGAAGCGCCGTTTTCAGCCCAAGTGTCCCCAACCGAGGAAGGCATAAACACAGTGCAGCCTGTCCACGCAGCAGAGTGTCACTCAGCCACAGAGAGAAGCAGCGTTCCGACCCGGGCTGCCACGTGGGCAGACCTGGAAGACACAGCACCGAGTGAAGTAACCACAAAGCCAGAAACCAAACCTGCTGCTGTCGAGTCAGTTCCAACTGACAGCGAGCCTATGGGACCAAGTAGAACTGCCCCACAGGGTTTCCAGAGAGTGCCTGGTGGATTTGAACTGCCCACCTTTTGGTTAGCAGCCAGAGAGAAATAAACCAGGCACCGAAGGCCAAATGTTGTATGATCCTACTTAGATGGAATGTGCGGGACGGACAGATGTGTGGAGACCAAGGAAGACTGCCAGTTGTGGGGGTGAGGGACAGAGGAGTGGGGAGGATGAGCCATCCTGGTGGAGAGGCCCCTTGGAGGGTGCGAAGACTCAAAGAATAGGAGAGAACATTCCCAGAAGGAAGCCCCCAGGAATCAGGAGGGAACGGCTGCTTGTAGCTGCTGCTGGCCTTTTAGTAGGATCTAAAATCCAGTTTTACAAAATAACCTCTTTTTTCCCCCAAAAGTATGGCGAATGTCAGCTGGGTTGGACTTTGGCCATGGGTGCCGAATGCTCCAAGCAGGAGGGACCTGTGTTTCCTGCTCATTTATTAAATGACACAGGTGTTACTGGGAGCAGAGTTCGCTGATTCACTTTGTCTTGTTCTGTGAACCCAAGTGATAAATATGCTTGTACAGCTGAGAGAAAGTGGGGTGGGAGACTTTGAAAGCTGTCTATGCCAAGAAGAGAATCGATAGTATCCATTTCAAAATAATGTTGTATTTGGGTTTCTGGCATTAAGTACCCAGTGGTGTAGCTTTAAAAAAGTGTGCAAGAACAAAGGATGTTAACAAGACAAAATCTGGCTCTGCTTTTATGACCTGTACTTTTGAAATAAAAGTAGAACAACTACTTTCTGCCTTGCAAAAAAAAAAAAAAATCACCCAGAAGATACGTGACACCATGAACCCTCTGAGACAGCCACCAACTGACAGCACGTGGGCCTAATGCGGCCCACTGCCTGTGTGTGTATAAATAAAGTTTTATTGCAACAAAGCCATGTGCAGTCGTAGACATGTTGCCTGTGACTGCCCTCAAAGCCTAAAATAGTTACATCTGACACTGTACAGAAAGAGTCTGCCCACCCCTGCAGACAGGTGGAGGCGAGGTGACTTGGGCACCCCCTGATCTGCTGCAGAGAGTGTGAACCTTCACCCTTCGGAAAAGGGAAACGTGTCGATGCAATCTGTCAGAGGTGTTCAGAGCCACCCCTCACCCTCTGACCCTGTTCGCCCCTTCCAGGAATCTATCCCCAAGGAACACTTCAGAGTTGCTGCAAAGGTTTATGCTGAAACAAGTTAATCCCGGCATTATTTATACCAGCAAGAAATTGGAAACAGAGTAGAACTTCCAGTGTGTACGGGATGGTAGGTCTGGCTCTGCGCACGGCAGATGGGATGGCGGCAGCACTTGGGGACCACGGAAGGGGCCAGCCTCCAGGGTTGTGTGCAGAGACGCGCCCTGCAGGGCCTGAGTTTGGGGAGGATGAGACCTAAAATACCACCTTGCAGAGAACACACTGGGACATCGGTGAGACTTGTCCCTGGTGGGATTGTAGGTGTGTTTCATGAAATATCCTTCTGCATTTTCTGAAACTTCTACAAGGAGTGGGTGAATACTTTCATGATCAAGACAAGACAGGCAGTGTGGACAAGAGGGAGCAGAGAGGGTGGGCCGGCCGCCCTGCCAAGGGACCTGACTGGTCTGGCCTCAATTCGAAAGTTTCTGTGGTCACAGCGACCGCTGTGTGAAGCAGTGACTGCATGCTCTGCTGTGACACCCGGGCCACGGGCTTCCCAGGTGACCAGGTACCTGGGCCCCCAAGGGCTTTCTGTGGCTGGCACGGGACAGGACAGCTGACCACCTGCACCTCCCAGCCTCCTGCTCTGTCCTCTCCCCACCCCTTCTGTCACCTCAGCACCCTGCATCCGTGCCCTCTACGGTCTCCACCCTGCCAGGTCACTGCCGTTGAGCACACCAGGCTCAGAGTCGTCCGTTTGGGATTCTCCCAGAGTCGGTTGTCAGCCTGCAGGGAGGGTCCACAGCTGCCCCCCTTCGTACCCTCCTTTGTGCCCTGGGAACCCAGTGGCCCCCCAAAACCAGACCAGACATCTCAAGGTCTTCACGCCTCCAGCCTCAACACAGCACTGTTCAGCAGCGGGTAGGCAGAGGACAGGGCAGGAAGGGGTGGTGGGTTCCCATGTGGCCCAGGGAGAGGACAGAGCCAGACTAGACCCCTTCTGCAGGCCCAGCAGCCCAAGGATCCCAGCCAGCATCTGGCCTGCCTGCTCGCACTTGGGGTCCGTGACAATGGTAGGGAGGACCAGTCGGGCCCTGGCTCTGTCTAGGGACACCAGCGTGCCTTTGCTAGGAGAGGAAGTAAATGGCAGTTACCAGGAAGTCCTCCCACTGCTGCTGTGACCCACACAGAAGGCTGCTGCTGACTCTCAGGGATAAAGACACGCAAGTTCATTATCATCACGAGCTTTAGGCAAAATGTCTGGTCGGGCTTGATAAGCTCTGGCTTCCCAGGCCCGGGGCCCCACGCAGGACCCCACCCTCCTTGGAGTGAACCCAGTGGCGTGTCCCACCCGTGCCCTGGGGGGCTGTGTCCGCGCACTGACACAAAGCCCCCCTCCGATGTCGGGGACCAGATGAGGCTGAGGGGACAGCGGGTGGGTCTCTGCAGCATGGAGGCCTCCCCGCTGCCCTCTCCGGGCTGGGGGCCAAGGCGGTGTCATGAGCTAACTGCACAAACAGTCCTGCCCAAAAAATATGCTTTTGTTTCTCTCGTAAATCTCTCCTTGGAACGCGCCCTACAGGCCTCGGCACTCGGGCCGCTGCCCGGCTGGCCTCCGCGAGGCCCCAGCACAAAAGCTTCCCAGGGACCAGGCAGTGGGCAGCGTGGGGCTTCTGAGCCCAAGAGCGCCCTGGTGCCCCTCCATTCCTGCCACCCCCGCCCTGCCTCTCTCACCTCCTCTCCCGCTCACCTTCGGCCTCCCCCTCTGTGAAGCTTCTGGTTCTCCCTCTGCGAAGCTCCCCAAATCCTGCCCTGCCCGCCCCACCTCCTGGCTCTGGGAACATGTTTGTCCCCAGCTCTACAGGAGCTGTAGCACGAGGTGGGGAGACGGGGGCCGAGAGGCACCTGCAGCCTCAGCCCGGGTCTGTGGAGAGGGGTGAGCAGCTTCTCGGCCCTCTCAGCCGGGTCACTGGTTTGGGGGGTAGGTACACTGCACCCCAGGCTAACTGCTGCAAACGAGGGAACCCTTGGCCAGCCCCACAGGGGTCCACGGTCCAGGCAGAGCTCTGGGCCCAGCCTGTAGGGACCCACTGAAGCCAGTCGTCCCTGCTTCCAGCCATGAGGACGTGCTGCCCCAGCCTCTCGTCACTCCGCTTTGCCCCAGTGCCCCAACCTCAGAGGCTTTCCGGGAGCGCTTCCACAGCGAACGTTCATTGCCCACTCTCATCGTCACCTAACGCTGCCCCGACCCTCCCTGGGGGCCCCTCTAGCCCCGTACACCCCTCATGGCACCCACCATCTTTCCTGGCAGCAGTGTGAGCTCAGAGCCCTAGACAGCCTTGGTGTCCCCAGAAGAGCCAGTGCCACCAGCCTAGGCTTGCAGCCAAGGTCACGGGGGCGCTGTCTGTGAGTGCCTGGCCTGGTGCCCAGCCCATGGAGTGGTAGCGCCTTCCCCGAGCTCTAGGCCCAGGTCAGCCACCATCTTCTCAGGTCCCAGGACTCCAGTGCATCAGTCCGGGGCTGGCTCACCACCCCCCACCCACTCACAGCTCCCACCAAGCCAGGCAGTGTAATGGCACCGGGGGGAGCAGTGTGGAACGCCGGGAAGGACAGCGCTCCTGGCATTACGGAGCTGCCACTGGTCAAAAATACACTAATTACAGACTGCAGTGATTACTGTGCAGGGAGCCAGGGAACCACTGCCGGAGGGCAGTCAGGGAGACCCCGTGGGAGGGGCACCCCGAAATAGCAGTCCCAGTGGCTCTTCATAGGCTTCGGTGCAGAGCTGCACCAGGACAGTGACAAGAAGAGGCCATGGTTTCCCTGTAGCTGACCACCATTCACTTTTCAGAACAGATGTATTTCAACAGATGGGTGTTAGAGTTTTGTTGGAATCACTGGAAAACTCCAGCAGTACAGAAAGATCCCAGGTAGAAAGTAAAAACCTGGATGACCATCGTCCCTTTCTCCAGGGACTCTCACAGTTAGCGCTGGACTAGCTGTCACCGGGGATACAGTGTTCCAGACATGGCTGTGCACGTGTGCTTGGGGAGAAGGGCAGGAGAGTGGGTAGGGGATGGATGGATGGAAGAACAGTTGGATAGATGTGCAGGTGGATGGGTAAGTGGGTGGGGGTGGGTAGACAGATTGATGGGCAGACAGGCAGTGGAAACAGACATGTAGATAGACATCCATGGATGTGTGGATCTGTGAACATATAGCTGGGTAGATGATGGATGAATATGATGGACGGATGGGTGGCTGGATAGATGATGGACGGCCGGATGGCCAGACGGCCAGACTGACGGACGGACGGACGGATGGATGTGGATGAATGGATGGATGGATGGATGGATGGATGGATGGACAGACAGATGGATAGATGGATGTGGATGTATGGACAGTTGAATGGATGGATGGATGTGGATGGATGGACGGACGGACGGACAGACAGACGGATGGATGGATGGATGGATGGATGGATGGATGGATGGATGGATGGATGGATGGATGGATGGATGGATGGATGGATGGATGGATGGATGGATGTGGATGGATGGTGGACAGATGGATGGATGACGGACGGATGGATGGATGATGGACGGATGGATGGATAAACAAATGAACAAATAAACAAACTGTCATAAATGATTATAAATATGGAATCACACCATACAGGCTACTTCTGAATCATTCATTTTTTCTTAAGAAAGAGGAACAAACCAAACTAAAATGAAAGAAATTGCTTAATTCAGATGAATGTACCTTCACCAAAAGAGAAAGTCATTTGTAAGCTTCACTTCACGGTTTCGGGGTGGAATGCAGTGGAAACGGGAGCTGGCCTTGTAGTGAGTTCTGCGGTCCTCCTTTGGCCCTGGGTGATGCTATAGGGGGCTGCAGCTCTTCCCCACCTCCTCCCTGTCCCCCAGTTCCTGTCATTTGGGCCACGACTGTTGTTGTCCGCACACAGCCAGGTCTGTAGCCTTTACACACTGTGAGAGCTGCCTTCTGCTATCAGTGCCACCAACATGTTAGAAGAGTCACCGTGGTCCCCTCACCACAGCTGCTGGTCCTCAGCTCTCTAGGTTTGTCTCCCAGTTGATTGGGTCCCTGCTTCACCAAGGTCCTCCCTGCCCTGTGTTGTCTTCAGAACAGTGTCCCTTCTTCCAACTCCCCGTGGGTCCTAGCCGTGTTTTCCCTGCAGCCTTCCCTCCTGCTCCATCTGGACTCTTGGCCCCCAGACCCTTCTGCCCAGAGTCAGGCTATAATGGATCTTTATGAGGATTCTAGGTTGGGCTTACTGTTCCTCGAGTCTTGTGCCGTCTTTCTCGTTGGTTTCTTTGGTTTTCTGGGAAAATCTCAAGAAGTGTGCAGACCATAAACTTCCTGAGTTACTGCACATATAAAAATGTCTTTTCCAACCATCGTGCCCTATTGATAGTCTAACTGGGTATAGAAGTTCAGACTGGAACTGATTTTCCCTTTGAATTGTGAAGACCGCGTTCCGTAGTCTTCACCAGCCTTGCTAGAAACAAATCTGATGCCTGCTTTCTTTTTATTCCTTTGCAGATGACCTCTCTCTCCCTCCCCCTGCCTCCCCTCCTCCCTCTCCATCTTCCTCCCCTCCTCCCTCCCCGTCTCTCCCTCCCCCTCTCCTCCTCCCTCTCTCTCCCTTTCCCCCTCTCCCTCTCCATCCCCCTCTCCTTCCTTCTCTCTTTCTCTTCTCTCTTAATTTCTCGAAGCTTTTGATGTCTATACTCTAGCCTCAGGGTTCAGAATTCCCCCATGAGGTTCTTTTTGGGTAACTGTGTTCTTTGAAGGTGCTAGACACTTTGGGTACTTAGCCAAATTGAGTCTTTCGGCTCCAGAAAATTCTATTATTTCTGTTATTCTTATCTGTTATCTCTTTCTGAAATTCATATTAGTCAGATTGTTTTATTAGCTGCTATCACATCAACCCTGACACATGGATACGCTGTGCACACTGGAACAAAACAGACCAACAGGCTGTGACCACAGGGCTCTAGCTGCCTGCTTTTTGGAAGTAGATCACCAGGCCTCGCCTCCTGCTCTCTCTCAGTCCGAAAGGTCTGCTGAAACCTGCTCAGCATCCCAGCAGCACACAGGCCCCCCGACCGATGGGTGGTGGCTTTGCACGAAGCACTTCGATGGGGTCAGACCCAGGTGTCCCCCATGGAGGAGGGGGAGCCCACCACAGAGCCCGTGCTGATCTCAGAGGATAGACAAGCACCCTTCGTCATGCAGGCACGAGGCCCAACAACAAAGTCCACGCACCTCACGGCTCTAACGGCTGACTGTCACCATGATCCCTTTCCAAGTCCTCCCCTTGGGAGGCTGTGCACCGATGCCAGCACTTAGTCTACCCTTTAAAGCAATTTTGGAACTCTTTCTGGAATGGCCATTGCACACAGTGGCACAGTGGGAAGTTAGCAAACTTAATTGTCTAGTTGCCTGGGAGGGAGTTTTGAGCCCATAAACCAATAACTGCACTAGAACACCCTCCCTACTCACCTGATCTGGCCCCTTGTGACTTTTCTATACCTGAAGATAAAGGAAATATTGGAAGGAGGACATTTTGATGACATTCAGGACATCAAGGATAATACCACCACAGCTCTGATGGCCATTCCAAAAAGAGTTCCAACATTGCTTTGAAGGGTGGACTGGATGCTGGTATCAGTGCGTAGCTTCCCAAGGGAGTCCTTTGAAGGTGACCGTGGTGATATTCAGCAGTGAGGCCTGTAGGAGTTTTTTGGGGTGAGTTGGCGAACTTCCTTGTCAGACCTCGTGTGTCTGTCCCCTTTTCTCGCTGCCCCCCTTTAGGAGCTCGTCTTTTGGTCTGGCCAGTTGGGAGTTCTGGGGAATTCTTGCTAATGACCCTGTTTGTAGCTTCCCACAGCGCTTGCTCGCTCGGGGACGTTTTTCATGGCGTTTGCCCTTATTTTATGGGTGTAATGGTGACTTCAATCTTTTTGGAGATTCCAGATGCTTCTTTACATCTTAAGATCTGCTCAGTCCCGGATCTTCTGTGTCTCCAGCAGGTCACTCTCTGTTTGGTTAGCCTGGCCTTTCTCTTTCATGTTGCAAGTCTTGCAAATGTTTGCTTAGGATCTGTGTGCGGGTGGAGCTGGCTGCATTCAGGGTGTGCTTGATAGAGATTCAGTGGGGTGCTAGTCATGAAACTAAGGGAGCTCCACATACCTGGGTGCTGAGGCTGCTTCCTCCAAGAGCCTTCCTGGCACCCACGCCCCAACACGGAACCCTGCCCTGACCTCAGCTTTGTCTGATGCACAGAGAAGTCAGCTCCTGATGTAGCCATCCAGTGTCAGGGGCGAGAACATCTCCTGAAATGTGAAGAAGTGCAGAAGGAAATCTATTGACTCACAATGCCTGAAAGTAAAAGTGGCTTAAGGTGCAGCTAGACTCAGGGGCCAGGGCCACAGAAAGCCTGTCTCTCTCCATAAGGTGCAAAAGGACGACAACAGCCCCAGACTACAGCCTTGCAGGTCCCAGCTGCCCCCTTCCCAGCAGCCCCCGCTCAGGTCTCATCTCACGCAGACTCCGAGGGCCAGCGTTGGCTGCACGCCCATTTCTGAGTGAAGCCCAGAGTGTCAGGGGGTGGAGTGTTCTCACAGTTCAGACAGGATTCGAGCAGTTGTTCACCCTGGAGCCAGCAGGCAGGGCCCCTCAACCCAAACCCTGAAGATCCCAGCAGGGGGAAGGGGTGCCCCTGGGGAGAAGGCAGGAGAGACAGCGTGGCCGTGGCTGTGGCTGGTGCGGGCTGGGGTGGGGACCCTCCTCTCTGGCCCACCCTGGCAGAGGCTGAAGGTGAGCTGGCCAGGGCCCAGCTTAGCTTCTGTGACAACGTGGCCTCCAGACACAACGGCCTGCGTACGGCAGCAGTGCCATCCTCTCTTTCATGGTGGCTGCGGGGGCTTGGTTCTGACTGGTGGCGGGAGTCACTTCCCACGTTTAGGGACCTAGGTCCCTCGTGTCTGCTACTCCGCAGGCCCTGGGGTGTCGTCCTGGTCTGCACATCCGTGTCTTGTTTGTGTCCGGCCACAGGAGAGTGGTCAGGGACAGAAGTCTGACTTGAATGACCGCCCCAGGCCCTGCGCTGCTCATAGCAGCCAGCTCCATACTGAGCCCCGCGGCCACTCCTCACGGCCAGGCAGGCCTGGACACGCAGTCTCTGCCTGTTCAGCAGGGCACCTGGGCTGGCTCATGTTTTCAGCGTTCCTCTGGCTACTGCAGGAAAACCAGAGTGCCCCTTGGGACAGGGCCCATCGCATCCCTCTCCCCATGTCTCAGTTTCCCCATCTGCAAATGGCCGTTCATAACCCTACCCCACAGGGTCATGGGTGGTCACTGGGCAAGGCAGCAGAGCCTACAGCGCTTGTGGGTCACTGGCACCTCAGGAGGAGTGGGTGTCACTGCAACGGTGATAACCTCCAGCCTACCTTCTCCAGAAAGTCCTCCCTGACTGCTCATAGTTCGGGTGGTCCCCCTCCTGGGGGTCTTGGGGTATGGTGAGGCAGTGGCATCCTGAAAGCCCCTTAGCTATGTGCCAGCTGGTTCACCTCCAAGTAGGGAGCTTCCCGCAGTACCCTTTGTCCCCACAGCAGGATGAGGGTCAGATGCCTGTGAGTGGTCCACTGGCTGTGACAGCAGAGAGTCCCTCACTGCGGTCTGGGACATAGCGCCCAGTGTCCTGGCCTCTGGGATCAGAGCAGGCCCCTCTGATGGGGAGGGTCTAGATTCAGGGGCCAGGGCCCCACAGACAGGCAAGCTCTACTTCCCCGGTATGGCCGTGTCTGTGTTTTCCTGCTTTAGTCTCTGGCAGGGCAGGCAGCGGGAAGCGGGGCCCTGGTTCCCCATCAGGGTGAGGCTGAAAACGGAGCTTCCTCCCTGTCCCGGATCACAGCAGGGAGGGGGGGAAAAGCTGTCACTCACAGACCCCGCTGAGGCAGGGGGCTTGCACGTCCAACACCTTGTGCTGTTACGAAGATGGACCCTTTGCTGGAGCAGGGACAGAGGACACTCAGAGTAGAGTGGCAGATGAACTATGGCATATTCAGCTAAATTTTAATTTTATATAATCACATTTTTTTGGTAGAAGTATGTCCCATGTGACACTTGGGATATACTTGGACAAAAACCGATTCACCCAGCATCTGTGCTTTCCAAATACAGCCACCCTCCAGTGGTCCTGCAGCCAGGGAGGCACTGAACTTCACCTCTGGGCTCAGAAGCCCCCAAACTTCCCAAGGAAACAAGGCTCACCTCAAGAGCAGGCCTTGTCTCTACAGTGGCCCCAGCCGCACACCCCGTATCTGAACAGAGGTCAGCAGACTTTGTGTGTGAAGGTGCAGGTGGGGGAGTTAAACATGACCGCCAGCCAGACCCAGTCCTCACTCCTGTCCCGCCAGGGCCTGGCCACCATGTCCAAGCTCAAGGAGTGGCTAGAGCCCTCTGCTTCCTGGCCTGCCATCCCCTCTTTGATCCAGGACCTTTCAGCCACATGGAGTGTATCCCCTACTGAGAGGGAGCAGCAATTCACGGGATGAGGGAAGGAACACAGGGCCAGCCGGCATCTTGGTTCCCATCTATTTTTATAGTGGATGACAGACTGTCAGCCCCTAGTCCAGTGGCTGTGTCATCAGCACCTTTGATCTTCTTGTCATTGTTGCGAGATACACCAGAGGCAGCTGCTGACCGCTGTGGAGGAGTGACGGCACACAGCCTGGGGGGCAGAGGAGGGGTTGGGGTAAGGGGGGGGAGGCAAGTAGAGTACATGAGAGGGAGGGAGGGGGAGAAGAATCAATGAGTGGAGATATGGATGGACAGACAGATGAACAGACAGACGTGTGGACCAATGGAGATATGGATGGGTAGATGAGGGAGGATGCGTTAGTGGATGGATGGACAGACGGAGGGATGGGTGGACGGATGAGTGAGTGGAGATGTGGATGGGTGGATGGTGAGTTGGTGGATGGACAGGTGGATGAGTGAGCTGTGGATGGGTAGGTGACGAGCAGTGACAGGTGGACAGAGGGATGGATGGGCACATGAGAGGACGAGCAGAGGTATGGGTGGGCAGGGGATGGGGGTGGATGGATGGATGGGTGATTATATTTACAGATGGAGATGTGGGTGGATAAATGATGGGTGGTGATGAGTGGGTGGACAGACGGATGGCTGAGAGACAGGTGTGAATGATGGGTGGATGATAAACGAGGGAAGACGTGGATGAATGCTTGGAGAGTGGTTGGGCAGGTGGATGAATGGGTGGAGATGAATCTGTGGACAAATGGTTAGAGATGTGAAGGAAGATACAGATGGGTGGGTGGAAATAGGGGTGGGCAGATTGATGGATAGGTAGACGGGTGGACAGGCGAGCGCAGTAAGGAAGGCGGGGAGCAGGCATGAGTAGGTAAGGAGGGGGCCCCAAGCCCTGAGAGCTGGCTGGTGCCCCTCCCTGCCCACCTGAAGCCAGCCCGTACTGCTCATCCGCTCTGTGTTGCCAGGCCTCGGTCTTGAGTTGTTTTCCTTCTAGACTCTTCTTGCCCAGGAGAGATCAGAAAGGGGTCAAAGTTCAGTGCCCTCTGCTCCTGTCCTGCGTGGCCCCCATGCCTTCGGGGCTAGCCTGGGATGGGGTGAGAAGGTGTGTCCCAGAGAGGCTCCCTGCTCTCTGTTTGCCACCTTTGCCTGACCTCAGCCTTGGGAGTTGTGGGGAACAAGGGTAGGGGGGTGTCATCGTGGTGCCCACTCCCTTTGGCCCTGCTCCACGTCGGGCACTACGCTGGAGTTCTCGTGTCCTCAGTAGCCTCACAGGGTCAGAACTGGCCCTCCCATCTGACCCCAGTGAGGGGCAGGGAGTAAATGAGCAGCTCAAGCCACAGTGACCAGGCAGGGTAGCAGTCACCTCCTGGCACCAGGCCACCTGGCAGTCCCGGGGTACCAACTACAGCTGCTTCACCCACACTTCCTTCCTAGGGGTCCCCACAGCTTGTGTATGCCCACAGTGGGGACCCTGTGGCTCTCTCATGTTTCTGAGGAGCCACCCCATGCTCCCGTGGGGTCGGAGGGGCCCTGAAAGCCCCCTTCTCTGTAGATATGAATACCCAGCACCAGCTCAGGGCCACGTCCAGTACTCCCTTTCAGGGCCTTTGGTGTTGGTGACAGGGCTTCCTGTTGTAGCTGCCAACCCCTCAAAATATAAGGCACCCGTAACAAAGGGCCTTGGTGGTGCAGCTGAGTGGCGCTCTCACCGCTGCCTCCAGCTCCAGACTGGCACAGGGAAAGGCGTCCCAGGACCCTCCCTGCCCTGCAGATGGGCGGGGAGCAGAAGGGATTGGCACACTTACTCAGGCAGGGGCAGGGGGAAAGAGGAAAGCAGAGGATGGGGAGGTGGGGGGCACAGAGACACTGGGCCAGAGCCTCCCACCCCTGCCTGCCAAGCCTGCCAGGCCCCCAACTGTCTACTCCAGGGTCTCTGGCTGCCAACAGCTGCCAGTACCAAAAAATTCAACGCCGCTGAGTCACCACACACCTGTAGAAGTGGCGGGGCAGAGCAGCTGGGGGCCTGAACCAGTATGAGGAGCTCCCTGGCAGTCAGCCCCTGGTGCCAGGAGCCCAGGTGTACCCCCGTGGGAGGAGCTTGGAGAACTGGGACCTGGGCTAGGGAGGAACAAACACCAGACAAATGCAGGGTGCTGGGTGCTGGTAGGCACCACTCATCCCAGGCTGGGGGAGGGGATGGACTCAGGCAGCAGGTAAAGAGCTAACAGGCGTGCTGCAGGGAGAGCGCTGGGTAGCCACGCAGGCCAGTCCAGCCCCTGCAAGGACAGACAGACAGTGCCTGAAGGGTGTGAGGCTGCACCCCCGACGGGGAGACCTGTAAGATAGCAGAGTCCCACTGGCCAAACTCAGGGGCACAGTAACACTCAGGGCTGGTGACACAACTCAGTGCTGGTCACCCTGCTCAGTGCTGGTGACACGGCTCCATGCTGGTGACACGGCTCAGAGCTGGTCACCCTGCTCAGTGCTGGTGACACGGCTCAGAGCTGGTGACAGGACTCCGTGCTGCTGACTCCACTCAGTGCTGGTGACTCTGCTCAGTGCTGGTGACACGGCTCCATGCTGGTGACACGGCTTCGTGCTGCTGGTGATGTGGCTCAGTGCTGGTCACTCGGCTCAGTGCTGGTGACTTCGCTCAGTGCTGGTGACTTGGCTCACTGCTATGATGCAGTGGGGAGGTGAGGACATTCACGGGGCCGGGCGAAACCCCCCGGGTCATTAGTGTTGGGGCTGTCTCCACTCTGTGGTCTGGTGATGGCCCTCTGAGATGGACCCTGGGGCAGCAGCATCAGGTCACAGGAGCTTCCAGGCGCTGTCCGCAAGATCCTTGTTGTGGTAACAGCCTTAGCTCCGCGTGCTCACCGTGGTCAGGGGAATGGGGGCCCCCACCCCAGCTGAAACAGGTAGGGAGACCCAGGAGGCAGGAAGCGGGGTGCAGGCCGAGCCTGGGCTTGGAGGTGTCTGGGCTGTGATGTTTTATGAAGCAGGAAGGGGACTCGTGGTCCCGGACACACTGGCCTGCTCCCGCCTCTGCTGTCTGCTCTGCTCGGCCTTCCCGGGGCGCCCCTCCCCACCACCTGGCTCCCGTTTGCCTCTGGCCCGCCGCTCGGCACGGGGACCTGGAGGGAGCCCTTGTGTGGGGGTGAGCCAGCTGGAACACTGTCAAATGCTTTCAGCGAGCCCACGTCCCATCATGTTCAAAGAACCCCAGAGTGGGGACCACCATCCAAATGGTGGGCAGTCAGGGAGGGCATCCTGGAGGAGGTGGGCTGGAGACTGTCACAGCCCTGGTGACGCCCATCCGCATGAGGCGCCAGTGCGCCTGGTGGTGTCCCTGGCCACCTGGCACCTGCCCCAGGCAGCCTCAGAGCCACCCCTCGCGCTGCCCTGCAGCCATGCCATGCCCCAGACCCTCACTCCGTCGCACACCCCTCCAAGGGTTAACGGCCCAAATCCCGCACCTCCAGCGCCCGCGCCTCCGCCTTGGACACGAGATGTTTCTGCAGCGGGCCTGGATGCCAGCATTCTTGTGGTTGCCGTCAGATGTTTTTAACTACGCTGGACGGAACCCACAGCAGCTCTTTCCGCGGCTTCAGCCAGCATTTGAACGTAGCTACCTTGAACCCCGCCGCGCCCCAGGACGAGGGCAACGTCAGCAGGCCTGGGGCCCCAGCTCTGTGCCCGCAGGGCAAAGCTGGTCCCGACTGCGGCTGTTGCACTGGTGTGCACGGCACGGCTGCTCCAGGAGGGCATGGCCCTGCCGAGGCCTCTGCGTTCTGGGGCTCAGCCTGGGGGCACTCACGCACCCCATGTGGGAACAGGCTCCCCCGTTCTGATTCCTGGCACCTGATCCAGTGTCAGTCAGAGGGCTCAGCCAGGGCTGGGGCCCAGAAGGGTCCTGGACGGAGGTCTGGGCTTTTAAATCAGGCCGCCACAGCTCTGCAAAGCCCTCAGTGCCCACTTCCTGGCACAGGGCCCTCTCTGTTCCCTCATTAGCTGAGGTGGGGTGTTGGGTCCCCCCGAGGACCCCAAGGACATATCCTGAGCCTGAGGTCAGTGCGCTTGCACTCGCTGCCCCAGCCACGGTGCCCGTTCGCCTGCTAAAGGCCCTGAGAAGTCCTGCAGGAAGAACTGACTGCTTGCTGCTGAAGCAGGCCCTTCTTGGACTTATATCCATGTCTGCCTAGCTTTTCTTCTTGTTTTCTGGCAGAATTTGTGTTAACACTGAGACTCCTCATCCTGCAGGAAAGTGGTGGAGTGTCTGAAAAACATGTGGTCACCTCCCAGTCCCGCACTGCAGGGACCCCGTGCTTCCTAGCTCTCAGAGAGAGGGTGTGGCTGGAACCCCTTCCCCTACAGGGTTCTCCCGTGCATACGCCTTCCCACGCGGAGCCCGGAAGCGCGGCCGGTCTGCCCCTCCCCTCAGTGGCCTGAGCGGGTGGCACCAGAATGGCAGCCTTGTCTTCTGAAGCTCTGACCCCTGGCACTGCTCGCAGGCACATGGACTTTGTCACACCGGTGAAGGGCCCAGAGTGTCCCCCTACTCTCCCTCCACCCCCCAGATACCCTGTCCCCTCCACCACCACCCCACACTCATAGCTCAGATGCTGGTCTGCTCCCCTGGAATGTGTCCACCCCATCTCCAGTTGTCCCTTGTCACAGACCAGCTGTCAGCCCAGGTCCTCAGCGCCAGCTGCCAGGAGCCCCCAGCCCGGTCTGATGGCCCAGTCCCCCCTCCTGCTGGGCCAGGCCTGTGCTCAGCTGCTGCCAGGGCCCCCCACCATGCCCTCTCCAACAGAGGTCCCCACAACTGCTAGGAGGCAGTCTGGCTTTGCTGCCCACACCTGCCCCAGCCCTGCAGAGCTGCAGCAGAAGAGGCTGAGAGTGGATCTCTTGCTCCCCAGAAAGGCAAACGGCATGAGGGGTCAAGACCACAGCTCCAGCCTGGCCCAGGACATGCGTCCTCATCCATTGAAAAAGCCACGGGCATTCTCCATAGAAGGGATCTACCCTGCAGGATCTGGGAACTTACTCATTTGGCCTTTCCTCACTCACTGGGCACAAAGGGATGGAACTCCAGGCTACAGGCACCCCAGTGAGCTAGATGGCTGAGGTCTCAGCCCTACAGTCTGTCAGAGAACACACGATAATCAAGGAAGCCAAAAATGAGCAAGCTCAGTTTGTAGGACCAAGTTCTAGGAAAGACACAACCTACAGGCTGTGTCAGGGGCTAGAAGGGGGTTGGAGGGCATCTCTGAGGAAGCAGCATGTGAATTGAGACTCCACTGGCAGGAAGGAGCCAGCCTTGCGGAGGCCAGGCTGTGGAGACAATGTGTGCAAAGGCCCTGTGGTGGGGATCATGTTGTCACTGGGCTTTCTCAGAGAGGTGTGGCCTCTGTCTGCCTGATCCTTACAGAAAGGAGCCCCATCCAGCTCAACCCTACCCATCTGTCTTGTGTCCAGTCTGGTGGGGCAGAATGCAAAGCCTGACCTCGGGAGCTGTTAATCATACACTCCCTACCCCCACCCCACAGGAGGCAGGCAGTGCAGGATGAAAATATGTGGCCAGTCACCTAGTGCAAGAGGCTGGCAGAGGGGCAGAAATGGGCCAAGCAGTCTTTCTGGAGGAGATGAGGTAGGCCAACGGGCCAGTATGTGAGGGGTAGTCAGGCAAAAGGAGCAGCCCAGATACAGGGACCAAAGAGGCCCTTTTGTCCTCAGGATGCTGCAAACCCACAGTTTGAAACTGGAACATGAAGAGGAGAGGGGCTTCTGTAAACAGCCCCCTTCTTTGGCCTGAGCCCTGTGCTTTGCCCCCTGAAATGCCCAGGAGCTCATCCAAACCCCAGTCTGCACCCATGGGCTGGTTTAACTCAGAAACCCCTGAGCCACACGCCACAAGACGTATCCAGCACCCCTCAGCCTCAGGTGGCTGGAGAGGGGACCTGGCAGGTAAGCCTTGCCACCTCCCCCCAGCCACCTCCCAGCCCCTTCCACCTGTCTCTCTCTCCTCCCTCTCCAACCCTGAGTCACCCCTATTTGTGCAAGAAACATGACTGGATCAGAAATGAACCTACCCGGTTATGTCAAGTTACAGTGAACACATGACCCAGTCTCTGCCGACTCTGATCCTGGCCACAGGCAGCAGTCTGGAAGGACACAACCAGAGTACAAGTGGAGGCAGGAAGGGTGCCTGGGGACAAGAGACAGCCACAGATTGCAGAAGAAGTCCAGATGAAAACACACTGCAAACCGAGGGGGAAAGCAGCAGGTACCTGGCACTAGAGCGCTGCTTGGCTTCCTGGAGTCAGACTGTCCTTGCATTCTTGGGGTGAACTCTGCCGTGCTCCAGGTCCACATGCTGACACATGCCTGACTCTGGCATTGACATCCGTGTTCATAGCTGGTCTGGGCCTAGCATTTCGTTGAGATGCCTTGGCCCCATTCGGGTGCAGGGTTTTATCTCAGAAGACGAGCTGGGCAGTGTTTCATCTTTGTCTGTGATCTGTGAACCGTGTGGAGTGGGTGTCATCTGCCATTTGAAGACATTGTAGACGTTAACAGGTCTTGGAACCCTCGGGAACAGGGTAGGGGACTGCCGTTTCAGTGTCTCCATTGTTTTGTTGATTAAGACTTTCTACTTGGTAAGTCACTTTGGGTCTTTTTCTTTCCTCTCCCCTGAAATGTATCCTTTCCATTGTGTTTTCAATTTTATTGACTTGAATATATCATACTTGCTTAAAATTATTCACTTCCTTCTCTTTCTGTAGTTACGATTCCCTTTTTGTTCCTCTTTGTTACTTGCTTAGCGCTTATTTTGTTGGTTCTTCAGATACCCAACATTTGGTTTTATTAATCAACTTTCTTTTCTTAAAAATTTTCTCTTCTGCTGATGTTGTCCTTCCTTAAGTTCTTTCTTTGTTTTGCTTTGTGTTTATTTGGGTGTTTGTTTTCTGGCTTCTTGAACTTAAAGCTTAGTGCATCTGCTATAAATATGCCACCGAATACTCTTTTGGCAGCATCCTGCAAATTTTTATATGTAATGCCTTCCCTGTGAATCTATTCTAAATAGATCTAATTTCTATTTTATTTTCTCTGCAATCTCAAAATCATTTAGAATGGTGTTTCTGAATGCCCAGACATATCAATTTTGTGGTCATCACTGTGTTCCTATTTCTGATTTTTTTTCCAAGTCTCTGCTTTTGTTGGTTGCTGTGGAGTTGATTGCAATTCATGATGACCTTGCATGAAGCAGAAGGAAGTATGACTCACTTGTGCACCCTTTCATGATCAGTGGGGTGTTTGAGTCCACTGTGGGGACTACTGCATTTAGAGCTCTGCCCCAGAGAACTTGCCTTCTAGCAGTGGGTCAGGCAGTGCTCTGCTGTGATCCACAGGGTCTTCACTGACTCATTTTAGGGGCCAGTTGCCTGACTTGCCTTCCTAGGTAGTCTTATTCTGCAAGCTCCACAGAAACATGCCCACCATGCATAGCCCCGCTGGTATTTGAAATTCTGGCAGCATAGCTCCCAGCGTCACAGCAACATGCAAGCCACAGACAGACAGACAGACGGAGAGTGGCTTTCAGGGCACTGACTTGGGAATGTCTGCATTTTCCTTGCTGGTCCAACAGTCCTTGTTATGATCTTTCTGAAGAAAGATCAGTCGAATCTTCACTGCTAATCGAATTACACCCTGTTGGGTCCTCATCTCCTCAGTACCCTGATTTCCATGCTGTCGTACATGAGTCTCTGAGAGATGAGGCTGAGATTTCTGCTGATGGCAAGGGTCCCTGGGTTGTTGAGTTGGATTCTTTCTATTCTGCTCCTTCTGGGCCCTTAAGACATGGAGTTGCGTGTCCTGTCCAGTCTGGGAAGCTATCTCAGTTCCTCGTGAGTTGGTCCCTTGCCCAGCTTCTGGGAGTCCTCACTACCATTCCAGACACCACCTCCACCTCCCATTGCTGTCCCTTCATCTCTCACTTTTCCGTTGGGCTGAGTCACACCTGGGAGAGCCCTGCCCTCACCTTTCTGCTCATTCTTTCCCCAACACTAGCCTGTCCGCAATCAGCTGGGCAGCAGCAAGGTTGGCTTTGCTGTTGTTGTTAAGGTGAAGTGAGATGCTGACACATACTCAGCAGGGATGAGCCATGAAGGTGTCGTGTGCGCCAAGTGAAACGTCAGCTGTGACTGTGTAAATGCTGTATGATCCCACTGGTTTGCAATCTCCACAGGAGGCACACATGTGACCTTGGGTTAGTGAGGCCCAGGGCTGTGAAGGGGTGTGGGGGGTGGTAAGGAAGTCAATGGCTTAGTGTGCACTGAGTCTCTGTTTGGAATGAGGAAAAGATTTTAGAAATAGTGGTGATGGTTGCACAATATTGTAAATGCAATTAATGTTACTGAATTGTACTTTTTTTGTTTTTTTAAAGGAATCTTGCTCAGTGCTGTAAAGAGAACTGGGGAGGCAGTCATGGGCTGTGATCGCACCCATGAAGCTAGCAGAGGCTCCCAAAGGAGGTACCCTGTTAGCTGAACACAGAAGGAGGGCTGGCAGTTAGCTAGACTAAGCACAGAAATGGAGGGGGACTTCCAGACAGGAATAACAGCATGTGAAAAGGCCCTGAGGCAGGCCAGGCCTGCCCACAGGTCTGAGAGGGGGCCGGAGGCACTGAGCACGGGGTAGGGGACGGAGCACTCGGCAGAGGCCAGACCAGGATGCGCAACCAGAGCAAAGGCTCTACTTCAAGGGGAGCTCCAAAGATGCTGGGCAGCAAGATGCTGGGAGTAGACCTTGGCATTTAAAAAACTCAGTATGAAATTCAAGAAGATACTGTAATCATCAGAATAGAATGCTATGGAAAAGAAACAGGGAACCAGAAAATGTACTTGCAAATGTAAAATACACTGCTGAATTTCTTTTTAAAAAAGATGAAAGTAAATCTCCCAGAAAGTAGAATAAAGACAGAGAGATGGAAAATAAGAGAGAACATCCAAGAAGCGTGGAGGCTCAGTCCAAGGAGATCCAACATCCAACTAACAGAGGTTCCAGAGAGGGGATGAGAGGCAGCTGTGAAGAGGATGTGTTGGTGAAAGGAAGGAGGACTCACCATGAACAGATGGGGGTCCTCCAGAGCAGCAGAGGTGAAGAGAGCACCCTAGCCAACAGGTGACCTGGTAAGCCACAAGCCTCTGAATGGATCCATCTTCAGTAGAGAAGTGTTTAAGAGACCACTTCAAAATTCCAAGGGAAATAGGTTCTATACCCAGCCACAGTATCAACCAAGGGTTAACGACATGGTGGGGAACAGGGGGCACAGTGCTCCAGAAGAGAAGTCCCAGCAAAGTAAAATATCGGCTCTTAGAAGAAAGCCTGATGTGACGGAGTGCCCAGAGAAGCAGAGCTTGCCTCACAGGAGACATCAGGAGAAAACAGAGCAGAGAGCCTGGACCAAGAGAGCTGTCGAGAAAGGAAAGCAGACCCCGTGGGCCCCACGGGGACCCTGAGCATTCAGTGTAGATTTGTTTACAGATTTAGCTCAAATTAGGATAAACTTGTATTGAGAAATGAGAGGAAGGGTGAGTAGAGAATGGTCTGAGAGCACTGGAGCCCTACCTCCTGTAGACAGAAATAGACGAAACCAAAACCCACTGCCGTCGAATGGATTCTGACTCACAGTGACCCTCTACGACAGAGTAGAACTGCCCCATAGGGTTTCCAAGGCTGCGCTCTTTGTGGAAACAGACTGCCACATCTCTGTCCTGTGAGGTGGCTGGTGGATTTGAACCACGGACCATTTGGTTGGCCGTGAAACATTTTAACCACCACACCACCAGAGCTCCTGAAATAGATAAAAGATCTGTAAGTTTATAGATCAGGAGATCACAAAGCAAACATGCTATTTAAGGTTGATGAGGGGACTGCCAAAGGGATTCCTTCCAAGTGACCTCAGCAGCTGGGGGTGTGAGCTGAGGGCAGGGATGGCTGTCACGCAGCATAAACTGCCCAGCAAGTCTCTCTCCATGACAATGCGCTGTGCACCCACACGCGCTCGCACACAGTCACACACACAATGCACCTACTCATGTCCACATGCAGTGCACGCGCATACACTGCACACATGTGTACACCATGCACATGCACGTATACACACAAGGCACACGTATGTAAAGTACACACATGTTCTTAGTGCATGCACACACACGTGCGCGCTTGTAGGTACACGTACCCATGATTAACCCTTCTGAGAGCCACTGTGGCTAAAACATGAGGATGACTGTGGGTGGGCAGGAGCCAGTGGAGAGACCAGTGGGGGGCCCTGGTGGGAGCCCCAGGAGGGTGGATGGAGGTGAGGGTTGGGGGGACACTCATACGCGAGAGATATTTAAGAGGTGGCAGGCCCAGCCTTGGGGACGGGCTGGCTACAGGGTGGAGGGAAGGGGTCACAGGGAAACCCTCCCCAGGCTCTGGCTTGCCTCTGTGGAAGAAGAGGGGCAGCCACCCTGCCTTGCCTAGGCGGGAACAGAGGAAAAGGCTGCCTAACATGGTGAACCTGAAGCACCTTCGAGGGGTCCCCGTGGAGGTGGCCCTGGTGGTCAGGGTGTGAGGCTGTGCAGGGTGGGGCGGTGTGGGAGCAGACACTGGAGTGCTGTTGGTGCAGAGAGGAGCAGAGGGTGTGTTAGTGAGTTGCCCAGGAGAGAGACAGGAGAGGAGAGGGCAGCAGGGCAGGGCTGTGGCAGGGAGTGACAGCCAGTGGCGTGGGACAGGCAGAGAGTGGGTAGCCCAACTCCCAAAAGCTCAAGGAGAATGTTTCAGGAAGGGGGCAGCCATGCTGCTGACAGAGAGGCTAGATGTCCCTCTGAGTTCAGCGACACCAGCCACCGTGTTCCAGACACTGACCGCCTGGGCCCCTGTGTCCTCCATACACACCAAGTGGCTTGAGGGCATAGCCACATGCCTCGGTTCCCACGGCCCCAGTACTGGTGCACAGGACATGCTCAATGAATTTCTGTGGCCTGAGTGACCGGGCGTGAGGTGGGCATCTAGGGGGAGAAGGCCAGGCATTGCTGACAGGGCCCCTGGCATGGGAGCCAAGGCCCAGCTCCCCTATGCAAGCACTGGACTACATATGTTAGCCTCCACAAAGTCAAAATGGACCCTCAGGTCACACGAACCTGGAAACAGGTACCCTCCTGCCCAGACAGGATCACAGAGAAGGATTCGGAGACAGGGTCAGCCCTCTGCCCTACGGCTGGGTCACCCCCCTCCTGCAGGCCACAAGGCTCCCAACTTCAAGCCGAGCAGGGTGCCTCTACGGCCAGGAACCCAGTAGTGTGGGATCCCTGTCGGGGAAGGCGGAGGCCAAGGGGGCCCCCAACCCCAGCCTTCTGAGTCCCCCTGCTGCACTGGTTGTGAGCCTCGTACCCTGCCATCCTTCCAGGGAATTGGGCATTTCCTGCCGAGCACAGCAGGGCCCCAGTCCTCCACTTGCCAGCTGCTGGGGCCCCACCCTCATGCCTGAAATGACTCCATCAAGGCTGCCTTTCTTGGGATCGACGTTGTCACCATTTTGAACAAATATTTTCTGAATGTCTGTTACGCACTCAGCACTGGGAGCAAGGGCAGTGTTGGGACTTGGGCTGGAGGGAGGCCTGCCAGTGGGGCACAGACACGGAAGTGCCCTTTTGCGGAGGGCCTGTCCACCAACACAGTCTGTCATCCACGCTCCGATATGAGCGAGCTTCCCCAGCCTCAGGTCAGGAGTCACTGTCGTGGGGCAGTTCTAGGGCAGAGAAGAGCAAGGGCACCCACTTCCCACAGGCACTCCGCAGCCCCAAGTTTCCCAGGCTGCATCCCTGGGGCACCCAGTAGCCCCCTCAGAGCTCCCCAGCCAGCCTTGCTGGCCCCAGAGACCTGACCTGGGGCCACTCCCTCCCTGCCATCCTGGAAACGATTTTGTTGTCTGCAGAGACTACGTGTGACTGCCTGTGCGTTAGAAGCCCCCCAGAGCAGCAGCCTGTTACCTAAGCAGCTGCCTCATGCCGAGGTCCTGAGTAATTACTGGGGTCGAGGGCACAGAGCCTGTTCAAGGGAGCTCCGCCGTTGGCCATATCAGCTGCTTTCTGAGGCCACGTTTCACGTCACCTGTGACTTGGAGGGAAAGAGGGTCCAGCCTTTGAGAAATGAAGAAATGGAGCTTGGGAATGGGGGACGAAGAGGGGCTGCCAGGCAGGTTAATCCTCTGGGCCCCCTCAGCCCTGCCTCCCAAGCTGTCCGTGAGGTGCTCAGCAGCACCCGTGGAAGCTGTCACGCAATGACACGCAGCCCAGGTGGTCACGGGAAGTCCAGGGAGCTGCAGCAGGAGCACAGGCTGTCGGCAGGCTCCCCACCCTTCCCCAGGTATCTGCCGGTGCGTCTGCAGCTGGGCACCCACAGCACAGCAATGTCCCACTGGCTCTGGGACGTGTGAGGGGTCACCAGGACACCCAGGCTGCCACCAACAGGCCCTCGAGCAGGAGCAGGAAGATTTAGAGGGCAACAGAGGGCCAGGAAGGCACAGGGTCCCTGGGCCCACTGGAAGCCCCTCGTCTCAGGTCCCTGCTTCTGTCTGCACCCCAGATCCATGCACTAGCAATTCAAGCAGCCGCAGCATCAGGGAGACCCCTCCTCAAGCAGCCCATGGTCCCAGGGGAAAGGGCAGGACACCCTTGACCTCTGGAAGTACGGTCAAAGGTTATGAGTGACGAGGGCATGAAGGGAAAGAGAAAGCAGTGTGGCCGCGAGTGCTGTGGGCAGGCAGGGGGACATCCTGGAGGAGGTGACGCCAGCGAAAGCCAAGAGAAGAAAAGAGACAGGCTGAGCCAGCGTCCTAGAGGAGAGGAAGGACTGATGGGCCATCCTTGCCCCAGGAGCCCCCCTGTCAGCCCCGTGGTGCTGATGGCGAGGCACTGCCCTTTACCCAGGGCCCTAGAATCTACCTGTTTTCTGGACTTAAAGCAACTTTAATTCACCTGCCTGTTCACTAAGTCATTCAACAAATGTCTGCTAGGTGCCTACCATGGGCCAGGAGTGTTCCCCAATGTAGGCAGCACATGGGCTGGTCGGCAGGGACATTCCAGGTCCAGACCAGGGCCCGGAGCCCAAAGAGGAGTAGGGAGTCTTCCCAGTCAGCCAGGGACTTGGAGGCTTTCGAGCCCTCAGTCAGAAGTGGGCCTGATCAGACTTGCAATTTCTGAACTTTATGTAGAACCAGGTGGGGTGCCAGGGAGGAGGCGGCTGCTGGTGGTACGCTGTGGTCACCCAAGTCCGAGGTGATGGATTGGATTTGGTGAGGGAGGGTGCCAGTTCAGCTGCTGCTGTGACAGTGACAGTACATGGATGGGGGAGCGGATGGGTGGATGGATGGATGGACGGATGGATGGATGGACAGACGGACAGGTGGGTGGGTAGACGGGTGGTGGGTGGGTGGGTGGATGGGTGGATGAGCGAGTGCATGGATAGACAGGTGGATGCATGGAGAAGTGAGTGTATGGAAGGGTGGGTGGGTGGGTGTTAGGTGGATGGTTGGGTGAATGGATGGGTAGATGTATGGGTGGATGGGTAGGCGGGTAGATGGATGGATGAGCAGACAGAGAGACGGATGGGTGGATGGGTATGTGGATGGATGGGTGGGTGGCTGGGTGGGTAGACAGACGGATGAGCAGACTGGCAGATTGATGGATGGGTGATAGGTATGCAGATAAGTAGATACGTAGACATACAGGTACATCAGTGGTAGGTAGAGAATTCAATGGCTGCTGCCGAGTCAGCTCAATCTCGCAGTGACCTGATACCCAACAGAATGGGACGTCGTCTTGCCCCGCGTCACCCTCGCAGTCACAGGGTTTCAGGACCATTGTTCTGTCCGCTATGCCAGTCCACCTCACCAAGTAGATTTTTCAAGTAGATGGCCAGGCCCTTTGTCCTGGCCTGCCTCCATCGTAGTTAAAACGTGTCTCCAATGACAATGGGAGAAGCTTAACTGAGAAATGTGACAACCGTGGGGTCCCACGGGTGCAGAGCACCCAGGACCATATAGAGCAGCAGAACCCAAGTCCTCCTCTGTTTACTCTGCTGTCAGAAACACAGAGCTTCCATCCGATGATCCCGATGGCTGCCGTGTGACTGTCACAATGTTGTCATTCCGGTGTGGACAGGGGCAGAACGGAGATGAAGGGCAGGCCCCCCGCCAAGGATCCTGCACAGAAGCCACACATCAGCGTCCCTTACAACTCACTGACCAGAATACTGTGCATGCCCCATGTCACTGCAGTGGTCCCCAGGAAGCAGACTTTCTGCTCTGGGCCAACGCCTGACTAAAATTCATGGGACGTGTTGACAGAGGAACAGTGAACATGGGGACAACCAGCAGTCTTGGCCAAGGTGAAAATGCCACAGGTGGTATGGAGGCAGGATCCATAGAAACTCAGGTAGGAGCTGGATGTTGGCGGATAGGGAAGGGAGGTGCTCTGGGCTCAGTCCCTGGGCGTGAGTGGTCAGGTGTGTGCTGGCACGACTTCCCAGGGCAACAAGGACAGGGAAGAAAGGCACTGAAATTGCAGCGTCTCCGAGTGACCAGATCAGAGGGTGAGGTTCTGCAGTGCGACTGGGCCAAGAGTCCTAGACCAGGAACCACAGTGTACAGTGTCCTGATAGCTTGGACCCAGTGAGGTCAGTGGGGGAGGGGGGGACCCAGCCTGCAAGGCTACCTGCAAAGTCCAGCAAGGAAAGGGGACCAGAGAGGTACTCGATGAGATGCAACCCAAGGAGGACCCAGGAGGCTGTGAGTCCCAGGAACTTTGACTCAAGGGGGCTGACCCCCTCGGAGGAAAATGCTGAGATATCAGGAATGAAGGCAGCCATTAAAGTGGCTGTTGGGGTATCGCTGTGACTGGACCAGCGTCTGTGGGACAGCGGGCTCAAAAGCCCCCACGGAGAGGGCTGAAGAGTAAGTGTCCAACCTCTGACTGAACGAGGCATTCAGCACGGGTGTTTCTTCCTTCTCTCCAAACCACCCTAAAACGGGAGTAAATAACATGGTTAAGAAAGACTGAAGAAGAAGTGATGCCTCTGAATTCTGCTGTCTGGGAAGAGTGCGGGACGTAGCCTAGACTGTCAGAAGAACAGACAAATCTATCCAGAAGAAGTAGCCAGAATGCTCCTCAGAAGCAAGGATGGTCAGACTTCATCTCATCGCACTTTGGACACGTCAGGAGGGACCAGTCTCTGGAGGAGGACCTCTTGTTCGGTCAAACAGAGCATCAGCAAAAATCAGAAAGATGCTCCATGAAACGAATTGGCACAGTGGCTGCAAGAGCGGGCTCAGGCATGACAGTGATCGTAAAGACCAGACAGCGTTTCCTTCTGTTGTGAGAGGTCGCCAACTTGCCACTGTGCCCTTACGCTGGCAGCACCATACAGGCAACTTGGCAGGGTTTCACAACCGTGCTACACCAGTGTCTCACAGCTGTGTTCCTGTTGATGTGTGGCAGTATCTTCCTGAATTGCATTCATTATTGTTATTGCGTGTTTTTGTGTGCTGTCCTGAGAGCATCAGAGCTTGAATTAGAGCAATGAACAATTATTAAATTTCTTGTTCAACTTGCAAGAGTGGAAATGAAATCAGGGACCTGTGAGCCCAAATTTGTGGAGATAATGCTCTGAAGAAAGTGGCAGTGTACACATGGACGAAATGTTTTTCTGAAGGGAAAGAGAGTGTCACTGATAAAGAGAAGACAGGGTAGCCAGTAGCAAGCAGAACTGACAAAAAAATTGCAAAAACTCATTGAATTGCACATCAACATCATTGGTTGATGGTGAGATGCCTAGCAGACCAAGCAAACACCTACAGAGAAACAGGAAAATCTTAAAATCTTAATTGAAAATCTTGGCACAAGAAAGGTATGTGCAAAAGTAGTCCTGAAAGAGCTCACCAGTGAACAAAAGCAAAAGAGAGCTGAAGTTTCCCAAGACCCTGAGGAGAGACAACACGATGTTTGGGGCTGTGTTTTCACTGGGGATGAAACGGGTGTAGCAATACGACCCTGAAACAAAGTGTCAAAGTACACAATGGAAGCCATCCAATTCTCCAAGACCAAAAAAGTTCCATCAGTCCAAATCAAGAGTCACTGTGATAATGCTAACCTTTCTTGACATCAGAGGGATTGTTCATTATGAATTTGTACCAACTGGACAAACAGTTCTCCAAGTGTACTATGTGGAAGTCCCGAAAAGGCTAAGTGAAAAAGTGAGATGAAAACTACCTGAGCTGCTCACCCACCGCTCGTGGCTCTTGGACCACGACAACGCACCAGCTCACACGGCACTGTCCGTGAGAGAGTCTTTAGCCAGTGAACATATAACTGTATCAGAACACTCTCCCTCCTCACCTGGTCTGGCCTCCAGTGACTTTTTTCTTTACCCAAAGAGAAAGGAAATATTGAAAGGAAGACATTTGGATGACATTCAGGACATCAAGGGTAATATAATGACAGCCCTGATGGCTATTCCAGAAAGAGTTCCAAAACTGCTTTCAAGGGTAGACTAGGCTCTGGCATTGGTGCCTAGCTTCCCAAGGGGAGGACTTCCAAGGTGGCTGTAATGATATTCAGCAATGAGGGATGGAATACTTTTTCTAGGATGAGTTTACAAACTTAAATGTCCAACCTCATAAGTAGGCTTACTATGAGCTGAAACCTACTAAATAGCACCTAAACAACCGAAAGGTTGCGGACATGTTAAAAAGAGAAAGAAATCAGGAGCAAAGAGCAGAACAACAGAAAAGAAATATTGGCTGCAGTTTGGAAGCTTTCGAGTAGCAGAACCAGAGGAGGCAACAACCAAGCCAGCAGGACAAAGAGCCGTCGAGACCAGGCTGGTTCCTGCCCCAAGCCCCGGGCAAACCCTGGGCATCCTTGAAGCTGGGGTAGGGTTGCAGACTGAGGATTTCTAACTGAAAACTGGTCTGATGGGCAGATGGCCCCTAGGCCTTTGCCCCTCTCCTGTACCCCACCACCTCCAGACAGCTCCGATGAAAACTGGAGGGTGAACCTGAGTAGCTCAGAACTTGTGAATTCCAGGACCAGCAGTGGGTGGGGAGTGAGCTGTCATGACGAAGACAACAGAATTTCAGTGAATGCTTTGGGGCTGAGAAGTGAGACCCTGCCCTCTTTCCCCTTCAACTCGTGGGATGTCCCCTTCAGGGCCTGTCACAGTCGTCTCAGAACAGCAGCCATAAAGTGGACATCACACTTTTCCAGAGAAATACATAAACCACACACAGAGGACGAGGAATCAAAATAGTGTCAGACTCCGTAACAACGATGCAGGAAGCTGGTACATAATGGAGGATTTCCTTCAGACTTCTGAAGGAAAAAATCATTTCCAGTCTAGAATTCCATACCCAGTCAAACGCTCAGCTGTGAGAACACAGCAGACGCTCTCAGACAAGCCCAGTCAAAACATTGACTTTCCACATACCTCTTCTCTGAAAGTTCCTTGAGGGTGTGTTCCAGCAAAACGAGGGATTAAACCAAGAAAGAGAGAAACGTAGAATCCTGGAACCGATGGAATGCAACGTAAAAGAGGAGGCCAATAAAATCCCTGATGTGACGAGGGGAAGGTCTAGCATTACAACTCTTCACAGGCCTGGAGAGGCCCTAGTCCTCCTAGAACAGCAAGGGAGCATTCTCAGAAGAGAAATCACGAAGTCGACAGACTGCCTGGCGTGCTCAGCAGGATGGGTACCAGTTTTAGGATTCTGGCAGAGAATTCAGGAATGGATTACACCAAAAACCAAACACACTGCCATCAAGCCAGGTCCGACTCCTAGAGACCTTATCAGACAGGGAAGAACTGCCCCATTAAGTTTCCAAGGAGGGCCTGGCAGATTTGAACTGCTGACCTTCTAGTTAGCAAACATAGCACTTAACCCGCTATGCTACCACGGTTTCCCGGGAGTGAATGAGTGACCGGAAAACATAGAGGCAATGCTTAATCCCAGGGAAACCAAAAAGTTACCATTTTAGAAGACCACATGACTCTTGGAAACAGTATTTGCATGGTAATGCAAATAGTTACATAATGTTTCTATCAAATGCAAGCAATGAATATTTATTAACCAAATTTGTGATACCACTGCGTCTATGGTGTCCACTACATTTGTGAGGCATCTGTAATGTCTGCTGGGGCAACGACCGCATGCACGAGGACAGGCAATCAAGTCTGTGAACTAAATTGTTCTAAGTGCTCCATACCTCATTGCTGAATGTCACTATGGTCACCTTTGAAGTGCTCCCCTTGGGAAGCTGTGCGCCCATGTCCGTGCTTGGTCTACCCTTCAGAGCAACGTTAGAACTCTTTCTGGAATGGCTGCTGCTCATGGAGACGCAGTGGCCAGTTTACGAATGTAATTGTCTAGTCTGGGAGGGAGTTTTTAGCCAGGAAACAAGTAACTGTGTTGGAAAACCCACCCTACTCACCTGATCTGGCCCCTAGTGACTTTTTCCTTTACCCAGAGATAAAAGTCAACTTGAAAGGAAGACATTTGGATAACACTGAGGACATCAAGAATAACACAATACCAGCTCTGATGGCCATTTCGGAAGAAGTGTCCCAAAACTGCTTTGGACAGTGGACTGGGCCTTGACGTCAGTGCAGAGCTTCCCAAGGGAAGTACTTTGAGGGTGAAGGCAGTGATGGTCAGCAAAGAGCTGTGGAGCACTTGGAACAAGTTAGTTTGTGGACTTCATTGTCAGACCACACGTGCACCCATGGTCCCACAAGGTTGTTTGTTTTTTTAAGAGGAAGCGACTCTCATCTTGCCTGCCATTTCCCTGCAGTGGTGACCCAGGAGGTAGCTGTGTCCAGTCTCTGACAGGTGTGGTATAGCTAGAGACGGCATGGCTCTGGCTGGTGGTGGCCACTGCTGGTGGACAAGGACATGGCTTCGGGTGAAGACTCTCAGGCTCTGTCCAGTGAGCAGCTGGGCGGTGGTGGCTTGGACAGTGGGGGCCCAGGCCACTCCCCAGGCGAGCGGGCCAGCAGGCAGGGCTGTGTGTACCCTGCTCCCTCCTGCCTCTCCCTCCACTCCTGCAAGTGCCCATTCAGCTGCTGCCGGCGGTTCCTCTGTCCTCTGTCCTGCAGCAGCAGCAGCAGGGATGACCCACACAGGGGTGTCACTAGGAGGCTGCAGACGGCACTGGCTGACACTGTCAGAGGTGACACCAAACTCTCGGTCTTTAGAAAGACCCCTGTAGTTGGTGATAACATCGAAAACATTTTTCTAAGCCCAACGTACATGTGAAGTGTCAGCCAAAAGGAGGACACCCCTCAGGGAGAAGGACTGACCCAGGGGCTGCAACGGTGGGCTTGGGAGTGACAGCGATCTTGGGGATGGTGCAGGACAGGCAGGGCTTCGTGCTGTTGTGCAGAGGGTCGCTACAGGCAGAGCTGACTCTGTGGCACCTGACAACAGGCTCCCATGTGCTGATGGTGTCACCTCACTGCGTAGGCTTTCTAATGCCCTCTGCCAGGGTGTCATCACCACAGGGGTACAACGGGGCTGCCGGCCCCATGACTTCGTCTGCACACACCACAAGCACCCCTGTTTTTAGAGTCACTGATTTTGCCGAGTTTTCTGCGTTTTAGCCACCACACCGTATGAACCTACATCAGTCGCCTTTTGCGAATGAAGCAGCAATTAGAGTGAGGGGCAGGAGCCGTGGCTGACGGGTGACGTCAGCAGCGAGCACATCGCTGAGGGTTCCCTCTGGTCTGGGACCGGAGGAGGCTGGGGGGAGGGGGACACTGTGAGCCACAGCGCCAGGAGACAGCAACCCGAGGGGCGCCACGGCAGAAGCAGAGTGTGACACAGTAGGCTGCGGTGGCCGGGCTCATCACGACAGGCTGCGAGTGAGACACTGGTGACCCAGGGAGTGCCGGTGTACAACACGGTCTTCGCACAACATCCAGACCTCATGACACACTCCTTCACACAACGCATCATGGACATTAAGTTATGAATGACTGCGCACTGAGAACATGAAGGAATGTGGAGCAGTGGGTTGTAAGGACGAAGTCACCTCTTGCCCTCCAGGTCAGGCAGTCACGGGACAGTGTCTGAAACTGAGAAAGCGCAAAGTAGCAATGTGAGTTTAGAGATACCCAGAGAAAGCCAGGAGTCGGCAGGGGCTGAGAGGTTGCTCGGGGACCAGGATTTGGGGGTGGGGCCAAGTGTAGCGTCCAAGGAGGGCTGTTCAAAGATGGGAGCTTCTTGCTGGTGGTAAGAAGTTTCCAGAAGGTACAGGTAGTGACCCAGCTGCCATGGGGGAGTAAGAGAAGGACTCTGGAGGGGCCAGACACTCTGAGCAGGCTCGTGAGGGCATGTGATCTGGGTTTGGGACCCCAGGATTGTGAAGGAGGCAGAGGGACAGACAGGCCCTCTGTGCCGCGTGGATAGATTAGGGCTGGCCAGGCCCTAGGGCAGGAGCCCAGTGAGGGTCTGGGGTCTAGGGCCAGGCCAGACCAGACAGCAACAGGAGAGAAGGTGTATGGGCAGCCCCCCTGCCCACCTTCAATGACGGCTGGCAGAGCCACCCCTGTTTGTCCTCAGAGATGAAGCTGGGCCCCTGGAATGGAAGGCACTAACGGTCAGCCTGCAGGCAGTGGTGGACAGAGGCCTGGGTCCTCCCAGGGTATTCAGTGTGGGTCCCCACCCCAGTCCAGTGTCCTGAGCACCTTTTCCTCCCATGCGCAGGAGCAGGAAGGGCAGGCTGGGAGCACAAGACAGCCAAGCCTGAGAGTGTCGTCAGCCCCCAGGGCCAGCCAGTGCCAGGTGGGCTGTGGGCCAGGCCAGGGCTCACTCCTGGGGGGAGACTTCCCACTGTCCTACTTACTTCCTGAGTGCTGGGGGCCTCTCCAGCGGCCCCTCAGGCCCTCTGAGCCCCAGAACTCCCCATGCGTGTCCCCCAGCCCACCAGCATGTAGCCCACACTGGTGTCGGGGAGCTGCCCGACTGAGAGGGGTGCAGAGGAGAGGCCTGGAGATCTGCTTCTGCATGTCCGGCAGAGAGCACCCTGGGGCCTCAGGGGCCCAACCCACAAATGACCATGGGATGACACAGGGCCGGGCATCGGTTCCTTCTGTCACACACACACAGGCACCGTGTCCTCAGGGGTCCACACCCGTGACCAGAGGTGACACTGGGTCTGCCATACGTGGGGTCACCATGGCAGGGTGTCAGGGCTCCGCAGCTGTGACCAGGGCTGACACTGGTGCTGCAGCAAGGACTCGGGGTGGACCCCTGGGCTGGGCTTCAGTGACGAGCCATCAGAGAGCACCTGTGACAGGCAGGTTCAGTATCTGACCCAGTGGCCCTGCCCACCAGCACCCCGAGGAAAGGCCTGGCTCACGGAGACACCGCTGAGCCAGCTAAGCTTCCTGGCCGACGGGCAGCATTTGGCAAAGTCTTGGCCTCGGCACAGGATGGAGGTGGAGGAGGGAGCGTGAGGTCCGGGTGGCCTTGCAGGGCCAAGGTGGGGTGGGGCCCACGCTGGCCTCTGGGGAGACCTGAAACAGGGCAACGTCCTAGCCCAGGAGGGGAACCACAGAGTTCTGGCCTCACAGTCGTGTAGGGGAAAAAAGACAAACCCCAAGTCCAGAGTTCCTGCCGGTCCCTCTCTCCTACCTCCCCGGGTCTGTCATGGGGGGGGTGAAGTTCTTAAGCCCCACTGACCCAGGGGCCCTTAGCAAGGTCAGGAGAGACCAGCTGGCTGCCAGTTCAGGGACCCCCAGACTCCACAGCCAGCTGCGGCTGGCACCAGAGGCGGCGCCTTAGCCGTCTGGTGGCCTCCTTCCCACTGCACCACAGGTCGGGCTCCGTCCCACCATCACTGCAGTGGTCATCAGCGTCCTTTTGCCATTCTTGCTCTGTACAGGCTCAGGGAGAGGACTGAACCCTTGGGGTCCACACCTGCACATGGCTGGGCTTGGCTTGGGGATCGGGCAGTCACGGTATCCACGCCTCTGGACAGGGAGGACAATACTTGGTACTCCAGGAAACAGCAGAGACCGTGGAAGTCATGGCCAGGGAATGGCAGGGAGGGGCTGGGAACGCCCAGCCTGGGGCCCACTCTGGCTGGCCTGAGAAGAGGGGAGGCCAGGAGGGAGGGAAGCAAGACCTGCCAAACACATCCAGATGGGGCTGGAGCGCTGGCCTGGCCTGGAGCCCTGGTGACTTCCTGCCCCCCACCCGCACTTCCCAGACGGCCCAATGGGGGGCTGGGTGCCCACAGGAACTGGGCCGGAGCACCGGGATGGGGGCTGGGTCAGAAGCCTCAATCACCCGCAACAGCTCTGATTGTCCGAGGCCACACACCTGCTGTGCCTGACCATGGTGGTGCCCTGTACAGGGCCCCCAAGTCCACACTAGGGAGGGAGGCGTGAGGTGGGAGGAGGTGGGGACCTGCACCCTGAGAACGAGTGGTGGGGAGTGTCCGGACCCAGGCAGAGGGACAGGCAGAGGGGCTAGTCAGTGCCACGGTGCTGTGGGGCAGGGAGAGGGTAAAGACAGGCAGTGGCCCTGTAGCCGTGCTTGCCATGTCACCCCAGAACCAGGAGCAGGTGTGCAGCCTGAGTCTCGCTGTCTACACAGCCTTTCCAACTTCCAGGAGCTGCTGTCCCCCAGCCCAGAGCTGTCCTCACAGGAGGATCTGTCCCAAGAGGCCACCTCTGCTCCCCACCAAGAGGGAATGGGGGCTGGACGTACCTGGGGGTGTTGAGCTCCTCATCCCAGAGGCCACGGAAGCAGGGATGGGGGCTCTGTGGGAGCCGAGGAAGGTGGGAGCAGGGGTCTCTGGACCTCAAATGTGAGGAGGTGGTGGTCATCATATCCCTAGAGGGGTGAGACCCCCACCTGGCCTCAGAGTACAGCTCGGGGGGGGGTGGGCTTGGTGCCCAGGTGAGCAGGTGGCCCCAGGCCAGGCAAGGCAGGGTCTAGGTGGCCTGCCTACTCCTCCTGCCTCACAAGGCACTTGCCTGGGCCCGAAAATGGCCAGAGCCTGGGCTCAGACCAGCCCCTCCCTGGAGCCCCAGCCCAGCACCCACTGGCCTCCAGCCTGGCTCACCTCAGGGACTGACTGGACTTGTGGAGCCTTGTTCTGAGTGCAGGCCACCCTCAGGATGGCCAAGTCACAGGGCCACATCTCCAGGCCAGCAGCAGGCGGGTCCTGGTGGGAGCAGACACCCTGCGCCCCAGGGCTGCGGTGGCACCTGGTTGCTGCCCAGCAGGACGGCAGCACGCCCTGGCTCTGCCCTGGTGGGCCCACCTCCCAGTGGCCCTCACCCCTGCAGAGGGACCAGCACAGCTCCAGGGGAAGTCCGTGCTCCCCCTGCCCCCAGGCCAGCCTGGCACACCTACATATGTGTGCATACACTCATGCGTAGGTATGTGCACATAGGCACACAATCCCCACACATGTGCACGGCGTTGCACACTGGCACATGTGCAGCTTCCCATGCATGGGTATGCACACATGTACACATCCACACAGATGCACAGTATATACACACGTACACACCTGTGTGCACATGCACTCCTGCACACATGTGTGCACAAATCCACATGCGTGTGTACATCCATACACATCTGTACATGTACACATACCCAAACATAGGTGTGCACACATATGGACACATACACACACACACTGTATACCTCTGTACACACCTGCTCACGTGTACTCACACATCCACATGTAAGCACACACACATCTACATACACGTGCACACCATGTATACATCCACACGTGTCTGCACACACGCTCACCATACACACATCCACATAACCTGTACACACATGTGTGAAGATACATGCATGCACACATGCCCACAACCCTTCATGTCCCTGCACCAGCATGAGTGTGTGCACATGTCCACATGTAAACATGTGCACAAACCCATGCAAACAGTGCTCCTCGGCCCATCTGCAGCCTGCCTGACCACAGCTGACCTGGACGGCCCTGGCCACGGGAGCCCATTCTTCTCGTGCCGCACCCCTACTGTGCGCAAGCACTGCCACCTGGCAGGCTAGGAGCCAGAGCTGCACGGCCCTGTGTCAGTTGCATGGGGATGGCAAGGAGGAGAAAGGGGCACAGAGGACGCTGTGGGCACATGGGGCACCGAGAGGGCGGAGAAGGGACACGGAGCAGGCTGCAGAGGGGAAGGGAGTGAGGACGGGGTCTGTGCAGGCTGACCTGGAGCATCGGGACAACGGGGGCCTGTGTGGCCAGTGTGGAGAGGACAGGACAGCAGGGTGGCCCCCGTCTGATCCTGTGGGGCCTTGGGGCACAGGAGGACCAGGGGAGCAGGAAGGGGAGGCTGGGCACCCAGGAGAGGCTGGCAGCTCGAGCTGGGCGGTGGCCCGCGTGGGTGGCTGGCTCTAGAGCCTCCAGTCTGTGGGATCTAGCACTCTTGTGGCTGGCTCAGATGAGTGCCACTCAGGGTGACCCCAGTGTCCGGCCAGAGGGTAGAGGCACCTTTCACGGAGGGATCGGGGTAAGGAAGAGGCCCAGAGAGCACCCGCAGGCCAGGGGACATGCTCAGATGCCGGAGATGCCAGGGGATGGCCCAGCATACTCTGGTGGGATTCGGGGATCAGGACTCCAGCCCGGGCAACACGGGGAGCCCCGGGGTCACTAGGACAGGCACAGGGTACCTAAGAGAAGCATAGGCAAGAAGGGACCGGGACCTGAGCCCTTGTGCTCACAGGCCAGCACAGGGAGACTTGGGGGCGTGGGAGGGCCCGGAGGACGGGCCCTGGATATGGCCCCTGCAGCCGGCAGGAGGCCAGCAGTGGCTGCCCTGTGGCCTGAGCAGAGTGGTCAGCGCAGTGGCACCCGGCACGGGGGACAGTGGGTGCCCCTCCCGAGGCGAGAAGCAGGGCACCCGTTGACAGAGGCTGCAACGGCGGTCAGTGCGGGCAGCTACTGTGGCCGCACCTGGTGCGGAGGGGGCAGTCTGCTACATGGGGACAGCTTGGCCAGCAGAGCTGGGCCAGGCACCAGAAGGGTGTCCTTGGCAGCAGGCAGTGGATGAGTTGGGCTGGGCACTCCGGTGGGTGTCAGGTACCGTGAGGCGGTGGCAGCGGTGGCTGCAGTGTGGTGCCCGAGGCGCATGGCCAGGAAGTGTGAGGCCCCCACGGTCTGGTCGGACTTCAGACTGCTGCCTCACTCAGCCGGAGGGTGCCAGGATGGACAGCCAGGGAGCTGACCCAGCCACAGGGGGCCCCGGGAGCCCACACACGGGCTGTGAGTTACGGCAGCAGAGGGCTGGTGGACAGTGCTCGGTCGGGGCCAGGACCATGGTCCTGGTGGTCCTCGGAGGCGTAAACTAACACCCTGCTGAGGCCAGCAGTGGGGACCAGTGGGTGACCAGGCGCGGGCAGCTGCGGTGGGCGCAGGGTCTCTGCAGGCATCCAGCTGGGTGGGCTGAGGCCAGAGGACGTAAGAGCCACCAGGCACTGTGAAAGGCAGTGAGTGGGCTGGGAGCTATAGTCTGCCGGAACGAGGGTCCAGCTGAGTGGATCACGGGATACTCAGAGGGCCAGTCCCACTGGCCAGACCCAGCGCCTGGGGGAAGAAGGCGGTGAGAACATTCTGGGAGCGGCCATGCGAAGTCAGGAGGGCTGTGTCCACCTGTACAAGTGACCAGGGCCAACTGCAGAGGGGCCGCGTCTAGGGGTAGCAGCATGTGAGTCACGGATGCAAGGGGACCTTCAGGAGAATGGCGGACCCTGGGCACCTGCAAGGACTGGCTGCACCCCCAGGGAATGGGGAGGAGCAGCGGAGCCCACTTCCCAGCGAGGCCTTGCCCTCTGACGTTCCTCCCCGCTGCAGGCTCAGCCCCCACAGCCAACCACCCGCCCTGGGGCCTGGTGAGGAGCAACCTCTAGGTCCCTGAAAGGCACCGCCACCCAGGAGTGAGTAGGGCCTGGCTGTTGCCACGCGGGCAGACTCAGAAACGGGCTTTGCGCCAACAGGCAGGCGGCCGATCTGGGGTATTCTGTTACCGTTCGCATGAAAACAGTCCCACCCGATACACCATCACCCTCACATGTGTTTCCAGAGCCCAGAAGGCCACACATGGGGTTCTCCAGGGCTCTCGTGGGGCAGGACACACAGGGGCAGGCAGGTCAAAGCGGTGTTTACTTGAGATGTGTTTGTCTTCTGGGGAGAATGTGTTCTGGGAGAAACTGTCCAATTCACAGCCTTCTGAACAGGTGAAGTTTAGGGGGGATGTTTGGGGAGACCAAGGAGAGGTCCGGGGAGCAGAGATCCCCAGCTGGAGTGGGGCGGAGAGTCAGAGTGGAGACCACGGTGGGGGCAGGTGGGGTGGGGGCTCCAGGCCACAGAGCTCTGAAGCAGGAGCTCAGGGGTGTGGAGAGGAGAGAGGGTTCTGGGAGGAGGGGCTGCCGTGCCAAGGTCCAGAGGCAGGAAGAGAACTGCTTGTCCGAGGAGCTGGCTGTCAGTAGCATCACTGGGGGGCGGGGTGAACCCCCACCAGGTGATACTGTCAGAAGGGTCATACCAAAATGACCATCTGTAAACGTTTAGCGTCTCAGCGGGAGTCGATTGATTTTTTTATAAATATATCCCTGTATACCCAGCCACCACCAATGACCACCCTGACAGTGAACACGACACAGAGTGCCTGACAGAGCATGAGAAAAATGGGGTGCAGAACGCAAGCTCTACTAAAAAGACGAGACTTGACGGTCCAACAGCCTGGAGGGTCCCCAGGAGGCATAGCTCCCAGACTCTGTTTGCCCCAAACCGAAACCAGTCCCAAAGGCAACTCGGCAGACAAAGATCGGACTGGACTGAAAGACATCAAGTGACCCTGGTGACATGTGGGCTTCTCGGCTTCAGTAGATTCCTGAGGCTCACTGGGCAGCTCCTGTCTGGGGCGAGAGGAGAGGGCCGAGGGGACAGGGGCTGGCTGAATGGACACGGGAAATACGGGGTGGAGAGGAAAAGGGTGCTGTCGCAGGGTCGGGAGAGCAGCTAGAGTCACACGGCAGTGTGGGTGCCAGTTTTTGTAGGACAGACTGACTTGGACGCACACTGCCACTTAAAGTGCTGTGAAATCTTGTACGCAGATACACGCATACGTCCCTGTAGTGAGCTGTAATCACAGCCACAAGAAAGGCAACCACTCGTGTGGACCCAGGAGGCTAAAACGTGATGCTAATTTATTGTTTGAACCTTCTGATGCACTCCAGCCAACACTGTCCTAACTGCCCAGTGACAGTGACATTTCCCATCGCGTGGCCTCATCGGCACAGGCTGTCAGCATGCAGCGTTGCTTTCCTTGGGGTTGGTATTTTTTGTAGTTGCTGATTTTGTCAAGTTGGGATTTTAGCTACAACATCGTGTCAGTTAGCATTGGGAAGAGTGACACCATGAGAGATGCCACTGCTGGCTGTGACCGAGCGGGACAGGGACAATCAAGGAAGGGACCTTGGCTGAGGCGGGGCCCCAGGGGCTGGGGGTGGGGAGAGGGGAGGCAGGCGGGGTCCTGGCGCGCATGTTAGGTGGGGGAACGAGGAAGGCGAGCAGGCGACACTGAGACCTAGGCCTGAACAGCTGTAAGGACAGGGTGTCAGCACGCTGGGGACGACACAGGCAGGGCTGGGTGAAGGACCAGGAGCTCGGCTTTGGGCGTGGTGAGTTCCCCGACGAGCTACGGAACAGCCCCAGCCCAGCTGCCCGCCGGCCGGGATCTGGCAGCAGAGTCCACTCCAGCACCAAGTCCAAAGCACTCTGCCCGCCATCCCCTGCTGTCGTGGCCTCTGTCGCCTTTGGAGGGGCAGCACAGAGTGGGGGTAGGACTGGAGAGAGGCCGAGAATCAAGCACGGGTGGGGCCACAGACACGGCCAGTGCAAACATGGCCTCTGCCTCACCTACCACTTCTGGCCTGCAAGCACCCCACTCGCCGGCCCCGTTGGGGCTCATGGAGGTCGCCCTGCTCCACTGTTGGGACAGTTGGGGTGAGCAGGGCAGGCAGCTGCCACAGACCCCGACAGACAGAGCCACCCCCTTCAGGCCTTCCCCAACCAGCATGATGGGAAGCACTGAGCCTCAAGGATCCTGGCCCTGCTGCCCAGGCCCCCTGACTCCTGCTGGCACCCTAGGGAGCTACGTGCCCCATAGAGCCCCACAACTGCCCTGACCCTCTCCATTACCTGTGGCCCTGCAGGCCTCAGCCCTTCATTCCCTGGAGTGGACGTCAGAGCTACTTGGAGCAGCCTTAGGGGCATGTCAGCCTGTGGACGGAAATGACCAGCTGTGGATCAGCCCCAGATACAAGTGCTGGGGAAGGAGAGGGTGGCTCAGCGGTTAGGAATATAGGACCCTGCAGGGACACTCAAAGGGTACATCAAGAGGCCCATCAAGGTGGCCTCACTCATTCAGCAAGTGTTAGAGGAGTGCCTTGGTGAACACAGCACAGCCAGCCTCCGCCCCTGCAGTTCTCTGCTCTCATCACAGGAGCAGTAAGAAGCCCAAAGAACGAGAGATCAGCCAACCTCAACACGGAGGACGCTCAGGTAGATGGGCACAGCCCTGGAGCAGGTGACAAGACCGGTACAGACCTGAGGGGAGCGACTTCACAGAGAGGTGGACAAGGCAGAGGTCAGGACCCAGGAAGTCACTCCAGGGGGAGGGGCATGAGGAGCCAGCTGGGCAGGAGCTGCAGGAGGACTCAAGGCTGGACCGAGGGAACAAGCAGAGACCAGAGATCGTGGCACCCCAAGACCACAGGGAGGGCTGTCTTTTGCTCAGAGTGCAGAGAGATGCCTTCTCCCCATTCTGGGCAGAGGAAGGAGACCCTGCCCACTTCTGGAGATGCAGACATCCGGGGGTCTCTGTTTCCTAGTGTGGCTGTCACCAAAAGAACACAAGTGGGTGGCTTCAAAGAGCAGAGTTTTATGTTCTCACAGCTCTGGGTCTGCAAGTCCAAATCAGGGCCTCGGTCAAGTGGATCCCCTCTGAGGCCCCTCCCCCAGCCCTGGTGGCCCGCGGTGAGCCATGGCATGGCTCTGCTGGTAGACGCATCCCCACCGGGTGGCTCGTCGCCCCTGGGTGCCTCTGTGTTCGTCTTCACGTAACTCAGAGGTGGCTAGGCCCAAGACCCACGCTACACTGGTGGCTTCTACTTGAGGATGAACTGTGTCCTTTTTTGTTGGTAGCTGTCATCACGTCATGGTGCCCTCGTGGCAACAGAACCCAGCATTCCCCAGCTCTGTGTCTTTGTCACCATCACTAACAGGCTTCAGCAGCCACTGTGTATTCAAGTACCTTCCAAGTTTGGGGCTCACCTGCCAGCACTGTCTCAGACAGTGTTGTGTTGTGATTCATTACATTGTCATGGGCTACTCCAGGCTTTTTGTCCCCAGTCTGTCTTAGCCTGAAAGCCCTGCTGAAACCTGCCCACCACAGCTGCCCCTGCTGATATTTCACCCTGCTGGTGTAGCTTCCAGCATCACAGCAACATGTGGACCCCCACAGGCTGACACACTGGGGGCTGGTGCATTCTGTCAGCTTTCGTTTATGGAAGATGATTGCATTGTGTTATGGTATGGGAAGTGATAGCATCATGTTACATTATCAACAGTGATGGCATCAGATTACATTATGGAAGGTGATTGCATTGTGTTACAGTATGGGAAGTGATTGCATCATGTTACATTAGCAACAGTGATGACATCAGATTACGTTATGGAAGGTGATTGCATTGTGTTGCATTATGGGAAAGGATTGCGTTATATTACATTATAAAAGGTGATGACATCAGGTTACAGTATGGAACAGTGATTGCATTATGTTTCCTTGTGGAAGGTGACTGCACCATGTTGCCTTATGGACAGGAATTGCATCGTGTTGCTTTGTGGAAGATGAGTGCATTGTGTTGCATTATGGATGGTGCCCTGCTCCACCCAAAGCCAGCTGGTTTATTCACATGATATTGACAGCCATGGGCTTCTTGGGCTTTTAGCTACTCTGTGACCACAACTAGACTAGAGTTTGGTCCACCCACTGGGAACCATGGCCAAGCTGACATAAAATGAGCCATTTCAGAAGGCCAGGGTGGAAGTAGCTGAGGCCTCCTGGGTGGGAGCTCCTGGTCCCGGCAGCCCAGCCACCTGGACTGAGCCACTACACAGTGTCCCTTCTAGGAAGGATGACTTGACACTGGAGAGCAAAACATGTTAGGAAGCTGCCATAATCAAAGCAGTTTAGGAGGGGCTCAGGGGACCCTGGGACGGCGGATGGAGTCTGGGTTTTATTTGGTGGAAATTCAGCTAGGGGTCAGCAAGGGCAGAAGGTGTGACCTCCACCTGAGTGCTATCTGAATGAACCAAACTGGGGAGACATACCAGACCAGGGGTGTGCTGGCCTGGGGGCACTGTGGGAGGTGGAGCACAGGCTCTGGGCTCAGCACCCACCATGGACGGGAAGTGAGGTGAGTGCCAGGGAGTCTGGGCTCACTCTTCACCACAGGGGCGGGTGTGGATGCTGGGCGCTGGGATGAGGCCAACAGAGGCTGGGCTCAGGGACCCCAAGTTCTCTCTGAGGCCTGCAAAGCCAAGGTGCCTGATAAACCTGAGTGGAGCTAATGAGAGGCCCAGGGGAATGAGGTAGGCTCCTCCATTCCTGCACTCTGCTGGGGGTGGGGAGGTCTTACCAGTCACATGAGCGCATGAGATAGCCAGGGCTGTGACAAGTGATCCCCACCCCCAGCAGTCACCGTAGAGTGTGGCAGTGGGGTGGGGCCTCGGCTGGCCTGCGTGTCAGGGAAAGGGGCTGTTGAGGACCTGGGACCACCCTGGAGCACACATGTAGTGGGGACAGGAAATCAGAGGTCTTCTACTTCACCGTGCTCTCATTGGGGGCAGCACTGACCCAGCCTTCAGCGGCTCAGCTGGGCTGTACTAACGGTGTGGCCAGTGGGGGTGGTGCGAGCATCTTGAGAAGGGTCCCCTCTGGCCACTGAGGAGGCCAGGACAGCAGAGTGGCAGGGCAGTGGCCAGGACAGGGCATACTCCTGGACCAAGTGCCCGCCGAGCAACTGTGCCGTCGCCACCAGAGCTAGATGGCCTAGGGAGGTGGGGCTCTGCCTCAGTGACTGCAAGTCCCAGAGAAAGGGATATCTGTCTCGGAGTCTCCGTGCTCCCAAGTGCACACTGAGATGTTGGCAGATCTCTTCTGAGGCTCTGAGGGACCCTATGTGTCAGGCCTCCCCGCAGCACCTGGGGGCTGCCGGCATTCCTTGGCTTTTGGCTGCATCTGCTTACTTTCATGTGGCGTTCTTCTGTGTCCCCGGCCACTCAGGACCCACCCTGCTCCTGTGTGACCTTGCTGGCCTGACTGAGAACCTCCTCAAAGATCTTCTTTGCAAACAAGTTCACCTTCGGAGGTGCGGGGCTCAGGACTCAAAGATGCCCTTTTGGGGTTGTTACAACAGTATTTTGTTCTGTTGTTGGGGCAGGAAAGTAGAGCAAGTCACGTTTCCCCTCAACAACTTCTACACCTGTTCTTCTGTGACATCGATGACGTTCTTCCCAACACCCGAACACTCATAATTCCCACCATGGTTGCTCCCGTTCAGGAAAATCTGGCTGCAGGAGGGTTAAACACTAGGACCGCTCACCGAAAGATCGGGGGGCTGAATGCCCCAGGTGCTCCTTGGGAACCGTGGAGCAGTTCTCCTCTGTTCCCTTCCGGTTGTTGTGTCCGTCCGTCCAGCTCCCTGCCTCCTCCTTGCACCCTCGCCTTTGTTTTAATGTCCTTTGGACCATTTGGCCTCTACAGGTGACTTTGTTTCTTTAAGAGCACAGTCCTTACAGGTGGGATTCACTATTTTTTTAAGAGAATTTGTTGGTTAGCAGTAAGGTGACCTCAAGAGTTAGTTTCTGTACAGGGTCGGAAGAGGACTCCAGGGTGCTAGTCTGAGGAGCTCCTCCAGTCTCAGCCCGTCCTGTAGCCCTGGTTATTGTCTGTTTAGGAACCAAAAGGTCTGTCCCACATTTTTCTCCCTATCAGGTCCATCTATTGTGGTACTGATTAGAACAGCTGGTTGCCAGGCACCATCCAATTCTTCTCAACCTGTCTTTCTGGGGGGGTGCAGGTCAACCCACAACACACACCATATGTCCCTGTTCTAGCATTTTCTGTGTATTAATTCATTCTGTCCTCACAACATCCCATTGAGGGAGATGCTACTATTATCCCATTTTCCAGATGGGGAAACTGAGGTTCAAAGAAAAGAAGTGACCTCCACGAAGTTACCTGGTCAGGTAGAGGCAGAGGCAGGACCACAGCTCACACGAAGACATGTCTCCAAGCCCAGCGCTCCCCATTGATGCCCCCTCAAAGGCCCCCCTCATGCAGCCGTGTACTCCCATAGCCAGCCCTGCAGTGGCCCCACACACCGCTGCCCTGGGAATAGCAGGAAAGCCTCCGCAGCCTGAAGCCACGTTGATTTTTCTCCAAGAGCTGAAGCTACAGCGAAGTCTCAGACACAGTCACACCAGTCCTGGCTGTCAGTCATGGTTCTGTGAGCACTGTGCTCTGTCCCCGCAGTCCCAGTCCCCGAAACTGTACCCCTACAGGCCGACCCAAAGTCTGGTCTGTACTCTCACTATGGGGGAAGGGTACGCCCCGGGTGGGAAGACATTCTGGGCCTAGTGCCAGGGCAGGACCTCCTGGGACAGACAGACGGTGGGCCCCCGGTAGATGAGGACTTGGCACCCCCACGCCCACCAGGGGAGGGTGGTTCCCAGGAGCACTGGAGTTGGGGTGCTGGGTGGTACAGCACCCAGCACCCACCATCTATATCCATCCTGCCAGCATGCCATCCTGGAATGAGCAGCCAGACAGGTCCGCCTGGGTTCCACAGAGCAGTGACTCCAGAATGGACAGACACAGGGTCCACAGCAGCCAGACTGAGGCAGGAAGGTGGGAGAGTGGGAGGTGCAGATGGCAGGAGCAGCAAGAGCAAAGGCCCTGGGGCAGGTGTGGGCTGGAGTGAGGCAACAAGGGAGGGAAGGGCAGGGGTCTGGGTGATGGCAGGGACCTCCAGGCCAGGGAACGGGAAGCATCAGGTCTACCATGGACCTTGGGCCGGTTTCTGAGCAGACGGAGCAGGGTGGGTGTGGAGAGGTGGTGGAGAGTCCTGCAGTCCCCCTGGTGAGCCCCAGGCTAGGGCCCGGCAAGTTCAGCACATGCAGACCACGTGAGCCCCAGGCCTGAGTGTGAGGTGTACCCGGCCCAGAGGACAGCAGGCCAAGGGGCCTTGGGCCGTATCGACAACGGGGCCACTTCTGGCTGGTCCCCCACAGCTCTGGAGCAGGCATTCTGAGCTGGAAAACACCGGCGTGCCAGTGTCTGCCCTGCATGTGGGCACCGAGAATCATCACCTTCATCTGTCGGGGACATGCAGTCAGAGGTTGTGTCCTGGACTGTCAGCGTAGGAGGTAACCTGGCATTTGGGGCTGCCCCAGAGCCAGAGGAAACAGGCCCGGGGTAACCCTGCCCACAGCCCACTCCTACAGCCCCGCCCCTGCCCCCTGTCATGGGGTGGCAATAGGAGGCCTCTCACAGGGGCAGGGACTGACAGGGATAGCACGGGGGGCTCCAGGCGCCGTGCTGAAGGCAGGCCCATCGCCATCCCTTCACCAGGCCGCACCCTCTGCCCAAACGGCTCCTTATCTCTAGTGACCTGGAAAAGCCAGTGGTCCTGGGGGCAGCCCCCTCCCCCCGCCTCGTTTTCCTCATGTGAAATGTGGGGCACACCCCCACTGGGTGTCACTGCATGCTCTGGTGCCATAGCTGGGGTGCCTGGTGCCAGAAGCCCCAAGACACATTGGCTCCACCGCACCTGTGTCCCGGGTGGGTGTGCTGAGGAAGTTGAGGAAAGCAGCATGGGGCAGGGGATCCGGGCTATGGTCCCAGTCAGTGCCGCCCACCAGTTTTCTACAGGGCCCCGATACCCCTTCTGTAAAGTAGGGTGCACGTAGGGCACCTGCCAGGGCCAGGGCACAGCGGTAGTGAGCTCACTCAGACGGGCTTCCCAGCCCCCAGGGGAGCACCAGCGTGCAGATGTGGAAGAAGTTAGGGCGCCCAGGGCCCTGACACCTGGCTGGCTGTCCTCCCAGCTGCCAGCCGGGGCTGACGAAGGTGAGCACGGCCTCTGAGGATGGCAGGCTGCATGGGAGGAAGGCCAGGCTGACCTCGGCCCTGGGACCCTACAGAGGGTCCTGAGAGCGGGCACTGCCTCGCCTCTTGATTCCCACAGGTAGGTTCCCTGGGGAGCTGCTGTCCCAGGAGACTCCAGATGAGGCTGTTATTGTGCCCCACGGAGGCGCAGCCCTCATGTTCCCAGACCCAGTGTCCACAGGCCAGATGTCCCCGGCCTGGTGTCCCCAAGCCCCACCTCTCCTGCCAGCTCCGGTCAGTCTGATGGAGAGAGCCTGAGGCTCCCGTGGCTCAGGGAGGGGCTTCCAGTCCAGAGCAGGATCAAGGCTGGGCAGGTTCTGCAAAAATTTCCCCTGCAAGATGCTTTTTCAAGATTTTTTTTTAAAAACAAATCCATAACCACATCAAACAGAACTCGGCCGACCTGGGTTAATCGCCAGCCGCCCAGGGCCCCTAACGAGCTGTGGCTCTAATTGCGTTTTCTCTTCCCAGGGCTGTGTGTGTCCTTCCAGAGTTATTAATGTGGGGAGTTGGGGCTAGGCACAAAGGCGCTATTGTCCTCCTTGCCCTTTTAATCACTATCAAATTGCAAATAATGACTAGATCTGAGATCCCCAAAACTGGTCCCACCCCCCAGCTCCCCAGGGCAGCCGCCCTGGACCCTCGGGGGGAAGGCACCAACCCTGGGCACCTGCCTGGACAGGCGCACCTCCTGGCACTGGCCACACCCTATTGGGGGGCTGGCTGGGGCTGTGTGCTGCGGCCAGAAGAGGTGGTCCCTGGGTCCTCCAGGGTATACAGCTGTACATGGGGGTTTCCCAATGCACCCCAATAAATGAGCAAAAGTGGTAGACCTTGGGTTTGGGGCTGTGAGGCAGGGACATGGAACGGGTCCACGGGCAGGCATGTGGGAGGTCCCTAGAGGCAGGAGGACCCCACAGACAAGCAGAGGAACCCCGCGGCTAGAATCCTGCAGAGAGGTGGGGAGGACCCCAGGCAGTAGGGTTAGACTAGACGGCTTTCTCTCCTCTGGGGACCTGCTCTTCCTTCACGGGCGAGGAGGTGTGAGGCCTGGGACTTGGGTCTGGACACTGGACACTGGTCCAGAGCCCAGCTCATGCCCGGAGCCTCTTTGCTGCAGCCTGTTTGGTGGGAACAGGTCCCTGTGCCTGGGGACCTTGGTCACCCCCTGGAGTCGCAGCAGCTAGGGAGCCTTAGCAAGCTGGGAGCCAGCAGAGCAGGGGTCACGGCCTGGCCGGTGGCTCCAGGGCCATGCCAAGGGGCTCTGAGGGGCAGCGGGACCGTGCTGCCCTGCTCCCCACTTCCCGACCAACCAGGAGGCTGAGTGCAACTCCCTGCAGCACTGGGTGTCCCCTGCCGTGGGTAACCGTCACCCAGGGTGGCCCCAGACTGAGTCACTTGGCCAGCCGCACCCTCACGCCTCCCTGCATTTCCACCTACCATCTCATTTCCACTTTTCCCAGGAACCCCATGTAGGCTTCAGTTTTCTGGGCACATTGGGGCACCACACACGTACAAGGGTCACCCACTTTCCTCTGCATTTGGGGGCTCCAGATGACACCAAACCAGTCAGTACCCAAGTTGGGGCTGTGCTTTAGAGCACCAGGACAGTGGCCGAGCCAGCGTCCGTCTGTACTGGGTGCTAGCGGGGCCGACAGGCTCTGCTCTCCACTCACAGGTCCTGGGCCTCAGTTTCCCTGTGTGGGTCCTGGAGGAGGCAGCCTGGGAGCCCCCCACCGTACCCCCAAGGGCTCCCAGGCCCTGCCTTGCACCTCAGGCCCATGAGGGACCTTTGTAGCTGCCCCCTAGCCATACTCCCCAGGAAGTAGCCTGTGCACTGGTCTTAGCTGAGGGACCCTCTCCCCCATCTCTCTAGGAGCTGTGGGGGCTGGCGGGAAGGACAGCCCCCTTATCCAGGAACCTGGGGGTAGAAGGCCAGCCCAGCCCTCAGGGACAGCCGGACACCAAGCTTGTGTCCTTCCCCAGCCCCTACTCACACCACAGCCCTGCAGGCCCCCCAGTCCTCGACTCAACACCACTTCTGGTGTCTTCCTAGAGGCAGGATCCCCCAGGTACCCCCAATTCCAGGGCAGGGCTGGTTCCCTTGCCTGGCCCAGGTCTGCCCATGGAGCTGCCCTGCGTCACCCGCATGGGGCCCCAGCCGTCCCAGAGGGTCTCGCCAGGCCTGGCTCGCCTCTCCCTCCTCAGCTCGCCCTCTTCCCTTGGGCCCCCTCCCCTTCCCTCCTCCCTTCTCACTCTTTCCTCCTCACTCCTGCCTGGTGCGCTGTCCTGCCTGACCCACACAGGTCCTCCTCAGGATTCTCAAGACACCTGGCCACCATTCAGCTGGGGCCACTGTGTCCCTCCGCAGCAACCATGCCCTGTGTGTCCCAGGCCCTGCCCTGCCTGCCATCCCTCCTGCTCTTCCTCCTGCAGGAAGAGGCCCCCAGCACCTGGGCCTGGCCGCACTGTGGGCTGGGTGCAGGGGGATCCCTGCTTTCCTGGCTGCAGTCACTGGGATGAGGGGCTGCTACACAGAGTGGGGGACACGGTGCCTGGTGGGGGGGGTGGCAGGAGATCCAGGAGGTACTAACACTGGACCTGGGTGGGGAGACAAGCCAGTATGTCCTTCCTAAGAGGGATGTGGCCAGCACCCCTCCCCTACAGCAGTGGGCCAGGCCTTGCCTGCTGGGCCCTCTGTCTGGGAGTCAGCTATCCTGACACCCCCTCCTTGCTCCCTGCCCATGCCACCTGCCAACCCAGCCCCAAATCACCTGGCTTCTCCTCCTGTAGGCTTCCCAGATGACACACCAGCCTCCCTTGACCCCCAGAGGCCCCCATGGTCCAGCCACCCAAAGCCAAAGATGGCAGCAAAGCCAAAGGCTATAGGTCCTTGGTGGGGACCCTGCCACACCCAGACCCCAGAGGAGCCCTCAGTATCCAGGCTGTAGCCACCAGGTCCCATCATGACAGCCAACTGCCCTTGCCCTAAGCCAGGAGAGGGCATGAGGCCCCCATAGTAGAAGAAGAAGGGGGGCCCCACCGTGTGTACACAGCTACACACACAGCATGTGGGGGGCTGTAGGTACACCCAGGCACACACATGCTGCCCCATGCTTGCACACCCAGGCACACACATGCTGCCCCATGCTTGCACACATGCCCACGCACACATGACACCCTACACACCCGCATGTGCACAAGAGTCCACACATACCTGGCACAGCGGGGAGGTAGAGGAACACCCGCACACATGTGCACACATGCACACAGAGATACTTGCACACACAGCACAGTGGGTGGAGGCACGCCTACACACTTGTGCACCCCCATGCACACCTGGCACACCAGGGAGGTGGAAGTACACCCGCACACTCATGCACACACTCATGCACCTCCATGCACACAGAGATACACACACACAGAGCACACCAGGGAGATGGAGGCATACCCTCACACAGGTCTGCACACATTCATGCACCGCCCCCCATGCACACACAGCACACCGGGGAGGTGGAGGTACACCCGCACACAGGCATGCACAGCCCTACAGGCACATGGGCCCGACAGGCTGGGCACAGAGGGCAGGTGTCACCCCGTTCACAGACGTTCCTCTACCACCCGAAAACGCTGAAGATGAAAGCCTAGGGCCACACCTTCCCTGAGTGCCGGCACACCTGGGTGCCCCCTACCCACCTCACCTCTGCTCTGTGCTTGCAGGTTGAGCAGCTGGACCGGAGGCTGGTGCTTGTCACCGAGTTGCTGCACCAGCTCCTCGCCTTCCACCCCGGCGGCCCTCCTGGCGGAGGTGGGGGCCAGGCGGCACAGCCCGACGGCGTCGGCTCCCTCAACCCTGAGCTCTTCCTGCCTAGCAACACCCTGCCCACCTATGAACAGCTGACCGTGCCGCACAAGGCCGCCGACGAGGGGTCCTGATGGGCGTTCAGGTCAGCCAGCGGGCCCTCAGAGGAGAAGTGCGGAGGGGACCCCCGACCGCTCACCTCTCCTACAGGAGCCCTCCTGGCTACCTCCTAGAAGGCCCCAGAGGACAGCCCCATGGCCCACAAGACCACATCTCCCAGCTGGCAGGTCCTGAGCATTACCTGGGGATGGAGGGGCTTAGGAGGGCTGAGCCCCAGCCCTTGTCCCTATACACAGTGGCCAGTGCACAGTGGTGGGAGCCAGGCTAGGCCTCCCCAGGGCAGGGGGTGCCTGGCAGGCCACATGGGCCCAGGAAGCAATGCAGGGCCAAAGCTCAAAGAGCCTTCTGAGGGAGACAGTGGGTTGGCCTGGGCAGGATCTGCAGGGTCATCCCAGCCTCGCATCCTAGACTCACGTTCCCAGGGAGGAGTAGGCAAGCAGGCCTGCTCCCGGTATAGGCGGCTTTCCCAAACCAGCTCCTGGGCCTCAGCCTTGGCTCCTGGGCGTCTCTCAGGGGGTGCTGACCTGGGGGCGGGGGATGCCGCTGCCTGAGCCACAGCCTCGCACCAGGGTCAGCCCTCACCCTGCTCACACAGCCCCATCACTAGGCTGGGCAGCACGGAACAAGTTGGGCAGGGCAGCCTCTCCCTGACTTCAGAGAGGGCAGAAGCCCCCTGACCCCACCCCCCTGCACACACCATGTCCTGCCTGGTTGAAGTGGCTCACGACCCTGGCGCCTCCAACAGCGCCTGCCAGGCTGAGGCAGAAATGCAAGGAGCCCAGCTGCCACCTGGGACAGGGACGACCCTGGGCACCGCACCCCACAGAAATCAGGGTGACCTTGTGGTGACGGAAATCTGAGCTGAAGGAGGCTGCAGCGTGATTTGGATTCCTTATGGGGGCTTCTAATAAACAGTGGATGGTGGGTTTGTCTCAGCCATGCGCCCCCTGGATTCCTTTGAGACGCGCCTCCGGAGCTGCTGTCCCAGCCTGCCTGTCCCCTCCTGGGTCTCACGCAGGCCCGTCTCCATCTCTGTCTCTGTGTGTGTCTGCCTTTTCGTGCCTCTCTCCGTCCCCATCTTTCCCTCATGGTCTCTGTCTTGCTCTTTCTTTGCACCTCTGTCTCTCACTGTCTGCCTTCTGTCTCTGTATGTCTCTGTCTCACTGTCTCTGTCTCTGCCTCCGCCTGGTTCCCTGTCGCTCCGTTCTCTCTGTCTCTCTCCCGGTCTCTCTGTCTTCACCTCTGCATCCCCTGCTGTCTCTCTGTCTCTCTCCGTCTCTCTCTCTACATCTGTTTCTGTCTCTGTGTGGATCTCTGTGTTTCCCTCTCTCTTTCTCTCCATAGCTCTGTCTCTGTCTCTTTGTCTCTCTCTGTCTGGCTCCTTCTGTCTCTCCCTTTCTGTCCCTGTCTCTCTCTCTCTCTGTGTCTCTCTCCCTCTGTCCTTGTCCCCTCATCTGTCTCGTCTGTCCCCCTCTCTCTCTCTGCCCCTCCTCCACCCTCTGCACAGCTGAGTGCCCCTAGCACCAATGTTGACCGTTCTCCCTCCTCTGCAATCACCCCGACTCTACCCTCCTTGCAAAGCCCCAGATTCCCAATCTTTGGGCTGGGAGAGCATCTAGACTTCCAGGGACAGAGCTGTCTCAAGGCTGGCACCAGAGGCAGCAGGCAACCAAGGGGGGGAGGGGGATCCAGGTTCAGGGGCAGTGGCTGAGGCTCCCCCCAGGAAGAGACCAGCTCCCCATAGCAGCCAGGCACCTGGCCTGAGGGACAGTGGGGGCAGGGGGCAGGGCAAGGCCTCGGGGGCTTCCCCAGCCCAGCACCCACCAAGGGGACAATTCCTGGAAAGGCTGGCTCTTGTTTCTGTGTTGAGTAAATATTTGTGGAAACCCTGGGAAGCCCTGCTGGATAGCAGGGCTCCCTGCGGGCACCAGGCCCTGAGCCCAGGCGGCAGCCGAGGCCCTTGGTGGGTGCGGCCTCCACCGGCTGCTTTGTCTGCGGCCAGCCAGCCTCCCAGTGTCCCAGCACCGCACTTCTGCGCGAGCGACTTGGGGAGAGGCGCCATTGCCGCTCCCTGGGGTGTGAAATGCAATTTACCTGAAATAAAGCCCAATTATGGAATTAGCTAATTAAGGCCGCAGAGGAGGCCTGGCCGCTCAGCCCACGGCTGCACGGGCGCAGGGACAGATGGTGCCCCGGCCGCCACGCTGCCACATTCCTTCACTCGGCCTACTGGCCGGCTTGCACAGCACACGACCATCTGGTGTGTGACATGTCTTGTGTGCCCGCACAATGGCCCAGCAGACCTCTCAGGAGAGGGCCGTCACCCAGGCAACGCAGCCTGTGCAGCCCAGCCCCTCGGCCCCCGCCCAGCCCTGCCTGGCCCTTTGTGGGCCTGGCGTGGACACCAGGCGACACAGTGCCGACAACGTCCATGAGCATTTTGTCCATGGCGCCTGCCTTTGTCTCCAAATTGGACTCCTTATTGAGGTCCCCAGTGCCTGGTGGACACTAGCACATCTGCTTGGGCAGTGGGTGGGGCGACCAGGGAAGGTGAGGCTGTTGAGTTTGGTGTGCCAAGGAGCCCACTGTCCACTGCCCACTGCCCACAGCCTGGGGCGCCCACCTCCTCTGCCCACAGCCCCCCACCTGCGGCCCCTGGGAGAAAACCAGGCTGGGGGTTGTGGCCAGCCCCACAAGAGGCTGTCCGACTCGAGGCTGCGGTCAGTGGGAGGCAGGCAAGGTGGGGTTTGTCTTTCCCTTCCACCCCCTCCTGTCCGGTAAAGGTGCCCCCTGGCTGGGGCAGGGTGGGTGGGGCTGGCAGAGATGCGCCTTTGGCAGGCACACATGCAGAAAACCAAACCCTCTACCCCCAAGTCAGTTCCAACTCACAGCCGCTCTATGGGATAGGGTAGAACTGTCCCTACAGAGTTCCCAAGGGGCCGCTGGTAGATTCAGATGGCCCACCTTTTGGCAAGCAGCCTGAGCTCTTAACCGTTACACCACCGGGGCTCCTTGGCACACCCCCAAAGCCAAACTCAAGGCCATCGAGTTGACTGTGACTCTTAGTGACCCTATAGGACATAGCAGAGCTGCTCTGTAAGTTTCCAAGGAGCTCCTGGTGGATTTGAACTGCCAACCTTGTGGCTAGCAGCCATAGCACCTAACCACTACACCATTAGGTTCCCCTTGGCACCAGAAGTGCTCAGTAAAGACAATCAGCCCTACCACCCGGGAAGGTGCACCCCAGCTGCCCCCCTGGAATCCTCACAATGGTCAGCCAGCCCAGCGTGTCCTCCCTGTGAACCCGAGAGGCTTCCCTGCTGTGCTCCCGAGGCCATACGGGCCACCCCACAGCATGCTGACCTGCCACAGTCTGTCCGACACATGTCCCTGCACACAAAACCCCCTGTGTGGGGGTGGGGCTGTGCTGGGACCCTCAGGCCCTGTGCAGGCTGGAGCCCAGGACACCTGGAGAGCTGGGGCGATGACCATGACTTGGAAGACTAAGGACCTTTCTGCAGACGGAACGTGAGCAAGCACTCATGTTCCTACCAAGACCCCAAGAGAGGGGCTCAGCCAGGGGGTTTCGGGCTGCGGCAGTCAGGTGATGGGACAGGGAGGGTGTGAGAACCAGGCATGGGAAGAGATTCTGACAGCCCAGCCCATGGGGGCCTGGTCACCTGTGGGGACAGGGACTCCCTTCCAAATATGCAGCCAGGCCTGGCCTGGGAAAGCCTTTTCCCCCCTCCGCAGCACCTCAGCTGCCTCCTCACACTGCCCTCAGGGCCGTTCCCAGCCCCCCATGGCACCCTCTGTCGCCCCTGCATTGTGGGAGACAAAGCCTGTTGCCAGAAGTCAGGCCTTACCCTGACCTGTGCGCAGCCAGGGTGACCAGAGCTACAGAGACAGCTGGGCCTCCACTGGCCCTGGAGAACTCGGCCAGGTCGCTGGATGCTGACCACCTCCCCAGCCCCACGTGACCCCACCGCACAGCGCAGTCTCGGAGGGGTGGCACCCTCCAACCCCGAAGTCAGCTGCAGCTGTCCCACCTGTTGAGGAGCTGGCCTCTGCTCCAGAGGCCTGGGTTGGGGTGGAGTGGGGTGTTGGCACACCAGCCAGAAGCACTGGCCTGTTGAGTGCTCTCCCCTAAAGACACGGTCCCTGCCAGCCATGGCTCGTAGGCCACACTGCCCTGGCAGTCCAGCACGCCAGCCAGGTGGAGGGAAGGAAGCTTGGACCCAGACCCCTGCAGCCATCTCCTGTGCTCTGAGTCTGATTCTGTGCCTCTGCCCTCCTGTCAGCCATGAGGCACCTTGGGGTCGGAGGCTGCACCCTCAGCCCCCACCTACCCACAACACCTAGACAGGCAGGAGAGCAAGGAAGGAATTCAGCCCAGGACAGCCTTGTAGCCCCCCTCTGCTGCTCTTCACAGCCCCCAGCCTGCCGTCCCAGCATCCCCTCCCGTGCCCCTGAGGGGCAGGTCTGCCCTTAAGTCCTCAGACCCAAGACCCCAGCGGTGCCCCTGACCCCTATCCAAGTCACTCCCTCAGCCCAGGACCCAGTCCGAAGTCACCTCTTCCTGCAAGCTTTCCCTGACAGCTGCTCTGAGGACCCACCTCCTCCCTCCAGGTCCAGGACACGTCAAGCAGCTGGGCTCATGGTCCACAGAGAACAGCAGTGGACCTGGGACCCTGTCCTCATGCCCACCACCCACTCTGGGCACACACCAGAGCTCAGGCAGCCACCAGAAGCTGTGTTCATGGGGGCAGGGCTGGGAGGGACCTCCCTTGTGGGCAGTGGAGGCCCATATGCTGCTCACAGGCCCTGGCCCGTCCCACCCCCGGGAGGACAGCTCTGTGGCCCCTTGAACACACTTCATGCACACGCGCGCGCACACACACACACACACTCATATACACCCCTCCCCTGTGGCTCTGTGGTCTGCTCCCCCTCACTCCCATGAGGCCCTCAAGGCAGAGTACTATTCAGGCTCCATGAGAAAAACAGGTTCCCCACTCTGGTCACAGAGGTAACACCTGCCCAAAGATGCTGCAGGGGTCATCTGCACACAGGGAGGTCACAGGCCTTCAAACCCCCTACCAACCTCTGCCAGACCGGGTCACCCTGTGGAGAAAACACCCTCAGATTCCAGGGGAACTGGCAGTCCCCTCCCACAGAGCGCCGGGGGACCCTGGCTAGCACATCCAGGGTGCCAGCGTAGCAAGGTCCCTTCCCTCTCCCCACATGCCTCCTGCTCACAGAGTCCAGAGAAGAATCACACAGCCAGCAGGCAACCAGGCACAGAGGGGTCCCAAGCCCCTGCTCTCTGCCCAGCAGACAAGGCCCGGCCCCTCTCGGCCAAGCCCTCAGGCCAGACACGTCTGTCCACACACAGCGCTGCTCAGAGCACCCCAAATATCTGTGGACTGAGAGGACAGAGCCCCTTGGAAGCCCCAGCCGGGGGCCTTAAAGACACCAGGCCCAGGGCAGGCAGGCCCAGGGTGGGCTCAGTGAGAAGCAGGTCTTCCCCCATCCCAGCCTTCACGGTGCTCAGCTCCCGGCTCCTTCTGCCTGCTGGGTGGGGACCCTGGTGCAACGGGAAGGAGGAGCTCCGAGGGTGACTCCCACTTGCCCCCAGCTCTGGAAACCCCCACCTCCTCCTCCTAGTCTGCTCTACACCTCGCCTGGCAAGCCTTCTGCGGCTTTCCAGCCTGCAGGTAAAACAGCGGCCTGTGACGTCCTGCCGCTGGGCCAGGAGCTGAGCAGCATCAGAGTGGGAGCAGGACTCCGAATCCGTCAGATGGCCGCAGCCTAAGAAGCTGGGGGAAGTGAGGGGGCGTCGCGAGCCTGCAGCCGACCGCCCCCTGATGGGGGAACTTGTGGGGGCACCCCTGGAGAGTGGACACTCAGACAGGTTGCTTCCGCTGCTACAAATGGGAACACGGAGGCCCAGAGGGGCAGGGCCCAGCCAGCACCTGTGTGTGGGAATCCACAGTGGCGAGGCCTCAGGAAAGGGCACCATGGGGTAGATAAGGCTGCTGGGTCAAGAAGCCAGTGGGGACGGAAGGATGGACTCAGCAGAAGCACAGCCTTCCTGGGTCGTGGAGCTGGATGGGCCAGGTTTGAGGAAAAGACAGAAAATCCCCAGGTGGTCAGGACATGGCTCCTCTGCTGACCCACCAAAGGCAGGAAACCTCAAAGCCCAGTGCCACCAAGCACCAGGTTGTCCATCAGAACATGCCCACTGGTTCCAAGAAGGCTGCCGTTGCTCCTGCCACGTGGGAAAAAGTTTCACACTCAACTGGGTCTTCAAGAAGACAGGCAAGAGATGGAATAGCTGGTGCTGTGGAGGTCAGGGACTCAGCGGGGCTCCCTCAGGCATGTGCTGGGGGCAGTGGAGGTTTGGAGGGCCTGATTACTGGACCGTTGGCAACTCCAGGCCCAGGGGACCCCAGCATAGGCCCTGACCGTGGATGGCCCTCAGGGACTGTGGCATAGGCCAAGCCAGCTGGGCCATGCCTATCTGTCTGGGAGAAGAGCCTTCTAGAGAGAAGGCTGTCAGTAGAGTAGTTAATGTCATTAGGTGATTTCAAAGGGCCTTAATCAAATCCCTGCTCCCATCTGCAGGCCCCAAGTCAAAGGGCTTTGGAGAGGAGGCGGGGAGGCAGACAGTGGGCTTTGGGCTGCCCACTTGACTGCCGTCTCGGCCTCAGGGCCCAGGCACAGCCGGGCCCACAAGATGTCTAACCTAAGCCAGGCTTCTCTACTCCCCCCTGGAGGCCAGGGTGATCCCTCACTGCCTTCCCAGGAGCTGAGAGGACAGAGAACACAGTCCCAGAACCCCATCCCTGCAGGCACCCCCCCGAAACCCTCACCAACTCAGCTTCTGTGAGCCAGCACTGAAAGGAGGGGGCATGGATGTATGGGTATGCAACAAGACTCAGAGGATCAGAGAGCTTCCGAAGCCTGGACTTCCAGCCAGTTACTGGACCCTTCTGTGCCTCAGATTTCCCATTATCCAATGTGTATTAACGTGTTACCCCACGTGGTTGGTATACACTGTGGGCAAAATCTGTGCTTCAGGTACTAAGAGCTTCCTCCATGCTCTGTGGCCACCCTCGAGCCCACAGTGTCCTGTGGTCTCGTCGGGGTCCCCCAGGTTTGCTGTTGTTGAGGATAGGGACCGTCAAGTCAGCTCCAACTCACAGTGACCCTTTAGGACAGAGGAGAACCGCGCCCATGAGGTCTCCAAGGAGCAGCCGGTGGATTTGAACAGCAAAGCTCATGCTGCGCAGCTGAGCACTTAACCACTGCACAACCAGGGCTGAAGTTGGTCTTGGCTGGTAACAACCCTATGTGACAGAGCAGAACTGGCCCCGAGGACTTCCCAGGCTGCGGTCCCTGCGGGAGCAGACCACCAGCCCCCGGCGAGTCACACCACTCCGCCTTCCGTCAGCTGCTGAGCGCTTAGCTACTGAGTCGCCAGGGACCCTCTTTGTCATGGTCGGGACCAGAAGAGCATTGTCACCGTGTGTTCCCAAGCCCACGAAGCCCAGAGAGCCAAGCAGGCGGGTCCCCTCGCCGTAAGACCTCCTCCAGCCATGCCCGGGCTCCAGGGACGTCGCCCACAAAAGCCTCCCTTCCTGAGTCCAGTCTGCAGCTCCCTGACACTAGAGTCCCTCCTGCAAACGTGGGCGCTTTAAGATCACGGGTGAGTCACCCTGCAGCGGTACACAGGGCGGGCCAGGCACTGCAGACACCTCCCACTCTTACCTTCTGAGGAGAGCTTAACCGTTGGTGATGCGCGGTGGGGACTACTGTCCCTCAGGTGGACCTTCCCTGTCACCAGTGTGTGGTTTGTGGGGCATGCTGTGGCCCTCCCCATCCACACATGGGCTCTCCCTGGCACTGTACCCACAATGGCCTGCCCACTCCACCAGAAAGACCCTCTGGGTACACAGGCAGCTGGTGTGGCCCCAAAACACCTCCTCTTGGGGCAGAGGCCAGGCCCAGCACCCCCGCTGACCCGCGCTGCTGGCATCTCTCTGCTGCTGGTCTCTGTACGCCAGCTGACAGCTGGGCACACCCAGAAGGGCAGAACCAGAGAATGAATGAATGAACGCATTAATGAATGACTCAGCCGGGTGCACCCCTAAAGGACGTCCACTTCTCCTTCCCTGGAGATGCCCTTGGCCAGACAGGAGAGGCTTCAAGCAGCCCGGACGCTGGCATCCTCCCAGCCTGCCTGGTCACCTGAGTCTGTCACTGAGGGACGAGGTCATGGCCCCAGGGCCGGGCCATGTGCTGGCGCTCAGCGTCCCTCCCTCAGTGCTTCTAGATCCTTGTTAGTGGTACAGACAGAGGTTCCGAAAGCAAAGCCTTGGCCTGGGAAGGGGAACAAGTTGGGTCAGGGTGCCAGGAAGGTTGGCTCCCAACTCCCCGCTGCCTCCCCGACGGTAAACCCTGAGCTGTCATGGGTAGGGTAGCAGCAGAGATAGCCCAAGACATCCACACACACTGCTGACACACCCTTCCCCCCAGGAAGCCAGACGCACCCCAAAAGCACTCCTGAAGCCCCGTGTACACCAGGCGGATTGGGGTATGGTGCCCGCTGGTCCAGTCGCCCATGCCTGCCAAGGCCTGGCAGTGCTGCCCCAAGCAGCCAGCAATGTTTCCCCGAGGCCACCGGCTCCCCAGGAGAAAGCCTCATTGTTCCCGCCCGGGCTCCATGCCGCCAGGTCACCTGGCCTCCCGGACCCACCTGCAGCCACACCAGCTCCAGGAAACCGAACCCCGGCCGGCAGATGACAGCCGGGCAGCAGCACAGAGTGCCCATTCAGCCTCCAAGAGGCCGCCTGCCCACCTGGGGAGCCAGCACGGCCAGGGCGGCCTGCCTACCGGGGCACTGCCAGGGAAAGCCTGCCATGCCCTGCCAGAGCCCAGAACAGGTGTGGGGCAGGCAAGGGAGGCAGCAGAGACCCTGCCCCACCTCCTCAGTCCACAGTGGCAGGGGCAGGGGACCTTTCAGCAGAACATGACAGGGATATTCTCCCTGGGACCCAACATACTACCCTTGTTTCATGGAGGTGGACTCCAAGGTGGGGGCATTCACTCACTGCCCTCATCTCTGTCCTGGATGACGCGGAGGTGTGTGGGTCCTAGTCCCTGGGCCAGCCCTGGGGCCCCCTCAGAGGGCAGGCAGGAAGGCTTCCTGGAGGGAGAGCTGGGCGGAGGCTGCTAGGGGATGAGATGGGCGACAGAGTCCCCTGTGCAAAGACTCAAGGCCGAAAAGACCAAGGACTGGAAGTCAGTGGGGCCGGCCTCTGCGCAGGTACAGGACTCCTACGCCCATTTCACGGATACAGCAGCTGAGGTAGCCATCTGTGGAGCTGGGGGACACTGGGGTGCTGGGCTGGCCCCTCACATACCTACTGTAGGAGACAGAGGTACCACCTCGCCCCACCCCCACTTCTCAGGACCCCACAGCTGCCTCATCAGCAACCCCACCCACCTCCAGCCTTGGTCTCCACACTTGGGGAAAGCTGAGAAAGAAAAGATCTCAGGACAAGGAGACTGGCCAAGCCTCCTGGACCCCAGAGGCAGCCCAGAGAGCTGGCAGGCCCTGCCTGGACTGAGTCCCCAGGCATGAAGAAATCTCCGCCCCAAGCAGGTCTCTAGCCGAGTGGGCCAGGCAGGAACAGAGGGTGTGGACGGGACAGGAAGCAGAGCTGGGCAGACGGCCAGCTGGTCTGAGCTTCCCCGTTGTACCCAGCACCTCTCTGCCCCCACAGGCAACAGGCCCACTGTAGTGCAGGCATGTTGGGGTCCAGCAGCCAGCACCCTGATTCCCATGCACCTTCCAGGCACACCATGCTCCCTCCCAAGTGCCAAGCCCAAGCCAGGACTCCACCCCACCCGAGGCTCAGAGGAAGCTTGCTTCCCAAAGGCCAGCCACGAGCGTCTGTCACTCAGCTCTTCTGCCTGGCTGATCACACTGAAAAGAACGCACTGTGGCCAGGAGGCAAGAATAGCAGCTCCAAACTAGAGGCAAGCAAGGACTAGAAACCAAGGTCTAACTAAGGTTTCTAGTCCCCACCCCTGCTCCCCTGTGCCCACACCCACCCCACACACGGCACCAACCTTAGCACCTCCCTGTCCTTTGCCACTTCTGCGCTTGGCTGTGCCATGTTCCCCCAAGTCTACATTCCTCCATTTAACAAACTCCTACTCATCCCACAAAGCCCAGGACAAAGGACCCCTCCTCCATGAAGCCTTCCTGAAGGGCCAACCAGATCTGGTTCAGGCTCTACCCTCACAGCACAAGGCTACAGACGTTCTCTGCAATCTTGAAGCTCATCTCCCCTCCAGACAGGGATATGTCCAAGCTGTAGCTGATGGAGGGGACACATGCAAGAAGAATCCTCAAGAACTGTGTTGAGGAAATGCGTATTTGGAGGACACCAGCACAGGCTAGCCCCAGGACACCCATGAACAAGAAACAGGAAGCTACGATCACTCAGGGCTAGGCCCCAGCTCCCAGTGTTGGCTGAGACCTGGCCCTGGAAGAGGGGAGATGCCACGGGAGCCATAGACAAGAGGGAAACAGCTCTACCTGCTCCCCAGCCTCATGCACCCTGAACACCCAACATCCCAACGGAACAGCCAGCTGCAGTCTCTTAGGAGCCCCTGGGCACCCTCCCAAACTCCCAGTGTTCCCCCAGGCTCCCGGCCATGCATGTACCTGCTCTTCCAGGTCCACCCTGCCCAGAACACTTCCCACACACGTGCCCCCACAAAACCAAACCCATTGCCGTCTAGTCAATTGCAACTCATAGCAACACTTAGAGGCAGAGTAGAAATGCTCCACAGAGTTTCCAGGGAGTGACTGGTGGAGTCAAACTGCCACTCTCTTGGTCAGCAATTAAATTCTTACCCATTGCCTCACAAGAGCTTTCCCAAATGCCCACCTCCATGCCTTTTGGGAGCCCGAGTCAAGAGCAGGTATGGTTTCCTTAACTCTCTGAGCCTCTGTCTCTTCCATGACCTGTTGGAAAATGAGGTGCTGGGGAGATGGTCACAGTACAGAGCCAGACACAAATGAAGTCACCAGCCCATTATGTCCCTCATGCCTGACTTCCCCACCCTCCCCGCCCTCCCCACCCTCCCCGCCCTCCCCACCCTCCCCGCCCTCCCCACCCTCCCCGCCCTCCCCACCCTCCCCGCCCTCCCCACCCTCCCCGCCCTCCCCACCCTCCCCACCCTCCCCACCCTCCTCACCCTCCTCACCCTCCTCACCACGTCCACCATATTTACCATCCTCACTGTCCTAACCCTCCCCACCCTCCCTGCCACCCTCACCACTCACTGTCCTCATAACTGTCTTTGCTCTGCATCTCAGGACGTCTTACACACGCACTCTTGTCTGATGAATCTCTGTCAGGCCTCCAAAAGGCACTTTAGCAATGGGACCCAACATGCACCACAGGCCAGGACTGGGCCTTCGTAACTCCTCCTAGCAACCCTGTTGGGCGTGGATGTCAGGGGAGTTATTCTGCCTCACTTACTGGCACAAAAACGCAAGTCCAATGGGAGCAAATGCCCCATCCCAGCTCATATGCCAGAACATAAATGAAACCATGGTCCTTCATCCATGTCACAGATCGAAGCCCCCAGTTCACCCACACCCTCCCTAAGTGACCCTGGTCAAGGGAACACGCCAGTCTCTGCATGTTGGGTTTCTGAGGGAAAAGTCAGGCTAATTCTTAGGAGACGTTGTTGAGTTTCCAGCTTTCAGCTTCCCCTTTCCAAAAGCATTTGCATCCCTGAAGGAGAACCTGAAGAAGACCTCACCTGAACCTTCGGGCAGAGATACCTGGAGAGAGTTCAGACACCCCACCCTCACAGAGGGGAGAGACTTGAAGGCCCCATCGCCCTGGTGGTGCAATGGCAAAGCGCTCAACTACAAACCCAGGTGTTCCTGTTTGAACCCACCGGTGGCCCCACCTGAGGAAGCCCTGGCCACCTGCTCCCATAAAGGTCACAGGCTAGGAAATCACACAGGGCAGCTGTACTCGGTCCTATAGGGTTGCTATGAGTTGAAATCTACTTGAAGGCACTTGACAAAACTAACACAAATTGTGACTCAGCCCAGCTGTCAGGTCCCAGGTCTCAGGACTCAGCTCCTACCTACCAATCTAGCGTCCTCCTTGGGACACCCAAACAGAACCCAGAACCCAGAACCCAGCCCCAGCCAGCAGACCTGGGTCAACCTCTGGTGCCTCTTCCTTCTGCCTCATTCAAGACTCAGCTCTGGCTTTCCCCATCCAGGAAGCTTTCCCATCACTCCCAGGATGACCCAGGGCCCTCTTGCCCCTCGGATCCTTCAGACATGCTAGGAACAGTGCTCAATAAGGAGGAGGCACAGGTGCCACATGGGGACCTCCCCCTGGCTGGGACCACCAACAGCATCCTGTTTATCCACCTGGAGAATGTGAGGCCAGGAGATGCCCACACATAGGCCTCTCTGCCTCACACTGTCCCCCAGGTCTTTGAGAGTTTCAGAGATTTCTATTGAAAATGGTTTACCATTTGGGGGTTCTGAGGGTTGCTATTGCAATTTATATTTGGGGCCCTGGGGGTTGCTACGCAGTGTATCTTTAGGGGTTCCAGGTCTTGCTACTGCAGTTGACTTCGGGGGTTCCGAGCATTGCTCCTTCGTGGGGATCACCAAGTGTCATCATCAACATTCAGAATAATACTATGGAAAAGTCCAGGGACATTATGGGGGAATCCAAGCAACCCAGGTTTCTGGTGGGGGTCAGGCTCTCCCCAGGCCCTACCTCCTGCTCTGCCCCTGGGGCTACCCATCCCTGCCAGGGAGTCATGGGTCGCCTCTAATGCACCCCCGCATTGGATTCTCAAAGGGCAGGGAAAAGCCTCCAGATTTATGATCCTCCGTTACCCCAGCAGCCCTTGGCTGGCTACCCCGGCAGCCCAGGTTCCCCGAGGGGGGTCGGGCAGCGTCCATGTCCCAGGACCTCCCGGGAGTTACGGAGGTCTGAGCTGTGTGGTCACTAGTTTGAGGCACTGAAGACAGTGCAGAACATGAATAGCTTGCTTGGGGCTGCTGGTTCCCAATATCACCCCTACATAAATGCTCCCCATCCTGACCTTGCACCCATCCATGCCCCTCCATTCGCCAATCCCTAAAGGTTCTGGCTGCAGGCGCCCTGGGTCCTGAGAAGAACCAGTCTTCGTCTTTGAGTGGACATTATAGACGCCAGAAGCAGAGACAGGGCCGGAGCACCAGGGGTCAGGAGCTCTGCTCCAGGGTACGTCCACCCAGGCCAGGTGAGGGGGTCAGAGCTCCCGAGCCCGCTGGGTCACCAGGCCTCCGGGTGCCCAGCCCGGCCTGGGCCATGAGGGGCGCGCAAGGCTGTCGGGGCCAGGGTCGGGGGTCTGGCGAGCTTTAACGCTCCGACAAAGCCTCATTTGCAGGTCAATGCCGCGGCACACTCCCCTGCCCCCTCGCCCGGCGCCCTTTGTCCGGCCGCGCCCGCTCCTCGCGCCAGATGGCCGCGGAAATGCTAATTCCGGGCGCCCCGCCCCCCGCCCCCGCCTCTAATTGCGCCCCTGCAGATGGGCGCGAGTGTGCACTTGTGCAGATGAGTGCTCCTGGGCAGTGGGGCTGTCCGGGCCGGGCAGGGGCGCCCCGAGCGCCGGGACCCTGCGGCCAAGGCTGAGCAGGGCCGTGGAAACTCCCGGAGCCCCGGGCACCCGTGGGCTGGGTCATACGGGGGTTGGCAGGGATCCCTGGGGTCATGTCCCGGGCCCCAGCCTGCCGGCCGGGTAACACACCTATCTCATTTCTCCAAAATTGGATTTTAAATGATTCTGAATGAGACCAAATGGGCTGCTTTTTTCTCCAAACGAACTTGGGCGCTGTGGGGGCAACGGCGGGCAGGGTCAGCGGGGTCCGGCTGGGACCTCCGCACCCTCCTCTGGCCTCGTGGCCGGCTCCTGGAAGAATCCCAAGGCTGAGGGTCCCTCGCCAGGCCTGCTGCACCCGGATCCGAGGCTACCAGGGGCTTCAGTCAACACAATGTAGCCGACCCCAGGTTCGAGACTGAAGCAAACACACAAGAAGGGCGAACGGGCTAGCCAACGGCTTGGAGCGGGGCGTGGGGTCTACCGCCTGCCATCTCCAGGCCTCAGGCCAGGCCTGTGCTGCACTGCTGGCCTCCAACCCCGGCCCCAAGGAGCACAGCTCAGACCTGCCACTTGGGGGTCGGGGCTTCTAGAAGGTCTGGCTGGCATGGATGGATGGGTGGGTGGTTGCATGGGTGAGTGGATGGATGGATGGATGACAAAAACGATGGGGAAAATTCCTTTTGTCATGTTCTCTTTAGTTAGAAAAAAATTCAACGACAAGCTTAAAAACTCCACATTACTGAATGAGAGCTCTGCGGCGCCACCAGGTCCCACCCTGGGAAGTGGACGCTCTGGGTGAGTGAGCAGCACCCCCACCCCCACCTACCCCTTTGTCTGTCCCTAGGCCTCCTGTGAGGAGTTGTGCTCCTTACTAAGCTCCGAACTAAGCCTGGCACCCACTTCCAAAGTCTAGCCAGTGGGACCCTGTGGGTGACAGCAGGCACCGTCCACCCCTCTCGCTTTGGGAGGGATCAGTCACTGGGAGAGGATACCCTGGTGGGTGAGCCAGGGAGACCTTCAGCAGGACGGAATGACACAACAGCCGCCATGACGAACTCGAAGGAGCCACCAATAGTGAGGGTGACGCGGGACCAGGCGCTGGTTGTCTGATGCAGGTCAAGTCTTCATGCATCACAGGCAGGTCCACGGTGGCTGTCTGTCTGTGCTTCCATAGCTCACATCACCTCCAGCCATCATCAAAAGGAGTGCTGACTCCTTAGATTTGTGTTTTCCTTTTATGATGTGTGCAGGCTGGGCCCCAGTCGCCAGGATCCCCCATCAGATGTGACCCCACAGATCTGAAGTCCTCCTCCATACAGACAAGTCCAGCAGCCACCAGCCCAGTCCTTGCCCCTGGCATGGCCCTCCAGGCCTTGCCCCACCTGGCCTGTCCCGTGCAGCCCTCTCTGGTTGTGCCCTCCACTGGAGGGGAGGAGGGCACCTTGCCTCTCAGCCCTTCCCCACCCAGCAAACCTATCCTCACAGTCAAGGCTGACTCCAGCTTCCCTCACTGGTGCCCTGGAGGCTGGAGTCTTCACCACGGCCTCACAGAGAGCAGGCTCCTCGGCAGGGCCGTGGCCACGTCACCAACAGGCTCAGCATGCTCCTTGGAGGATGGGAATTCTGGGGAGATGGCCCTGCCCACCGACACACACCAGGAAGGAGGCCCTGGAGTTGCCCTAGAGCCCACCCTGGCCCAGGGATGAGGAGCGGGCACTAGGAGGGCCACCGCCTTGGGGTGCTAAGCAATGCTCTACCAGGCCTGGAGCCCCGGGGCCCAGTCTCTGGCTTCAGTCTGTCCAACCTGCCTGACTCTCCTCTCCTCCTACGGTCCCTCCTGCATCCCTGTGCTGTCCTCTCAGGGAGCAGGCACCATGCTGTTGGCCAGGGCAGTTTCCTGAGCCTCTCTGGACTTGGCTGGTCAGCTAGAGAAGCAGCAAAATGCTGCCCGGTCTCTCAGGCCAAGTGAGAAGCAGCAGCTAATGAAAATGGCTGAAAAAACACTCCAGGCATTTAAAAAATGTCACGTAATTGCAAAATAATAACGATAACAACAATATGCTTAGGAATTTTGCTGGGGCAGAGAGCAGCAGAGTGGAATTTGGTGTGGAGCGGGCCCGCCCTGGCTTCCAACCAAGGGGGTCTGGTGATGGAGGTGCCCCCCTCCCGAGGTGGTCCTGGAGCCAACCCAGCGCTAGGCTGCGGCCGGGGCTCCCGAACAGCCGCCGCAGCCCCGGGTCACACGGCCGGCAAACCAGCAGTCTTTCTACTATTTTCATTCCCCAAATGAAAATAGTCGTGTTGTCCCACCAGACGTAGAAATAGCATATGCTCATTGTAAAAAGAGAGAGAAGAAAACAATACAGAAATGCATGGAAAAGAAAGTCCCAGTGCCTTCCCCGATCAAGCCAGAGAGAGTGTTGGGGGTGCTGCACGCAGTGTTACCTCAGTGGGGTCCACGCTGAGTTTTTAAGCCTAAAGGACGTATTTTTTGTGTCTATTTGAAAGCATTCGAATTCACACATACACTCACACACACATTTTAATTTCTAAATAGCTCACCGTGGTGAAAGACGCAAAACACAGTGCAGCAAGCGTATCGACAAGCCACCCATCTAGAAGACCCTCTTCCGTGGCTGTGAGCTACAATGGGGAGAAGAGGGCAGGCGGGCGTCCCATGGACACGTTAGGGAGAGGCCACTGTCCCCAGGCTTCACTGATAAGTGGTGGCATGAGTACAAGGAACACACAATGACTCTCTAGAAACGACACAACATCCATGGATGTCATGACTGAAGCACAAGTCCAAGGGACCACTGAGCCCAGGACAGACCACAGGGCCCAGTGACTCAGGCTCCCAGGACAGCTGGCAGGGACCCTTTGGCCTAGGTTCCAGCTCCATTTCCAAGGACGACCATGGAAGTGACCACAAGGGGTTAGGACCAAATGACATTTGTAGAGATCTTGTCTATACTGTCTCCTAGAAAGAAGTAAAGGGGGCTGGGGGCCCCTGCGGGAAATGGTCTGTGTCCTGTGACCATGGAAATTTCCATGGAGCACCCACAGCACAGTACTGCTGGCACAGGGCAGGGTGGTGGGGAGAGCCGGCTGCACGCACAGGCACCCTCTGCCTGGGGTCTGCTGGAGCCGCTGTGGTGTCCCCCAGATGGGCACACAGTGCCATCTGCATGAGGCCTGGGCCCCCAGAGGTGAGGTGGGTATGGCTCCCCTCCAAGAGGGCCCAGGTGAGGGAACTCTAGGCCCCACTGTACCAAGAAAGGGGTGCTCATTGAGTCAAATCCTGAAGGTGAGGATGTGTTTGCCAGGTGGGGAAGAGGCGGAACTAAGGTGCTCTGGGCAGAAAGCACTCCCAGAGGAGGCTGTGGGGCACTGGCCAGGTGCTGGGACAGGCTGGTGACAGCCAGGCTGAGGTGGCCTTCGGGCCCAGATCCAAACTTGGGGCCTCCCCCAACTGCAACTGGAGGCTTTCAGAAATGTGGGAGGCTCTGGAACCACACAGGAGGCTCTACCCTTGTCCCCACATGGGTGCGAAGCCCCAGGAGGGGCACTGAAGACAAGCCTTACTCTAAGACAGGTCCTCAGAGGCCACCCAGACCACTGCAGGCCAAGAGACTCAAAATTCACCTTGGAGATGCCCAGCAGCAGCTCCACCCCAGCTTAGAGACCTCCACACTCTATGTTTTACGCTGGTCCCAGTAAGCTGCCTTAGCCGCGTCACCCAGGACCTGGGGGCACATTTACAAAGTGGGTTGGTTGCCATCAAGTCGCTTCCAGCACACTGAGACCCATAGGACAGAGTGATGTGGCCCCGTAGGGCTCCCGAGGCAGAAACCTGTGAGTGTGAACACTGCTGTCTCTTTCTCCCAGGGGCTGCTTGACCGCTGCTCCACTGTGGGGGGGGGGTTTGGAAAGCGAGGACCCTCAGACAGGCATTTTTCAACATCAGGGCAAAGAGAACCATATGTGGTCAAGGACTGTGTACCCCTAATTCTAACTTGGGACTGTGGACATCTGGCCCCGACTGCACCGGGCTGCCCAAGAGAGTTGCTGTCCCCCTAGAGAACTCATGGAGAGCACGGGGATGCCAGGGACCTTGGTCCTCTCCCAGGCCCTGGAGGTCACCTGAGGAGTCCTGTCTTCATGACACTGGCAATCTCCCTTAAGTGGTCTACACCCCACGCATTCAGTTCAGGGCTGCTTTTGTGCTGGGAGAGGCCCTGGTGAGACAGTTTCCTGGGAGAGGGAGTTCTTTGCTTCTTGAAGTCCTCAAGACCAGAGTGGGTCCCAACGTTTCAGAACCCAGCCTCCTGGATGGCAGTGGGTAGGAGGAAAGAAAAACACCAGACAAAACAGAAGCAGCAGAAGCAAAAGAGGAAACCTGTCCGCCGTGCCCTCCCACAGCTCCTGTGTGTGCGCATGCGTGTGCGTGTGCGCATGCGTCTGTGTGTGAGCGCATGCGTCTCTCTGTGTGTGTGTGTGTGTGTGTGTGTGTGTGTGTGTGTGTGCGCGCGCGCGCGCATGCGTCTGTGTGTGCGCGCATGCGTCTGTGTGTGCGCGCATGTGTCTGTGTGTGTGCGTGCGTCGAGGACAGCGTGCCTTCACCCCCACAGGCTGGCCCATTGTGTGCCCTTTCCTGCACCTTCCTCACCCTCAGCAGAAATGCAAACCCTCCTTTTTCCTTCGATTCAAATATTAAAATTTTCCAATATAGACGCTGTGACAATTGAACGACCGCTGACCTGACTGGTTGTCACACACTGTGGAAGCCCCTCTACGGTTCCAGCCAGCCAGTGGCAGCCCCCCGATGACACCACCGGTCCCTCCTCTGTGGGAGAAAGCAGGGGAATAATCCTCTTGTTCCAACATTTATGGCTTAAAAGAGTGACAAGGAGAAAAAACTGGAACGTAATTGCGTTACACAGAAAACAGAGGAAGATTTTTCCGTCTCTCTCCAGCGCACTTTCAAAGACAGGGAGCTCTGACCATGGTGACTTCCTGGGTAAGGAAACCAGAAGCTGCTATCGTCACCACCTCCCACCTCCTCCTGGGTGGCTTTCAGAGTTGGGGTGGCTGCCATGCTGGTTCACTCCTTCATTCACTCCTGTACTCATTTCAGTAACTGCCAGCAAGGAACCTACTGTGTGCACAGCTCAGCTGGGAGGCAATAACCAGACGCCCCAACTGCAGCTTCTGCCGCAGCTCCTTCCTTGGGGACAAACAAGGGATTCACCTCCCCATCGCCCCCTTAGAGGTGCCACGAAGCAGGACGCAGGAGCCCCCTTTGTGGCCCCTGATGCTCCTGGAGTCCCAGAGGGCCCGGCCCTGCCCATCAGAGGGTTGGTCTTTAATATTTAAAGAGCTCCCCGGACGTTTCAAGAACTCCCCGACATGGTTTTCTGTGATGCGGGTGCTGTCGGGACATCTGTCCTCCGCACCTAATAAAGTCAGCGGGTTCAGAATGAACTCCCCGGCACCGCTTTGAATCCAGGCTCACATATGGTTGGTAATTAGCTGGCTATCTCTCGGAGTTAAATGATTTTTTTTCTCGCCCTGTTCGCATCCATAATAGCGGCGAACAGGGTTGCGATTGTTCCCTGTTGCGCGACATTCTGCGCCTGAATGAGCCGGGGCCGCTGTGTCGATGCGGATTTGCCATATGGTTGCGCGGAGCAGGGAAGAATGGGCTCCTGTGTGTGCGCCCAAGAAGCGGCGGCAGCGCCGGCCGTGCCAGCAGCGGCCGATCCGGGAGCCCGACGCCGCCGGAGCTGCCGGTCGGGTGCGGACGCACCGTCGAGCGCAGGCTCCCCGCCGGCGCAATCTGCCCGGGCGCCCAGGGACTGGCGTTTGGCTCCCGGGCCGCGCCCCTGTGGGCGGACACGCTGACGGCACACGCAGGGCCGCGCGAGCGCCCCGACGGCCCCGGCCCGCGCCGCCCCGGGCCTAGTCTGGCTGCCCGGCCCCATTGTGAGGCCGAGAGACAATGGGCGGCCGCGGAGGCACCTGCTCGGCTGAAAGGCCCGTAAATCGTAAATCGCGCCGGGTCCAGCTGCCTTTCCGCCCCTCCCCGAGTGCGCCCCGGCCCGGAGGAGAGCCTCCCGCCCCGCCGCGCGCGCTCGTCCGGCCCGCGGGGGCCCCGGCACGCTGCCCTTCCCGCGCAGCTGCAGGCGCCAGCACCCCAGCTTCCTGCACTGGCTCCTCGCGGGGGACGCCGTCTCCCCTCCCGCAGCCAGGCCCCCACTCCACCTCCGGGGCACCTAGGCGCCCTCCCACCCACGAAGCAGCCCCAGACCACTATGCTCGGGGTGGTGACTTGGGGCACACCCCACACTGCAGGGTGCCTTTGTACCAGACTTCTGACCTTCTGAACCCCAGTTGTTATGTTTTACTACCCCTGGCATAGGTAGTGTTGGGGCCCCAGAACACAGCTCTCCGGAGTCTCTGCCACCCCCCCATCACACCCCACGGGGCTGCTATGCCCTGCTCTTCCTCCACTCTCTGAAGGCCCTGGGGTCCCAGGAGCCCCATTTTGCTAAACTGAGGCCCAGTCCAGCAGGGCCCACTCGCTCTCCTCACTGCCTCTCACCACTCCCCCCCCCCCGGGTGCCAAGCCCAGGGCCCTCCACTTTCCACCCACTCATTTCAGAGGCTGGGCCAGGAAGAGGACCAGCACCCCAGAGCCTGGGTCTCCTGTTGGCTCTCACTTGCATCAGAACCCAGCATCAACATCTTGTTAGATGTGGATGTCAGCCATCTGGCAGCCTGTGCCCACCTCCACAGACCCTGGCCATGAGAGCCAGCTGAGGGTCTGATCATTAACCCCTCCAAGCAGCCTCCTGTCTCCCTGATGGACTCCCCTTCTTTGGAGACAGCTTGAAGATGTACAGTGTCTTCAGTGGCCACTACTCTCCCTCCTTGGAAGACAGAAGCGATGGTTGAGACTGGCAGGAAAAGGTTGAGAGCTACCAGGAAGCTTCCTGGGGATATGCCACTCGGTAATGTCACCTAACAGCACTCAGACATGTGACAGGGAAGGCTCACCTGGAGTGCAGCCCACCGCAGGCTTCCCCAGGTGCCAGCATTGGGAGCAGGGCCCTGCTCAGGTAGGCGCTGGGAGAACCTGACCCAGACCCCTAATGGCAGACTGCTGGGGGACACAGGTGGCAAGCATACCTCTGGGCCAGGCCAGCCAAGGTGAGGGCGGAAGCATCAGTGTGAACTCCTGCCTGCTCAAGGGTCCCTGACGAGCTCAAAGCGAGCCCCCAATTCCAAGGCTGTACGGCCTCACTGTGCAGCAAAAGAGCACAAGGCCGGCGGCTGGTGGGAGCGGGCGGGCACGGGTGCCATGCGGAATGGCACCCAGAGGACCAGCCACATCCTTCTTATCAGGTGGGCTGAATTGCCACCAAATTGAGATCACCTCTGCACCACTGTGGTGTGATGGGTCACTTCTGTTTGACCTTTCTAGCCATGGTCTTGTAATGCCCACCCAGGCGACTGGGTGGTGCTGCACAGCAGTGGCCACCAAAGGATTGGTCCATTTTGCCTTCCCCCAGGCTTGACGTGAGTCACCCCAGAGGCAGTCAGCTGTCCCGCTGTCACCCAGGAAGCACAGCCAGGAGCAAGGATGACCTCTGGGCTCGGGATCTCTGTGAGGAGAAACTCCCAGAGCAGGAGGCCTGGGGCCCAGGAGCTGTAACCCTGAGGACAGTGAGAAGCGGCAGCAGCAGAGACCTGGCGACAGGAAACAGCGTGGTGGGCTTTCCGGACCCCAGAGAGAGAAAGCCAAGTGCCTTCCGGGGGCAGCTGAAGGCCAGGGAGAGGCACGCCTGTGAACAGTGCTGCCAAAAGGCTGTCCTGATGGAAGACCTGTGTCCTGAGTGTTCTGAGTGTCCTGAGTGTCCTGAGTCACCTGTGACTTCCCTGATAGACCCCATCAACATGAGGACAGTCTGTGAGCTCTGTGTGCCCACTGCAGTGAACTATCAAGCCCAGCAGAGAAGTAGAGAGTGCTGGGGGGGAGGGGAGGACACTGTTGCCAGAACTCACAAAGATGCTGAGAGAGAGAGGAGAGAAACAGAGGCAGAGAGAGGGAGGAGGCTGATCTGACCCCCACCTCAGGGGCATCACCCTCGGGCTGTCGGTCTGGGAATGAGAAGAGGTCAGACCCCACCCACAGCATTACATCAACAGAAAGAAACACGGCCGGATCCATGCGGTCATCACAGTTGTTGACAAGCTCACGTTCCCTGTTGTATGCATGGAAGATGGCGGACTAAGCACACGTCTCTCTATATCCCCCTGGAAACCAAGACCTGAATTGATGATCAAATGGAGCCTTCTGATCACCTAATGAACCCCAGGTCACGACACAGGGCTGTTAATTTGGACTTCATACCACTGAGTGATAAACCTCCTCTCTTTTGCTGACTCCCACTCCTGTCTAGACCTGGCTGTCACGGACTGAAGGTAAATGCAGCATTTTGACCTTTTTGTTTCCTCTGTCTTGGCCGGCGGGTGGAGCTGGGTCTTGCCTAGCGGCGAGACTCAGATCCGCTGCTGGAAGGATAGGCAGGTGAAATTCCCATTCCCATATTTTGAGAGCCAGGCTTAAGACTCTGTTAATCTAGCCACGTTTGGGGCCTGTCGTTTTATCTCTGTCACAGTGAGGTTTGTATGGAATTTCACAGTCAGTATGTGGGACGCCATGTTGGGTACAGAGATTTTAGCAGGACCTAATTCTTAGCCTGGGAGCCAGCACCTGCAAACAGGACAGTGCTTCTCCAACAGAAAAACAGTAATTTACAGTGTCACCTACAGTGGGGGCCCAGCAACAGAAGTAGACGAATCACTACCTCTCGGCACCTTTAGTCCCTCTATCTGCTGCCTGTGTGGAGGGCGCCATCTTAGATACAGTGGCCACAGCTGGACCTAATTCTTAGCTTGGGAGCCAGAACCTGCCCACAGGAGAGAGCTTTTCTACCAGAAAAGCAGAACTCTACACAGTGTCGCCTAAGGCTGGGCCCTGTCAGCAGAAGCCAACAGGGCACTAGCATTGCTGTATTCTGAACTAGTTTGTATCATCTGGGGTTGGATATAGTGGTGCTTACTTTGCCAGTTGAGAAGAGAAACCTCTACACCTGAAAACCTGACTGACTTGGGAAGGGGTCAGATACCTTCTGCTTTCCATTTTAAGACAGCCTAGAGAAACATCTGCCGTCCATCCTCACAGTATCTCTTCCAGCCTCTACTTACTCACACGGGACCCAAAAAGCAACAGACACTTGTGGCATACAAGAAATCACCCATGGCTTCAGAAGGCTCCTAAACAAAGCAACCAAGGAGCTTTCCAGATGAAGAAACTTTTATGAAAGCATCAGAGAGTGAGTACAAAATGATTATATACAGAGCCATTCTAGACCTTATACAAAATGCAGCAGAACAAGATGAAAAATTAAGCAAGCTGTTCGATCTGATGGAACACCAGTACTCTGAAATCCAACAGATCAAGAAGAAAATCAAAGACATAGAAACTTCTATGCAAAGCCAAGAAAACAGAATGGAGCAAATGGAAAAAAGAATTTCTGACTTGGAAGACAGAGCTACTGATGCCAGCATCTATGAGCAGAAATCAGATAAAAGAAACAAGAAAAATAAAGAAGCATTAAGAAGCATGTGGGACTCTATTAAGAGGAACAACCTTCGATTAATTGGAGTCCCTGAGCAGGGTAAGACATCTAAGAACACAGAGAGTATCATTGCTGAGCTACTGACAGAAAACTTCCAGGAAATCATGAAGGAATAGAATATAGACATCTCAGATGCATATTGTATGCCACCCAATATGATCGCAAAAGAAAGGCTCCAAGACGTATTATAATGAAGCTTAACAAAATGAAACATAAGCAGCAACTCTTAAAGGCAGCAAGACTCAAAGCAAAGCTAACATTCAGAGGGAAACCCTGTAGACTCTCATCAGATTTCTCAGCAGAAACCATGCTGGCACGGAGACAGTGGCATGACACATTCAAAGCCTTGAAGGATAAGAACTTCCAACCAAGAATTATATATCCTGCAAAACTAACTTTGAAATACGAAAATGAAATTAAGACATTCCCAGATAAACAGAAACTCATAGACTTTGTAAAAACCAAACCAAAACTACAAGAAATTCTCAAAGAAGTTCTGGCTCTGGCTTAGAAGAACCAAACCACTAACTTCATATTTTAGAACAACACACTACTCAAAACTCTACTCAGTTAGGGAAGGCTCCAAAGCCAATCACAGCTTTGATAAGGAAAGAAGCAATCCAGTGATCATCATGAAAACTATGGTGCCATCATATTATAAAGAGGGATGTACTGCAGTCGTTATAGTCCTCCCAGGTGGAGAGGAAGAGGACAAGACTGGTAGTAATTAAAGTTGGGTTTATATATAGTTTATTAGGGGAGATTATAGGAGCAGCTGTAAAGCACAACAAAGATGTATCATACCATTTCAAGAAATGTAACACAGGAGTCTCAACAACTACAAAACCAGCTCTGAAAAAGGTGAAAAATCAACTCACAAAAAAGAATGTCCCAGAACAGACTAATAAGAACAACAGAGAAAACATCAACACAAAAATAAACACATCACAATGGCAGCACTGAACACACACCTATCAATAATTACATTGAATGTGAATGGACTGAATGCTCCAGTGAAGAGACATCAAGTAACATCTTGGATCAAAAGACACGACCCATCCATTTGTTGTCTACAAGAAACTCACTTGAGACCTAAAGACAGGAACAAGCTGAAAATTAAAGGTTGGAAGAATATATATCAAGCTAACAATGAACAAAAAACAGCAGGTATGGCAATTCTAATCTCAGACAAAATCAATTTTAATGTCGAATCCACCATCGTGGACAAAGATGGACACTATTTATTGCTGAAAGCTTCAGTACACAAGCAAGACTTAACTATATTAAATATTTATGCGCCTAATATCAGAGCACCTAAATACGTCAAAGAAACACTGACTACACTCAAAAGTAAGTTAGATGATTCCACAATAATAGTGGGAGACTTCAACACTCCACTATCAATACTAGACAGATCACCTAGAAAAAAGCTCAGTAAAGATACAGAAGACCTCATTGCCACAATCACCTTGTACGCATGCACTGTGTCTGTGAAGGCCTTCCGACCCCAGAGACTCAGCCTCCAGCGCAGTCCTGAGCAGTGTTCTGCTGGGCTCCAGGGGGGTTTCTCTGGCTAAGTTGAGGGAGTGGGCTCTCCACCCATTTCTTCCTTGTCTGCCGTGGTCTAGAAGCGCCCTTGAGACCTCGCTACCTGGGGTGACCCTGCTGGTTCTTGAAAAGACTGGCAACATCTCTCCCAGCACCACAGCCACACACAAGCCACCACAGTGTGACACACTGACAGGCAGAAGATAGAGAGCTGTCACCTGACTCAGGAATTGTGCTCCTGGGTATGCACCCACAAGGCTCAAGAGCAGGGACTCAAAGACACACCATCCACCAGTGTTCACGACAGCCCCATGCGCAACAGCCCGAATGCAGGAAAACCCCGAGTGCCCAGCAGCAGAGGTTGGACGAACACAGCGGGGTCACCCATATGACAGGGCACCACTCGGTCGCCAAGACAGATGAAGTTCTGACACGCTACAACACAATGAACCCTGAAAACACACTGCTGTGTGACCTAAGTCAGACACATAAGGACAAATGAGTGTGACCCCACTTGGAAGAAATCTCCAGAGGGGGCAAATGCATAGAGACTAAGATGCACTGAGGACTGCCAGGGCTGTGGGAGGGAGCTGGGGTGACCGCAAAGGGCGCAGTGTCCCTTCTCTGGGTGCTGAGAATGTCAGAAACAGAGACAACAACTGTGCAGCATGCAGACGGCACAGATGTCTCCACCTCAAGTGCTGAAAATGTCCCTTTTTGTTGCTGGGGTTATGTGTATTTTACCAGAATACAATGTAAAAAAAAACCCTCAGGGCTCAGGGACTCAGAAGGGATAAACCTATCATAGTGCATAGGTGACAGGCAGGCCCACATTGTCCTTGGAACCCCCTTTTCCTTATCCCTCACGTAACGATGGAGCACCCCCACTGGTGAGCTAGCCCCCTTTGAGTGGACGCACCCAGGGCCAGGCCCAGGGTGGATGTGGTCATGCTCACAACGTCGAGATGCTGAGCAGAGGGACAAACTGAGGGTGGCCTGGAAGGGGGCAGAAGCGAGGCACAGCCACAGACAAGATGACGAGGGCAGGCTGAAGGGCCTGGTTGGGGTGGCAGGGGCAGCAGGCAAAGACTAGGGGACAAAACGGAATGCAACAGCCAGACCATGGGGAGATCCCTCTGTACCCTCGGGGTGAACGGGGCCCTTGTTTCCAAGGGGCCATAGTGGCAGCCCGCCGTGCCTGAACCCAGCCGAGGACCATGACGGGGGACTGAGGGCCTGTCAGAGCTCCAGCCACAGTGGGCAGAGGGCGGCCGCAGGGCGCAGTCACAGGACGCAAGTGGACAGCCTGGGGACTGCGGAGGCCGGTCAGCGCCAACGGCACCGGCTGGCTCAGAGCGAGGTAGCTGGGGCTGACCTGTGTTTGCTGGCTAGCCTGTGGCGAGCAGTACTGCACACAGGCCTCGCCGCAGCGTCACGGTGGTGGGGGATGGGTGGGACCGTGCACTGCGGGTTGACAAGAAGGCAGAAACGGGCCAGTGCAGACATGCTGACTGGAGACCCCCAGGCTCACCTCCCACCACTAGGCGCCCCGTCTGTGTGGGAGGACGTGCACGCTGGGCTGCACTGGGCTGGTGCCCCTCGATCTAGGGGTCTGATTGCCGACAGGAGGACAAAGGTGTCCCGGAGCTCAAGGGGCAAGCTCCAGCTCTGGGCAGTGCCTGCGGGGAGGAGGGGCATCCCCACCCAAACAGGCAAGGATGCCAAGGCCACCCCTCTTCCCCACACCGCAGTGGCCCCCTATCCAGCTGTACCCTGTAGAAGGAGGTTAGCCCGGGGCACCGGCACGCGTGCTGGGTGCAAGCACACTCTGGTGTTCTCAGCAGCTGGCACTCAGGTCCAGCCAGGATTTTCTTCCCAGAAAAAGACAACATTCAGCTCCCAAGTCTGCAAACAGCCGTCCTGCGCCGGACCCCTGCAGCACGCACCCCAGCACCTGTGCCTGTGCTCAACGGGGACTGGCCAAAGACCCAGCCTGGCCAGGCTTCCAAGAAGCTCCAAGCTGCCAGCCCCTGGGGGCACCTGAAGGCCCCGGTTCCCCTCCCCGGCTTTCCAGGCCCAGGGAGGGTGCTGCACCCACCCTGGCTGGGCACGTGCAATTCTGATTCTTTCTGTCTAGGTGCACCTTTTTACCAACCTCCCCTTTCTCCTCCCCGGTGAATGAGGGGTGGGGGCCTCTGACATCAAGAAGGCTTTTCCTTTCCCTTTGATGTCTTTTACAAGTTGCATCTCATTTCCTGCTTGGGTATTTCTGACCTCAGCCGACCACAGCAGCCCCGCCCGAGGGCCCAGGGGCTGCCTGCTCTCTGCCCGCCCGCACCACCTCGGTGCCTGCCTGCCTTCCTTCCTTCCTTCCTTCCTTCTGGTCTCCCTCCCTCTCTCTTCTCCCTCTCTCTCTCTTCTCCCTCTCTCTCCTCTCTTTCTCCTCTTTCTCTCCTCTCTTTCTCTCACATGGCTTCCAACGTCATCAGCCACAAACGGAAGTGTCTTCAGAACAGGGACACAAAGGCAGAGCTGCAGTCCCCGGCCCTTTAGGGTACACCAGACCAAAATGGGATCTTTCAGCACAGGGGGACCCGGGCTGACTGAGAGGTGGGCAGGAGAAACTTCAGGAGACAGATAGCAGGTGGGCTGCATCTCACCCACAGCTAGAAGCCCCCACCTCCATCAGCCTGGTCCAGGCCCATGCCGCCCACTGAGTCACCCCCAGAGGGTGTCAGGGACTAAGATGACTCTGCACAGCGGGGCTTCAGGCTTTCTCAGGCTCCCTCAGGCTGTGGTCACCAGGTTGGGGTGCTCGGCCTTGCTCCAGTCCCGCCTGTACCCCTCCAGCTTCACTCCCGCCTTCCAGACCTCATGGGATTCTCCCAGACTTGCAGGTGTGTCTCCGGGTAGACCAGAAGGGAGAGCCCCCAGAGCAGCAAAGACACCCAGCCAGGAGCCCACTGAGGTTGTTCCGCCTGACACAGTGGAGGAAGGGAGCCCAAGGAGACTGTCAGCGACCCCGTGTGTGTCAGAGGAGAACTACAGGGCAGACCTGTGCCCCATGTTTTCCATGGCTGAGTTTTCCACAGTGGGTCATCAGCCCTTTCTTTGGAGGCGCCTCTGGGTGCATTGGACCCACTCACCATTCTGTGGGCAGCCACGTGGTCACTTACCTGTTGGCACCTATCGGGGCTCTGTTAGCAGGAAGTGTAGAGCCACAAACCAAACGAGCTTCCATGGAGCACAGCCCAACTTGTGGAAACCCCACAGGACAGAACTGCCCCACAGGACTGCCGAGGGTCCGACAGCTGAGCCCTTAGCCGCCGCACCACCAGGGCCCTGCTGTTAAGGCCCAGGGCTACCAAACGAGCTGGAGACACTCAAGGAGGCAGGGGACCTTCCAAGGACCAAAGAACGTTCAAGCTAGACAGACCCCCGGAGATCCTCCAATCCTCCTCTCCTTTCAGAGAAGGGAACTCGAGGCCCACAGGGGGAGGGGCTCATCCTTAGCTCCCCTCACTGAGACAGGCCCATCCCCAGAGGAACGGAGGTCCTGACCCCAGCAAAGATGGGAAAGTCCTGAGCGGGCAGGAGGGGGCCATCGGAGAGAAACACTGTCCCAGCCCGGCCCCCTTCCGCCAGGACGAGCACGTGGAGGTCCCCAGGCGGGACTGGTAATACCCCACGGCCAGGTGTGTCACCCTCCAGGATGACCCAGCGGCTTCCTCAGCACCCTCATCCACACACAAGGTGGCATTGGTGGCAGAGACTGCTGCTGGCAGATGCTGACTCGTATGCAGAGCTGAACGGGGCTCAGCGGGATTCTGAAGGCTGTGGTCTTTCTGAAGCAGATTGCCAGGCCTCGCCTCCAGGCCTCCTCTGAGCAGGTGTGAACCTCCAAACTGCCAGCTAGTGGTCAAACCCTTACCCATCTTGGCCACCCAAGGGCTCTTTGCATCTCCTTCTCCATTGTCACGACGTCACGAGGATGGAGGACAGTGTTCCAGGAGCTGCCCAGGCCGGCGCCCTCCACTGGCCGGCATCCCAGGCAGAGCATGGGACACGGTCTCCCTGGGAGGGTCAAGTGCTCCCGGGGAACAAATTTGCAGAAGCAACCACGTATAAAGGAGGCTCACTGGCATGGCCACAAGTGCCCAAAGACAGACTACTCACAGGGCTGGTTCCCCGGGCAGGGGCTCCCCAGTCTTGGCAGAGCGCCCTTTCTGAAAATTCACTGGCATTCTTCTAAAAAGGAGGGAGAAGGGAGTGCTTTCTGAAAGGAGTCTTGGTGGCATGTTAGGGAGTGCTCAGCTGCTAACTGGGAGGTCGGTGATGCAGGACCAGCAGCTGCTGCACCAGAGCGCAGAAGAGACACAACACCGTTGGCTCCCACAAACAGCACACCCAGGAAGCCCGGTGGGACAGTTCCGCCGTGTCCTACAGAGGAGGGATGAGTCAGAACCCACTGGTCAACACCCAGCAACAATATTCCCCCACCTGTCTACCAGTTTGTCATGCTGCGGGGGCTCATGTGTCGCTGTGGTACCAGGAGCTATGTCACTGGTAACAGGATACCAGCAGGGTCACGTATGATGGACAGGTTTCAGCTGAGCTTCCGAACTAAGACATACTAGGAAGGAGGCATTCTTTGACTATGCAAATGCATTTGACTGTGTGGACCACAACAAATTACAGATAACTTTGCAGAGAATGAGAATTCTGGAACACTTCACGGTACTCACGAGGAATCTGTACGTGGATCAAGAGGCAGTCATGTGAAAAGAACAAGGGGATGCTGAGTGGTTGCAAGCCAGGAAAGGTGTGCATCAGGGTTGCATCCTTTCACCAGACCTTTTCAATCTGTGTGCCGAGCAAATTGTCTGAGAAGCTGGACTACATGAAGAAGAACAAGGCGTCAGGACTGGAGGAGGGCTCGCTAACAACTTGCATTACGCAGATGACACAATCTTGCTTGCTGAAAGCGAAGAGGACTTACCACACTTACTGATGAAGATCAAAGACTGCAGTCTTCAGTTTGAATTCCACCTGAACAGAAAGAAAACAAAAACCCTTGAAACTGGACCAGTAAACAACAACACAATAAATGGAGAAAAGACTGAGGTTGTCAAGGGTTCCATTTTACTGGGTTCCATAATCCTTGCCCATGGAAGCAGCATCCAAGAAAGAAAAGATGCATTGCACTGGGGAAATCTGCTGCAAAGACCTCTTTAAAGTGTTGAAAATCAAAGATGTTACCTTATAGGCTAAGGTGCGCCAGACCCAAACCGTGGTGTTTTCAGTCACATCAAATCCACGTGAAAGCTGGACAATGAATAATACAGACGAATTTATGCCTTTCAATTGTAGTGTTGAAGAAGACCATTGACTGTACCATGGACCGCGAAAAGAACAATCAGATCTGCTCAGGAAGAAGTACAATCGGAGAGCTCCTTGGAAGCAAGGATGACTGAGACTATGTCTTACATACTTTGGACATGTTGTCAGGAGGGATCAGTCCCTGGAGAAGGACATCATGCTGGGTACAGTGGCCAGCCAAGCCAAGTGCCGTTGAGTAGGTACAGTGGAGGGTCAGCAAAAACAGGAAGACTGTCAGGGAGATGGACTGACACCGTGGCTGCAACAGTGGGCTTAAGCCTCAGAACAACTGTGAAAGATTTGCTTGTTCTAACTTTGGTCTGTTTACTCTTCTTCGCCAGCACCGTGCTTCAAAGGCATCAGTTCTTTGCATCAGTTCTTCGTCAGTCTTCCTTATTCACTGTCCAGTTTTCGTATGCATATGAGGCAGTTGAAAATACTATGGCTTGGGTCAAGCACACCTTAGTCCTTAAAATGACATCTTCGAAACTGAATACCTTAAAGAGATCTTTCACAGCAGATTTGCCTTTGCACAGTCATTAAAACACAAGTAAACATCTTTCTGGTATTTTCTGCTGTTCGCCAGATCCATCTGAATTCAGCAGTGACATTCCTTGTTCCGCATCCTTTTCTGCATCCACCCTGCACGGGCAGTTCCCTATTTGTGTACTCCTGTAAATGTTTTTGAATGGCCTTTAGCAAAACCTTAATCGTGTGTGTTATTAATGATATCATTCAATAATACGCACACTCTCTTGGATCACTTTTCTTTGGGACAGGCTTAAACAAGGATCTCTCTCACTCGATTGGCCGGGTAGCCACCTTCCAAATTTCTCAACATAGACAAACATGAGTGCTTCCAGCACTGTATGTTTGTTGAAACAGCTCACTCCATAGTCCGTCAGTTCCTGGGGCCTAGTTTTCACCGATGCCTTCAGTGCAGCTTGGACGTCCCCCTTTGGTCCGTCGGTCGCTGATCATGCGCTCCCTCCTGAAATGACGGAACATGCACAGTAACTCAGTGTGTCCCTCCGCCTTCTTTTGACCCTTCCCACTTCATTTAACCTTTTCTCCTTTGAGTGCTTCAATACTGCAACTCGAAGTTTAAATTTTTTCTTCACTTCTTTCAGCTGGTGAAATGCCAACGTGTTCTTCCTTTTGGGTTTTCTAACTTCAGCTCTTTGCACATATCATTATAAATACTTTGTCTCTGGAGCCACCCTTTGAAATCTTCTGTTCAGCTCTTTTACTTCATCATGTCTTCAGTTTACTTTAGTCACTCGGCGTTAAAGACCCACTTTCAGAGTCTCCTCTGACATCAGTTTTGGCTTTTTCTTTCTTTTCTGTCTTTTTAATGATTTCTCAGTTTCTTCACATGGGGTGACCTTGATGTCATTGCAGAACTTGTCTGGTCTTCAGTCATTAGTATCCAGCATATCAAATCTATTCTCAATATACCCTCTAAATTTGAATGGGACACACTTAAGGTTGTATTTTGGCTCTTGTGGCCTTGTTCTAATTTTCTTCAGTTTCAACTTGAACTTGCATGTCAGCAATTAATGGTCTGTTCCACAATCAACCTCTGACCTTGTTCTGCTTAGTAATGCTGAGCTTTCCTATCATTTCTTTCCACAGATGTCATCAATTTGACTCCCATGTCTTCCGTTTGGTGAGGTCCATGTGTACAGTTACCATTTATATTGTTGAAAAAAAAGTTGTTGATCCTGCAAAATCTTATCATGCCGTCTCTGGCATTCTATCAGCACAACCATCTTCTCCAACCACCAGTCTTTCTTCTTTGTTTCCAGTTTTCTTCTTTCCAGTCACCAGTAACTATCAACGCATCTTGATTACATGTTTGATCAACTTTAGAGTGCAGAAGTTCACAAAAGCCTTCAATTTCCTCATCTTTGGCCTTAGTGGTTGGTGAATAAGTTTGAATAATGGAGATATTAACTAGTCATCCTTACAGCTGTATGGGTTTTATCCTATCTCTGACAGTGGTGTATCAAAGCTTCCAGTATCACATAAAACACCACAGTACAACAAACTGACAGACCAATCATGGATGTATATGTGTACACTTTATATATATGTATATATGGACACATTATATAATAGTGTATACATGTTGTTATAAATAATATAAACCACATATATATGTTGTATATGTGTATATATGTATGTGTATAATATATACACACTTTATGTATGTATATACACACATAAAATTCTGTGTTTATGTTGTGACATATAATATAAACTACATTGTGTATTAGTAGCTAAAGCAGAAGGATGAAAGGATTAGGAAAAGAACTAAACATAAGACTTCAAAGGACAGTTTGAGAAGACAAAGTATTGTAATGACGTGTGCAAAGAGCTGGAAATAGAAAACCAAAAAGGAAGGACACACTCTGCATTTCCCAAGCTGAAGGAACTGAAGAAAAAAGTCAGGCCTCGAGTTGCAATAGTGAAGAATTCTACAGGAAAAATTCTGAACAACTCAGGAAGCATCCAAAGAAGATGGAAAGGATACACAGAGTCCTTATACCAGAAGAAACTTGTCAATGTTGACCCATTTGAAGGGTAACCTAGGATCAGGAACTGATGGTATTGAATGGAGAGGTCAAAGTCACACTGAAGGCACTGGTGAAAAACAAAGTTCCAGGACTTCAAGGAGAGAGAATTCAATAAACAGATGCAGCACTGGAAGTGCTTGCTCATCTATGCCAAAAAATTTAGAGAACAGCTGCCTAGCCAACTGACTGGAAGAGAACCATGTTTATGCCTATTTCCAAGAAAAGTGATCCAATTGAATGCAGAAATTATCAAACAATATGATTGATATCACACACAAGCAAATTTTTACTAAAGATGATTCAAAAGCAACTGTAGTAGTCTATTCACAGGGAACTGCCAGAAATCCAAGCCAGATTCAAAAGAGAACATGGAACCAGAGATATCACGCTGATGTCAGATGAATCTTGGCTGAAAGCAAAGAATGCCGGAAAGCCCCTTACCTGTGTTTCATTGACTATGCAAAGGCATTTGACTGCGTGGATCATAACAAATCATGGATAACTGACTGTGCTGATGAGGACTCTGTCCATGGATCAAGAGGCAGTCACGTGAACAGAACAAGGGGACACTGCATGGTTTAAAGTCAAGAAAAGTGTGCATCAGGGTTGTCTCTTTTCACCATCCTTTTCAACCTTTATGCCAAGAAAATAATCTGAAAAGCTGGATTATGCAAAGAAGAATGAGGCATCAGGATTGGAGGATGACTCATTAACAACCTGAGATACGCGAACAACACCACCATACTTGCTGAAAGTGAAGAAGATTTGAAACACTGATGAAGATCAAGGACAACAGCCTTCAGTATGGATTACATCAAGAAAACAAAAGTCCTCACAACTGGACTGGTAAACAGCATCACGATAAATGGAAAAAAGACAGAGGTTGTCAAGGATGTCATCTTATTTGGATCCACAATCACCACCCATGGAAGCAGCAGTCAGGCAATCAGAAGACTTGTTGCATTGGGCAAATCTGCTGCAAAGGACCTCTTTAAAGTGTTCAGAAGCAAAGATGTCACTTTGACAACTCAGGTGCACCCAGCCCCAGCCATTGTGTTTTCAGTTGCCTCATATACATGTAAAAGCTGGACAATGAATAAGGATGACCACAGAAGAGTTCATATCTTTGAATTACAGCACTGGCAAAGAATATTGAACATACCATGGACTGTCAGAGGCAGGGAACCCTGGTGGTGCAGTGGTTAAGCATTTCACTGTTAATCAAAAGTTCAACAGTTCAAATTCCACTCTTAGGAAACCCTATGAGGCAGTTCTACTCTGCCCTGTAAGGTCATCATGAATTGGAATTGACTCAGCGGTAATGGGTCTGGTTTTTCGGGTTGGGTCCGAAAAAAGAACAAATTTGTCTTGAAAGAAATACAGCCAGAATTCTCATCAGAAGTACGGATGGAAAGATTACGTCTCACATACTTCGGGTATGTTGTCAGGAGGGACAGTCCCTGGAGGAGGACATCATGCTTGACAAAGTAGAGGGTCAGCGAAGAACAGGAAGACCTTTGTTTTAGTCAGCCGGTGCTGCTTTAACAGAAATACCACCAGGTGGATGACTTTAGCAAAGAAGTTTATCCTTATATAGTCCAGTAGGTTACAAGTCCGAATTCAGTGTGTCCGCTTCAGGGGAAGGGCTTTCCCTCTGTCAGCTCTGGAAGGAAGCCCTCGTGTTGCATCAGTCTTTGGTCAGGGAGCATCTCTACTCAGGAAACTCAGGTCTGAAGGACGTGCTCTTCTCCTGAAGCTGCTTTCCTACTAGTGGGAGGTTCCCAGTTTTCTGTTTATTTCTCTTTCCTTTTATCTCCTGTAGGATAAAATGATAAAGGGTGAGTGTAAGCCACACTCCCCGGAAACTCTCTTTACATAGGCGCAGTGAGGTGATCTTAGGAGGCGTTTTGTAGTCCCACCCTAATCCTCTCTAACAATCCACTCTGTGAACCATTGACAGAGATTGCAATTTACAGAATCAGAAAAATCCCAGAATGGAGGGTGGGCAGTCACAGCATACGGGAAATCTTGGCCCAGCCAAATTACTACACATACTTTTGGGGGGACCCAATTCAACTCCTGACAACCTTCCGCTAGATAGACTGAGACCGTGGCCACTACAGCAGGATCAAGCACAGCAACGATTGTGAAGACAGCTCCGGAACTGGCAGTGTTTGATTCTGTCGTACACAGATCACTATGAGTCAGAACTGACTCAATGACACCCAACAGCAACAACAAAACACTCCAAATATTATATGCACATGCGTATACAATGAACTCCGTGTCTCCATCGGTTTGTCATCCTGTGGTGCCTTCTGTGTTGCTGTGTTGCTGGAACCTATGCTACTAGTATTTCCAATGGCAGCAGGGTCACCCTTGGTGGACAGGCTTCAGCCAAACTTCCAGACTAAGACAAACTAGGGTGAAGGCCCCAGAGCTCTACCTCTGAAAAAAACTGGCCAGTTAAAACCGCACGAATAGCAGTTGAATGTTGTCTGACACAGTGCTAGAAGAGGAGCCCAAAGGGTAGGAAGGCCCCCAAAATACAACTGGTCAAGAGCTGCCTTCTTAAAGTGGAGTTGACCTTAATGATGTGGACGGAGTCAAGTTTTCAGACCCCCATTTGCTGATGTGATACAACTCAGAATGAGAACATGCAGCAGTTGAAGTTGGAATCTAGGAAAATTGGAAATCATCAAAAATGAAATGGACTCCATAAAGATTAATGTCCAAGGTGTTGGTGTGCAGAATTGGATTGGTGTTGGCCATTTGGAATCGGATGATCGCACGGCCTGCCGAGCTGGGAACGACAGCTTGTGGAGGGATGGCACTGGATCATCGACAAAAGCAACATGTCAAGATCTATCCTGAAGGACGATACTACCAGAGACAGGGCAAATATCCACGACACTGCCAGAGATGGGGTAATATCCACAGGCCTCAAGGAAGGCCAGTCCACATCACTATTGTTCAAGTTTATGCACTGTCACAGATTGAATTGTGTCCCACCAAAAATGTATGTGTTGATTCGGTTTAGCTACGAGTCCCAATATGGTGCCCTTCCTCCCATATGTTGGGAATCCTGCCTCTGTGAGATTGATGATGGAGAATGGATAGCAGTTGTGTTAGTGGTGCAGGTCTCAAGCAACAAGCTTGTGGGTTATAAGGGAGAGAAGTGAGCCGAGGAAGTTGGGGATCTCACACCACCAAGAGAGAAGCACCAAGAGTAGAGCACGTCCTTTGGACCCGAGGTTCCTGTGCCAAGATGCTCTCACTCGATTTGGACTTATCCTACCGGACTGTGATGATTTCTCATGTTGAACGGACTTGTAACTTGTCAATAGATTAGCGGCTTACTGGACTGTAGCAATAAAAGCAACTCTTTGTGAAGCTTTCCACTCACGGTATTTTCTGTTAGAGCAGTACCAGGTGACTAAGACATGTACCAACAACCAAGGCCAAAGATGAGGAAATTGAAGGCTTTTATCAACTTTTGCAGTCCAAAACTGATCAAACATGCAATCAGGATGCATTGATAATTGCTGGTGACTGGAATGTGAAGTTGGAAACAAAGAAGAAAGTTTGGTAGCTGGAAACTATGACCTTGGTGATAGATAGAAACATCACCCCGATTTCCAAGACAGAATTTGCAAGCCCAGCAACTTCTTCATGACAAAGACCTTTTTTCAACAATATAAACAGCAACTCAACATGTAAACCTCTCCAGATAATACCCATGGGAACCAAATCTATGACATCTGTGGAAAGCAATGATGGAAAAATCTCAGTATCATCAGTCGGAACAAGGCCAGGGCCCGACTGTGGAACAGACCATTCACTGCTCATGTGCAAGTTCAAGCTGAAACTGAAAAAAATTAGACCAAGTTCATGAGAACAAAGTACAAGCTTCAGCATACCCCCCTTGGATTTACAGACCATCTCAAGAATTGATGTGATACGTTGAACACTATTGACTAAAGACCAGATAGGTTGTGGAATGACACCAAGGTCGTCATACACGAAGAAAGGGAGTTGCTGCTGTTGTTGCTAGGTGCTGTCAAGTTGGTTTTGACTCACAGCGACCCTGTGCACAACAGAGTGAAACACTGCCCAGTCTTGCTCCATGTCCACAACTGTTTTTATGCTAGATCCCATTGTTTGGGCCACTGAATCAATCCATCTCATCGAGGATCTTCCTCTCTTTAACTGACCCTCCACTCTATCAAGCATCATGTCCTTCTCCAGGGACTGATCCTCCTGACAACATGTCCAAAGTATCTAAAACACAGTCTCGCAGTCTTTGCTTCCAGTCAGCACTCTGGTTGGACTTCACCTGGAACGGAGCTGTTTGTTCTTCTGGCAGTTCATGGTACATTCGATATTCTTCTCCAACGCCCCAATTCAGTTAAAAAGATAGGAAATAAAGAAAAAAAGCCAAAATCGATGTCAGAAGAGAACTCTGACAGTGGCTCTTTAACACTGAGTGGCTAAAGCAAACTGAAGAACTGATGAAGTAAAAATGCTAAACAGAGACTTCAAAGGGTGGCTCCAGAAGAGGAAGTAAAGGGTAATAGTGCCATGTGTGGAGCCCAGGAGTTAGAAAACCCAAAGGGAGGAACACCCTTGGCATATCACAAGCTGAAAGAACTCAAGAAAAAAATTAAACCTCAAGTTGCAATAGAAGATGACTCAAAGGGGAAAATGTTAAACGAAGCAGGAAGGACCGAAAGAAGGTGGAAGGGACGCGGAGAGTCCTTATGCCAAAAAGAGTTGGTTGATGCTCCACCGTTTCAGGAGGCTGTGTGTGGTCAGTGACCAGTGGGACTAGAGGAGGAGGTCCAAGCTGCCCTGAGGGTGCTGGTGAGAAACCAGGCTCCGGGAACTGATGGAGTATCGACTGAGATGTTTCAACAAATGGATGCAACACAGGAAGTACACCCTCATCTGTGCCAGGAAATCTGGAGGACAGCGACCTGGCCAACCAGCTGAAGAGATCCGCATCTGTTCCCAGGAAAGGGGATCCAACACAATGTGGAAATTACTGAACGACATCATTAATAGCACACAATTAAAGGTTTGCTGAGGATCATTCAAAGGCGGTCGCCCTAGGACACCAGCAGGGAGCCCGAACCAGCAGGAGAGTGAAGGCTGTGAGAACTGGAACCCACCAAAGCTGCCTCACTTTCTGCGGGCTGCACGAGTTCTCTGCCTTTGACACAGTACAATCCTACCACTTTTCTAGAACCTGTTTCAGTGCAAAATCGTTGAGAGCTCCTTCTCTGAAAGATTTCCAACTTACACAAGCTTGTAGGTGTCATCCAGTTGCTTGTGACTCACAGCGACCCAGTGTACAACAGAGCCAGAGGCTTCTCAGTCCTGGGCCATCCTCACAATCAGGACTGACCGAGCCTGAGCCCACTGTCCAGCCGCTGTGTCAGTGGGTCCTATCTGGGGTCTTCCCTTTGGCGCAGACCCTCTTCTTTACCAAGCATGACATCTTGCTCCAAGGACTGGTCCCTCCTGATAACATGTCTGAAGTATGAGAGACAGAGTCTCACTCTCCTCCCTCCTTAGGAACATTCTGGCTGTCCTTCTTCCAAGACAGACGTGTTCATTCTTCCAGCCACCTGTGGTGCGTCCAGTGTTCTTCGGCAGCGCTGTAATCTAAAGGCCTCCTTTCGCAGCCTTCCTTGCTCATTGTCCGGCTTTCACACACATACGGAGGCAACTGAAAATACCAAAGCTTAAGTCAAGCGCTCCTTAGTTCTCAGGTGACATCTTGGCTTTTGAAGACCTGAAAGAGGTCTTTGGCAACAGACCTGCCCAACGCAAAGCCTCCCTGGATTTCCTGACTGCTGCTTCCGTGGGCACTGGCTGCGGACCCATGGAAAATGAAATCCTTGAAAACTTCAGTCTTTTCTCCACTTATTATGATGTTGCTTACTGGTCTGGTTGTGAGGATTTCTCTATGCTGAGATGTAAAGGTATGTAGTCTTTGACATTCATCAGTGCCAAAGCCAAGCCAAGTGCCATCGAGTCGTATCCAATGCATGGTGACCCTGGGGGCCAGGGTAGAACTGACCCCCAGAGTGCTTCAAATTCTCTTCACTTTCAGCAAGCAAGATTGTGTTACCTCCTGTCTCAGGTTGTCAAAGTCTTTCTCTAATTATGATGCCATGTTCTTCTTCACATAGTCCAGCTTCTCAGATTATTTGCTCAGCGTACAAATCAAACAATATGTTGAAAAGATACAACCCTGGTGCACACCTTTCCTGACCTTGAACTGCACAGCCTCCCCTTGTTCGAATGACTGCCCCTTGGTCTACCTACAGGTTCTTCAGGAGCACAACTAACTGTTCCAGAATTCCCATTCTTGTAGCATTATCCGTAATTTGTTACGACCCACACAGTAGAGGCTATTTGCGCCCTCAGTAAAACAAGTGAATGTCTTTCTGGTCGTCTCTGCTTTCAGCCAGGATCCATCCGACATCAGCAACACTATCCCCGTTCTGCGTCCTGTTCAGAATCTGGCTTGAACTTCCAGTAGCCCTCCATCGATGCTGCAGCTGCTTTTGAATGACCTTGGGTGAAACATTTCTGGCATGTGCTATTAATGAGACGGTTCAGTAATTTCCACATTCAGTTTGATCACCTGTCTTTGGAATGGGCGGAAATACGGGTCTCTTCCAGTTGGTTGGCCAGGTAGCCATCCTCTAGGGTTCTTGGCATGGACAAGTGAGCCCTTCCAGCACTGCATCTGTTTGTTGAAACATCTCGGCTGGTATTCTGGTACTTCTGGAGCCTTTTTTTTTTTCGCCAGTGCCTTCAGTGCAGCTTGGACTTCTTCCTTCCACACTGTCGGTTCCTGACAGCATGCTGCCCACTGAAATGACTGAGGATTGACCAGTGCTTGTTGGTACTATAACTCGGTGTATTCTTTCCATCTTCTGTCACTATTTCTTGCATGGTTCAGGGCGTGTACACACACTGCATATATGTATAGATATGTGTATATAACGTATACACATTAAATACACACACATGTTGTAGTATTAAGTGCCATTGGGTTGACTCTGACTTACAGTGCCCTTGTGTGACAGAGCAGAACTGTCCCTAGGGTGTTCTAGGCTGTGGTCTTTCAGGGAGCAGGTCACCAGTCAGGTCTGTCCTCCTACAGAGAGGCTGGTGGGTTTGAACCTCTGCCTTTCGGTGACCAGCCGAGGATTTAACCGCTGTACCGCCAGATCTCCTTGTGCACACATTACACATGCACACGTGTGTGTGTGTGGTATCCGTGTGTGTGTGTGTGTGGTGTAGGTGTGTGTGTGTGGCATACTTGTGTGTGGTATCTGTGTATATTCCTACATACATATATGAAGGCAGAATGGGTTGTTGACAAAAATGTCCTTGTTAATTGATCTCACAGTGCCATCTCGGTGTCCTTGGGGGGATGCTGAATCCTCGCAGTTCTGTGCACTGTGTCACGTGCCACCATCTGTCTGCCCCTCACCTGGACACAGCTGTGGGCACTGAGCAGGAATCCACAGCTGTTATGTGGCCAACTCATATACAACAGTAGTTGCTTGATGACTTTTTCTTGGGTTAATTGCTGAATATCCACGCTGGCAGAAAGAGTGCTTTGTTTTTTATTTGTAATTAGGTAGCAGTTGTTTTATGAGTCCTGGAACAAACCCTGTCTCGAAATATGCTGGATATTAATGTGCCCCAGTGCTTCACATTGCCAGGTAGGGCACTGTGGAAAGATGGTTGCCAACGCTCTGCCATTTATCCCAACAAGAAGCAGAGTCTGACTCTCCTTACCTTGAACGTGGCCTGGTCTTGATGAACAGAGTATAGAAGAGGTCACTGGAAGCCTTGCATTTTCCGTCTTGGTCTGAAAGACTGCTTACTCTTGGGACCCAGCTGCCATGCTGGGAGGAAGCCCAAGCAAGCCTAGGAGAAGCCACGTGAGCAGGAAGCCAGAGCCTCAGCTGGCGGCTGGCACCACCCAGCCAGGCCCACGAAGGAGGCACCCTGGAAGCCGATCCTCCACCCCAGGCCTGTCTGCCAATCCATCTCTTCCCAAATTCCTGACTCAAAGAAATCGTGGGCATTTAATGGCTGTTTTAAACCAGGAAGAATTAGGACTGCTTTTTACTCAGCAATAGATGGAAGGTGCTGGAGGCCAGTGCATCCATGACTTTAGGACCCTAGTGTGGAGGAGTATCCCCTGGGTCATGATGTGGGACTGAAGGAAACAGTGGACATAAAGCCATTTGACAGTGGAACAGCCTGACCCCTGCAAAGCAAGAACCACCCCTGAGTGTTTTAATGCGATGGCCAAGATAAAATCATTCCTTGAGGATGCCAGTAAGCCCCCTTCCATCTTTTATTCCAAGGGATTTGTCCACCGAGTGTGACCCAGTGACAAAATCAGTATCTTGATTACCCCTGGGACGTGCACTTCAGGGTCTAAATAACAATTTTTCATTTTCAGAATAAGCAGCTGGGTTTGTTATGTGCTCCAGACCATGGGGGGAACAGCTCCATCCCTGAGACATTGACCCTTTCCTAATGCTTGACAGCTGTCCTTGAAAATAAATGAAAAATTAAAATGACATACAGGGCATTTTTTTTAAAGCACAAACACTCCAGCAGGAAAGGGTGCCATCACACAGAAGACGAGGACCCATTCACCACCAAGTTGAGCCCCTCGGCCTCCTGCTGCTCACGCCACAGTCTCAAGCTAGCACCCCTAGGGAGGGCCTAGGACGCAGCTGTCAGGGAGGCGGTCTCTCTACCTTTCTGCATTGTGGGTCCACGTGTGTCCAGAACAACAGGAGTGCCTGCTGTCCTTCCCGCAAACTTGGAGCCGCCACGGGCGATATTCTCACTTGGTAGATGTGTTAGTCACCTGGTGCTAATACCACAAATGGATGCCTTTAAAAAAATAAATTTATGTTCTCATAGAAAAGTCAGCAAAAGTCAGCTCCAGGGGAAGTCTCTCTCTGTTGGTTCCGGAGGAAGGTCCTTGTCATCACTCCTGCCCTCGACCAGAATCTTCGGAGGCTCAGGGGTCCTGGGCCCAGAGGACCAACGCGTCCTGGTACTGCTTCCTTCCCGATGGTTCGAGTCCCCAGCCGATTGCTTCCCTTTCCTTTATAGCCTGAGAGATGGCCTTGAGGCGTAACACAGTCAGACGCGCCCAGCCCTGGCCCACCAACCCAACCACGCCCACCCACGCTCATTAGCATCACACAGGCAGAGTTTACAGCAGACAGGCACACAACACTGGACCAGGAATCCCGGCCCAGCCAAACGGTTACCTGCATTTTAGGGGGACACAATTCAGCACCTAACAAACAGTACAAGAGAGGAAGAGAGGAAGTGCATCTGTTAGCTTCCTTTCCACTCTGGCGTAGGAACAAACAGCCGCCGACGGCTCAGAAGCTGACGCCAGCTGTGGCATCCTCTTCACCCAAAGATGGCAGTCCTGTTATCAGTGGATTGTGGGGGTGCTCACTTCCTCAGCATCACCCAAGGCCAGTCCCCACCTGGGACCCTGCTGGTACTGCGGCAGAGGGACTCTTCATTGCCACCTGAAGCTTCCACTCAGCACCAGAGTCCTTCTCACCGGTCAGATTTCGTCAGCCAGTCAGGTGGCCAAGCCTGATGACAGCCTTCCTGTGGCTGTTGTTCGGTGCTGTCGAGTCAGCCCCAGCTCAGGGGTGGCCCCTCCACCGATCGCGGAACGGGCCGCCAGCCAGTCCTGGGCCGTCCGCCCCATCGCCCGCCGGCTCGCGGCCATCGCCGCACCCGCTGCGTCAGTCCCTCATCCAGCCAGGCCTGGTTTTCACTGACCCTCCATTTTTCCAAACACAGAGTCCCTTTCTGGGGACTGGTCTTTCCTGATGACGTGTCCGAAGGAAGGAAGGAAGCTGGAGTGTCCCCACCTCGCTCCTGAGGAGCCTTCTGGTTGCGTCCTTCTAAGACGAGTTCGTCAGTTCTTCTGACACTTCACAGCGCCGTTGATACTCTTCACTGACTGTACTACCACTCAGACACACCAATTATTCTTCTGTCTTCGTTTTCCATTCTCCAGCTTAAGCGTACACATGAAGCTGTGGAACAGACCTTGGCGTGAGTCGGGTTCCCCTTAGTCACTGAAGCATCATCTTTGCTTTTTAGGACTTTAAAGAAGTGCTACGCAACAGATCTGCCCAACACGATACTTCAAGGGCTGCAGACCCCTGCGAGGGTAGGGGTTGGGAGCAAACATTCAGTTACGTGACTGGAAGGAGGCCTGGTGGCACAGCAGTTAAGTGCTCTGCTGTGAACCAAAAGGTCAGCCCTTCAAATCCAGCAGGCGCTCCTTGGAAGCCCCACAGGGCAGCCCTACTCTGTCCTATCGGGTCACTTTGCGTTGGAATCCGCTCAGCGCCAACAGGTATGAGTAGAACTCAAAGACTTTGACCTGGGCCTTCCCCTTCTCTGGAAAGACGTCCTCACGTGGGAGAAGGGCCCTGCGTCACACTGAAATGGAGCCAGAAATGTCTTTCCTGCACCCCAACATCCAGTCCCACAGAAGGTCGCACTCGTTAGCCCTGCTTATGAGATTCGCCACCGTAGCAATTGGGACCCAGTGCGGCCGCCTGGCCCACAATTCCACCCGCACTGCGGTCCTCAGGGCCTTTGTAGTGGCTGTTCTCTCCGCCCGGAGTTATCTTCTGCTGGTTAATCCACGGGACTCTCACGTTCCACCTCTGTCAGGCTCAGATGCCACCTGCCAGGAGTCTAGGGAGGAGCCTTCATGACTGGATCCTTGCTGTGTGCCGGGCCCAGTGCTCCCTGTGGGACATTAACGCACAGTCCCCACACAGCCCTGGAGGCCCGGCTGCCGACCCCCACCTGTCCCATCTCCACAGGGCACAGTGCTGCCATGGTTTCCAGCTCGGGCCACAGAGCCAGGCTGCTCCGGTCCAAAGTCCCTCGGCCCTGCCAAGCTCAGTAATGGGGTCTTGGTGCCTCGGTTTCCCTCTCTGGCAAAGGGCAAGCACAAAGGGACCCCGTTTGTAGGCTAGTGCTGAGGGTGAAAGGTACTCGGCATGCAGCTGGCACAGCAAGCTCTGTGTGCCCCTGCTGTGAGCTGTGTGTTGGTCTCATCGTCACCGTCACCATGTGCCTGAGGGGAGCCGGGGTCACCCCACGTGTTCCCCCCTGGATACTCTGGGCTTGGGCACGGGAAGGAAGCTGGGACACTTGTCAGTCCACACAGGGAAACTGAGGCCCACAAGGCAAAGAAATCTTTCCCACACTCCCCACAGGAGCCTCGTGAGGTGAAATCCAGCCCTCAATCCCGGGTGGGTGACCTCCTGGATTCTGGCCAGGAAACAAACCAGGCGTGAGGAACAACGGCTTTGGAGAAAGTCACACCTGGAGTGACACTAGCAAGCTGAGCAGAAAGTGGGTCTCAGACAGGGTCCCCACATCCTGGGCCCACGCTATGTCACTGCAAGTGGGGTGCTGATCCTGGCTGTCCGTGCCCACCAAAGGAGGCCTCCCCAACAGGCATGCTGGCAGATGGGAGGTGGCCAGTCCAGGCAGGTCCTGTCACCCTTAGGCTACCCCCTTGTCGTTACTTCAAGCCCCCACAGCCCCCTACCAGGCACCCAATGTCCTCTGTGGCCGTGCCCCTCTGCCCACCTCACAAGCTTGTCTGATCATCCCCCGTCTCCCTGGCACCTTGTTCTGGTCACCCAGGTGGGAACCCCTCCCCCCAGAAGAGGCTCTCAGCCTGGAGTCATGGGTGCACTGGCGGACGGCCGGATTCCTCTCGGACTGAGGGCTGTGGGGAGGCAGTCAGCCTGCCCCTCTCACTTCCAAGACCCTGCGTCACAGCTGGCCCTGGCAGGCCCTTCAGACCAGTCCCCAGCTCTGTTCCCCTTGCAGGCAGTTGTGGGGGGGAGGTTAAGTTAATTATGTGTCTAAATGCTCTTGAAAATTGAGGGTGAAGCTGGGCCTCTGTGCCTGATCTCTGGGTGCCTGGTGACTTCATTCTTTCATCCAGCCCTGAAAGGGTTAAGTTAAAAAAATACACCACCAGTCTCTGCTTCTCCAGGCCGAGCTCCCAGCGAAAATACTGCTAGCCGCCCTGTTTTTGCTATTTTACGTCAGCGTTTCCATTGTAAGCCATAATTTTCAGAGGTTTATAGGTCAGCTATAAAAAAATAAACCTCTTCTTTTTGACTGAAAGGGAGTGCTTTGAAGCCAGGAGGCTGGTGGGGCTGAGGGCGCGGGCAGGGGGCTTTGGGGAGGGGGGGACACAGCCGCAAGTTCTCCCCACATGCCCACTAGGGCCCAAGAGCCCCGGGAGCCCACCCCCACCCTCACCCAGGCCCCTCCCCACTGCAGTTCCACAGGCTCCAGCTGCAGCCCTGGGGGACTCTGGACTATGATGGTGGGGACCCTGGAGCCTCCCGCCCTGGGACCCCAAGTTTGTGCAAGGCCTTTGGGATCAGATCACACACCCACTTCCCAGTCAGGGGACATCTGCCTTGATGAAGCCCCCACACGAAGGGGCTGCAGGGGCGGTGAGTCCCACTCCTCACCTCCCTCCCCCAGATGCAGAGGAGCCTGATTTCTTGAGACGCAGGAAGCAAGGGGGCTATTGGCACACCAGAGGCTGGGCACCCCACCCCAGGGACTGTACCCAGCTCCACTTGTTTCCCCCAGTCTGGCATGTGGAGACTCACAACGTGTGGCCCAGTGGCAGCACTGCCCTTCCCCAGGCGAGGCCCTGACAGCAGCAGAAAGCCCCTGGCATCCCTGGCAGACAGTGAAGAGGGCGGCCCAGGTTGCCCTGTCTCCCCATCCCCTAGCTCGTCCCCTGGGAGCGGCCGCTTTGGCCTGTTTTGTCTCCTCCTAACTTTGGGGGTGCGTGAGAAGAGGAAAGCAGGAGGCGTGTTGAAGCAGAGAGGACCCTGGGGTGCGGCATTTGTCGGCCTCTTTATTAGGACCCGGCGGAGGCCGCCGGGGCAGCGGTACAGGCTCGGGAACTGCTGAACAGGTTTGTCCCCAAGTCCACAGGGAGTAGTCAGAGAAGCGACAGCCAAAGCAAAGCGAGAGCAAGCGAGAAGCCTCTGTGGGCAGCGACAGCTGGAGGGGGCACCCCCTTCCCGGGGTCTGCCGGGTGGACTCATGATGTGTGAGTGGTGTGTGGCCAGATGCAGGTGATGGTGCCTTTGGTGTCAACTGGGAACCGAGTTAGGGCGTGGCGGAGCGGCCCACGCCACACATAAATAGAAATATAAGTTAGCATAACCTCTTACACTCTTTGTACAAATATACATGACTTTTTCTGATTTTTTTATCTTTTTTTTGTCTTTTGCATTTTTTTTTTAGCACTGAGTTTCAGCAGAGATTAAACACTTTATATAAATGACTCTTCAAGCTTTACACCTTGGGACCAGTGTACTCGCAATACATTTAGATATAAAGGACGTAACTAATACATTGCACAGTATTAAATCTTTAAACAAAACCCAAGTCTGCTCTGCGGCTGCCACCGCAGGTCGCTGCTGCATGGACGGTCCCAGCCGAGGCCCTGTGCTCTCCTCTGCTCTCCGCGCCCCGCCGGGCTCGCGCGGGGCTCCTCAGAGGCGAGGCTGTGAGACAGAGAGAGGCGCAAGTGGGTGAGTGCAGACGGCGGGGACCCGCGGGCGCCCCTGGGGACTCCCCCGCCCCGCGGCCATGTGGATACTCACCTCGCTTACCGCAGGCGCTTACGCGGAGTTTGCTCCGGTGCGCCGACGGCTGCCGGGCCGCCGGGCGCGGGGCACCCCGCGGGCATCTCCCCCGACGCCTTGTTCTCGGGAGCAGTTCTCTTGCGTTTGGCGAAGAAATCTAACGGGCGACAGCGCGCACGGCTGTCAGGGCGCGCCGGCGGGTGGGGGCGCCGTGCCGCCCGCGCCAAGGTCCGCGGCGGGTCAGCTTTGTTTACGTCGCCGGCAATGTGCTGTGTAAGCATTTCCCCTTGTCCCGCGGCCAAGCCCCCCGGGCCGCAGCCCCGTTAACCCCCTCGGCGCCGCGCTCAGCGCGCGATGCGCCTGGCAGGGCTCCCGCGGCTGGGCGGCGGCACGCTCCCAGGGGACCCGACACGGGCGCGGCCGCCCCCCCCGCTCCCCGCCCCCCGCCCCCTCCCCACCAGCCGTCCTCGGGCGGGGCCACGAGGAAAGAGTGGCCGCGCCCGAGGACGCAGCGGGCCCTTTAATGCCACGGCGAAGGCGGGCCGCGCGCCGGGCCCCAAGCGGGACAAAGCGGGCCGCGGCAGACTCACCTGAGATGAGCGGCCCGGGCAGCTTCTTGATCCCGGCGCCGGCTGCCGGCGCGGCGGGCGCTGGACGCGGCGCCATCCCCGAGTGCGGCGGCTCCTCCAGCGGCTCCGGGCTGCGCGGCGCCGGCATCTCGCCCGGCTCCTCGCTGCCCTGCGGCTCGTCGGCCTGGGCCGGGCTGGGCGGCGCTGCCGGGGCGCTGGGCGGCGGCGCCGGCGCCTCCCCGCGGCCGTCCAGGGTCTCGGCTGCCGGCGGCGCGGGGGGCGGGCCGGCGCCGTTGGCGCGCGGTCCGCGAGGCCCCACTTGCAGACGGCAGCGCCCCACCTGCACGGTCTCGCGGTAGAAGGCGGGCACCGACTCGCTGTCCACCTCGATCCACTGCAGGCGCCCGGGCCCGGGCAGGGGTCGGTCGTGCTCGAAGTCGTAGTCCCAGCGGCGCCGCTCCTCGGCGTGCATCTCGGCCAGGCGCGCCTGCAGCTCGGCGCGCAGCGCCTCGTGGTCCACCGGCCCGAAGAGCCGGCGGCAGGCGCTGGTGCGCACCATCGGCGGTGGAGGTCGACGGCCGGCCAGGCGCTCCATCGTCGCGTCTCTGCGCGGGGAGGGAGGGACACGTCGGGCACAGCGGGGAGTGCAGCGGACAGGGACTAGGACGGGGACCGGGACGAAAGGGGGAACAGAGGAGAGGCGGGGCGTCCCCGGGCCGGGGTCCCGGCGCCTACCTGGCTGTCTGGCCCGTTGCCTCGGCGGCGTTTGCTCCCCGTCTCTTAGGCTGGCAGCCGCGCCCCCTCGGTGCTGCCTACTCCGGGTTCCCGCGGGCGGTACCCCGAGTGCAGCGCACTAGCCAGTGCCGCGCCGGTCCGCGCGCGCTACTTTATAGGCGCGCCGCCCCCCCCGCCCCGTCCGCGCGATTTGCATAATGTAGTATTTTCAGCGCCGACAACACGGTGCCCATTGGTCTCGGCGCGCCCCCGCCCCGCCCTCGGACCCGCCCCTCGCACGGCTCATTGGCCACGCGCACACACCCCCGGGGGTGGGGGCGTGGAGCGCTGCTTAGGCCGCAGGCTGATTGGCGGCCTAGCGAGGGGTGGTGGGGGCGGGGGCGGGGCGGTAACGTGATACCTCGGCGCCCCGCCCCCTCGCCCCATCCCCCCGCCTCCTCCCCGCTCCCGCCCCCCGCCCAGCTCCTTTGTCTGCAGGCGGGGGCTGCGCGGCGGCGGCGGCAGCGGCGGCGGCGGCGGCGGCGGCGGGGAGAGTCCCAGTCCCCCACTCTCACGGCCAGCCGCCGCTGGGTAATGGCACCCGCGCCCGCCGAGGTCACTTTCAGTTGCCGCTCATACTCGTCGCTGGCCAGTCAAGGACCGAGACTTGGGCTGCCCAGTGGCCTGATGCTCCCCAGCCTGGCGACCCTGGAGGGGTCCAGCACTCGGAGTTTTAGCACCTCTAGTGACCCTAAGGTCCTCGAGGTCGCAAGGGTGGCTTCACTATTGTTTCTAGGATGGTATGCACTGGGCGTCTAGGGTGCCTCCCCACTCTGTCCCCTGCCCGGGGAATGGGCATAGGCCGGCTAACGGGAACCCTCAGCAGGGCTTTGCCCACTCTGTCACTGTCCTCATGCACAGGTCCACTCCCGCTTGGGCCAGGCACCCCGGGCTGTGACCACACCCCATCCAGGCGGCTGACTGCCAGGCTGGCCAGAGAGGGTCCCGGGTTACAGAGGATGTTGACCAGGGCAGCAGAAGCTCGTTCTGCAGGGGTGCTGCCGGTGGGCATCCTCAGCCCTTGTCACAAAGGAACAGGAGTGGGGAAAGGGAAGCAGACGGGGAAACTGGAACCTGGGAGGCCTACGCCCCCACTGCTACCAAAGTCACCTCTCCCCGGCTTCCTGGATGACCTGCACCCCTCATGTGCCCATAAACATTTGTTGACTGTTGAGGGACGACACCACTAAGAACCCCAAGGCAGCTAAGCCGAGGGGCCCCGCCACCAGGACCCCGCCACCAGGACGGGGAGGCTGGCAGGGAGGGAGGGCCTGCCCAAGGCCACACCACTGCCTCTCCCTACCAGACTTGGCCTGAGGAGGGCCAAGGGAGACCAGGTTCCTCGTCCTTTAATCTCACTGTCTTCCCCTTAGCCAAGCCTGTCACGGGGGAGGGAGCCCCCTCCTCAGGCCAGGAGCCGCTCAGTTTGGGGTGGGGTTGCCAGATACCAGCCCTCTTGGGGATCTGGCAGTGCCCTGGCCTCTCAGCCCTTGTCCTGCATGAGCCTGGGAGCCTTCCAGTGCCACTGCTGAGGAGGAAAGAGCACGTCCCACCACGGTCCAGCCAGTCTGCCCCCCTTCCTGGGCCTGGTGGTTCCAGATCGGGGAACAGTGCCATGATAACATGCCTCTCTGGGGTCTGGCAGGCTCCGGGGACCACACTCAGTTCACTCTGCAGCAGAGGGGGCCCAGGGGGAGGGAGCATCCAGGACAGAAGTGGGGGTCCTCACTGTCAGAGGAACTGACCCAGCAGTCCCGGGACTGTGAGGGTGTGGGGTGCCCATTCAAATTCCGGGGCTCAGGGCAGCATAGATCCAGCCCTGCAGAGCCTGGGACCCTCCCAGGCAGCAAGCCCGACTGGACTCAGAGAAAGGGCTGGGGGTGGACAAGGAGGGTGAGTGGGGCGCACCAGATTTGGGGCTGCTGTGAGGTGCCTCTCACTGCCTGATCCCTAAGGGAACCTCAGCCACCACCTCCACCAGGATGCCTGTCCCCCGAGGCCTGGGCCCATGAGTAGCCACCTCACTGCTGTGACAAGCCCCTAGGACAGCTGAAGCAGGGACTGGCGTGGGGTTGTCAGTGGGGAAACTGGGGCACCAGGTTAGTGCTTTCCCAGGCCTCTAGTCCTTGGGCCCTCAGTTAACTTCCAGAGTCAGTGCTACATCAGGGCTGCTCTGGAGGCTGCAGGGGCTGGCTGTGCTGGGAGAGGACTCGGCCTTGAACCGGGGGTGGGAGACTGGGGGAGCGGGTACCCAGGTGGACCAGGCCCACTGCCAGGAGGCCCCGGCCCTGTGAGAAGTACAGCTGAGTGGCTTTCCCAGGGGATGGGAAGGTCGGCTTCAGAGGCGGCCACTGGAGGGATTGGGGTGGGGGCTTGTGAATCAGGAGTCCAGGGACATGGACAGAACTGGCCAGAGGAGACAGGGGACCCTCCTACCTCCTGAGGTTGGGGGGAGTCTGGAACCAACTCCCCCAAACCACAGAGAAGGGTAGCGAGGGGAAGGCAGAGGGGTTTGAATTGAGGGAAAAGGCTCCAGCTGGCTGATTAAAACCTCTGGTTCCAGGAGCCAGACTGCATCCCCTCCCCCAAGCCAGGGTTTGGGACAAGCCTGGAGAAGGACTGTCCAGGCGCTGGGGGCTTGAGAGCCAGGCAGGAGAGGAGGCCTGTCCTCCACCCACCCCAAGGGGCCCCCCGAGCAAGCAAACATCTGGTCTGGATACAGCGATGAGGTTTCTGGTTTGTAATGAGAAATATCTCCCAAGGAAAGGAGAGAACAATCTCCATACTTTGTTTTTCTGCTGGGGACAAAATGAGAAGGGGGCTGCTCCCCAAGGGGCCAGCTGTACTCAGCCAGGATGGTTTCTCGGGCTGCCCTGACATCCCCAATCTTCCATGCATGGCAGTAGGGGGCCCATTTGTGGAGTGGAGGCTACCCATTGGTCTTTCCTGCCTGGCTCCAAGCTGAGCATTTCCCATGGCCATGACCCTCACGCCTGTCCACTGGAGGATCAGAGTAAGTGCTGTGTGCTCCCCATACCAGCTCGCTTGCCCCTTGAGCTCACAGGAGACCACACTCCCCAGTCCCACCCCAATGGGTTGGGCCACACTGCCAGTCTGGGCCACAGAACATGGGCAGAAGTGCCAAGCGCCACTCCAGGCCTGACTGTCAAATCCATCCCGACAACTCCTCCTCTCACTCCTCACTACCATGAGACGGGAGATGCAGGGGACCCCCAGGACCCTTTGGGGGACCACAGAACCTCTGGGTGGAGGGAGCCCAGCTCCCTGGGGAACTCTGAGAAGTGGCTGACACACACAGCAATGAAAACAAGACAGAGACTTCCACTGTGGGTTACGCCACTACCAACTTGGGGCCATCTGCTGTCGTGGCCATGGCTCCTGGTCTGATAACACACAGGACATATCACCGGGCACTCTACAGAGGGGAAACTGAGGCCTGGGAAGATGAAGTCCCTCGGTCAAGCTTGCAGTGGGACCTCCCCAAGCCATGCAGCTGGACTACACAGCTGCTGCCTGTCTCCCTGCCAGGAAATCCAGGGGCGAGCAAAGCGACCCAGCCTGCCGCTCCCCACTTCGGGGACACAGAGACTCCTTTACAGGGGAAGGGAAGAGGAGGGGACAGTTAACAGCCATGGTGGGACAATATGATGAACGTATTTAATCCCACTGAACTGTACATGTGAAGCTTCTTGAAATGGCCATTTCATTATTTATCATAATTAGTTTTTTAAGAGAAGGCAATCAGAATCTTAGATTCTTGCCAGGAGCATAGTGTAATTATGGTCACCAGATGCCATCTACGTGTCGATCCTCACAGCCCCCATGGCCAATATTGGGACCCCTCTCACAGCTGAGGCTTCAGGGGGAAGGACTTGTCCAAACTGTCAGATCCTGGGAGCCCCAAAGCTGGGCTAAGCCCAGGACGCCGGTCCGTGTCTCCACACTGCCATCTGGTGGCCGCTTCTGCACTGCACGCAGCCTCTCCTGGTGGCTGCACGGAGGACGCTGAAATCCCTTGACCCCGCCAGAAGTATGCCCTGCAGCTGGCTCACCAGGAACGGGGTGGCTGTGCTGGGTCACCTCACCCACTCGCCCAGAGCTTGTTGTTGTTGTTAGGTGTCATAGACTCGCTTCTGACCCACAGTAACCCTACGAACAGCAGAACAAAACACCGTCCTGTCCTGTACCACGCCCACAGTTGTTTTCAAGTTTAAGTTCACTGTTGAAGCTACTGTGTCTCCATCTCCCTGAAGGTCTTCCTCTTTTGCGTTCACCCTCTACTTTACCAAGCATGACGTCCTTCTCCAGGGACTGATCCCTCCTGACAACACGTCCCAAGTATGTAAGACACAGTCTCGCCTTCCTGGCTTCCAAGGAGCACTCTGGTTGGCCTTCTTCCAGAACAGATTGCTTTGTTCTTTTAGCGGTCTGTGGTACATTCAACGTTCTTCTGCAGCACCACAATTCAAAGACGTCGATTCTTCTGTCTTCCTCATTCACTGTCCAGCTTTCACATGTGTATCACGTGATTGAAAACACCATGGCTTGGGTCAGGTGCACCTCAGTCTTCAAGGTGACGTCCTTACTTTTCAACACTTTAAAGAGGTTTTTGGCAGCAGATTTTCCTAAGGCAATGCATCTTTTGATTTCTTGACCGCTGCTTCCTTGGGTGTTGACTGTGGATTCAATTGAAATGAAACCCTAAACCACCTTGATCCTTTCTCCATTTAAGACAGTGTTGCTCACTGGCCCCACCGCGAGGATTTTGTTTGCCTGATGTTGAGGTGCAATCCACACTGAAGCTTGTGGTTCTTGATCTTCATCAGTAAGTCCCTTCCAGCAAGTAAGATGGTGTCGTCTGTGTAACGCAGGTTGTTGCTGAGTCGTCCTCCAATCCTGATGCCTCATTCTTCTTCATATAGTCCAGCTTCTCAGATTACTTGCTCAGCATACAGATTGAAAGGTACGGTAAAAGAATACAGCCCTGACACACACCTTTCCTGAATTTAAACCATGCTCCTTGTTCTGTTCACAAGACTGCCACCTTATTCATGTACAAATTTCTTAAGAGCACAATGAAGTGTTCTGGAATTCTCATTCTGCACAACATTATCCATAATTTGTTATGATCCACACAGTCCAATACCTTTGCATAGCCAATTAAACACAGGTGAACATCTTTCTGGTGTTCTCTGCTTTCAGCCAGAATCCACCTGACATCAGCAATGACACCACTGGTTTCATGTCCTCTTCTGAATCAAGCTTGAATTTCTGGCTGTTCCCTGAAAATACACTGCTGCAGTTGTTTACAAATGTTCTTTAGCAAAACGTCACTTGCATGTGATATGAAAGATATGATTCAACAATTTCCACATCTGGTTGGGTCACCTTTCTCAGGAATAGGCCTAAATATGGATCACTTTCAGTCAGCTGGCCAGGTAGCTGTCCTCCAAATTTTTTGGATAGGTGAGTGAGCACTTCAGTGCTCCATGCATAATGCAGCCCCAGCTTCTTCCTTAGGTACCACTGGTTCCTGAAATGGTTCTTGAAACGGCTGTGGATGTTGACCAGTTCTTTCTGGTCTAATGACTCTGTGTGTCCCTTCCATCTTCTTTTGAAGCTCCCTGAGTCATTAACGTTTTCCACGGAGAATCCTTCCGTACTGAAATTCAAGGCTTGAATTTTTTCTTCAGTTCTTTTAGCCTGAGAAATGCAGAGTGTGTTCTTTTCTTTTGGTTTTGTACCTCCAGCTCTCTGTACACATCATTATGATACTCTAGTTCACCTTCTCAAGCTGCCCTTAGAAATCGCCTGTTCATTTCTTTTACTCATTGTTTGTTCCTTTTGCTTCAGCTGCCCAGCATTCAAGACCCAGTTTCAGCGTCTCTTCTGACATCCAGTTTGGTCCTTTCTTTCTTACCTGTCTTTTTAATAACCTCTTGCTGTCTTCGTGTATGATGTCTTTGATGTCCGGTCTTTGGTCATTAGTATTCAAGGCATCAAACCCTTCTTGAGATGGTCTCTAAACTCAGATGTGATATACTCAATGCCATATTTTGGCTCTCCTGCACTCGCTCTAGTTTTCTTTAGTTTTAATCTGAACTTGCATACGAGCAGTTAATGGTCCGGGCCGCAGACCGCGCCTGGTCGTGTGCTGACTGCCAGTAGGGAGTTTTCCCATCGTCTCTTTGCACAGATGTAGTCGATGTGATTCCTGCGAATTCCCTCTGGTGAGGTCCAGGTGTATAGTCACTGTTTATGTTGGCAAAAAAAAGGTATCTGCAATGGAGAAGTAGCTAGTCTTGCAAAGTTGTATCATGTGACCTCTGGTATCATTTCTGTCACCAAGGCCATATTATCCAACTACCAATCCTTCTTCTTTGTGTCCAACTTTTGCGTTCCAACCACCGCTAATCATCAATACATCCTGATTGCTTGTTTGATTTCAGAAGCTGGTAAAAATCTTCAGTCTCTTCATCTTTGGCCTTAGTGGTTGGTGTGTGAATTTGAATAATAGTCACATTCACAGGCCTTCCTTGTAGGTGTATGGAGGTCGCCCTATCACTGATAGTGTGGTCCTTCAGGACAAACCTCAAAATGTTCTCTTTCCCTGCATAGTAGATCATATGATTGTCCGATTCAAAATTGCCAGTACTGGCCCACTTCAGCTCACTAATGCCTTGGATGTCGATGTTTGTGCATTCCAATTCATTTTTCACGATTTCCAGTTTTCCTGGATTCCTAGTTCCTACAAGCCAGCTTCCCAAGGCTGGCCGCCCTCTGTGGCTCCACACTGCCATCTGGTGGCTGGTGTCCACACTGCATGCAGCCTCCCCTGATTTCCCACATCCCCTCTTCCTGGGAACCGGGACTGCACAGAGGAGCTGCCAGAATCACTTGACACCCATCAGGACTATGCCCTGCAGCTGGCTCCCCAGAGATCAGATGGCTCTGTTGGGTCACCCCACCCTCTGCCCCAGAGCCTGGAGAACCTAAAGTTGGGGACTTGTGGCCCCTGTCCTGGGGCAGGGACCAGGCTGTACCTACAGGTGATGGAGGAAGGGTCTGGGCCCATTCTTGCCTCTAACCCTTGGTATACCCTACTCCAGGCCCTTGTTTAATCTGCCCAGGGACCAGCAAGGCAGACAGACACCTTTAGGTCCCCTTCACAGGGGAGTGGTGGTGCACTGGTTAAGGACTTGGCTGCAAACTCGAGGGTCAGCAGCTGGAACCTACCAGGCACTCCTTGAAAACCTTTGGGGCAGTCCTGCTCTGTCCTAGAGGGGTTTGATTTTACAAGAGAGGTGAACAAGCTCAGAGGAGTCAACAACCTGTCTGAGATCACCCAGCAATCCATGGCAGTGCAGGGCTTCAGCTGGGTCTGCCTCTCTCCCGGATGAGTCCCCCCACCCATGGCCAGGAGGGACAGGAGAACCGAACACAGAAAGGGAGAGGGTCCTGGGGGGAACATCTGCAGCCTCTTCCCCAGCCCTGGGGCCGGGAGGCATACCTGAAACAGGCCCCCCAGCCAAGGCAGGCTGCCCATGCCACGTGCACCCCGGTCACCTCGCCCTCCAGGCGGAGCACTCACTTCCCTCAGCAGCAGGGCTGGCCCTGGACTGGCCGCCCAGCCCTGCTCCAGCCAGCTTTGTCCCCACTGGCTCTGAGCCTCCACCTTCCCCTCCATGAAATGGGGGTGGTGGCCACTGCAGTCCTGAGAACGGTCCCCAAGCCTGGGGGCAGGGAGGGCATGGGGAGTTACAGATTAACTCTCTAGCCCCAGCGCTGGCCTCCACAGGGGAGGTTTCCGGGCGCGCTCGGCCGGGGGCCCAGGCCGGGAACAGTCTCTCACACTGAGTTCCCGCGCCCCCTCCCCCCCTAGCACGGGCTGTTCTCGAAGCCGCTGCCAGGCACGTCCTCGGCAGGTGCCGGCCCCGGCGACACGTCTGCACTCTGCGTGGCGTGATCTGGCGGCTCGGATTACAGGGACAGCCTTGTGCTGGGGTCGGGGTCCTGGCTCCTGAAATCGGAGGAGCCCCGCAGGGGAGGCTGCCTGAAGCAGTCAGAACAGGAGGGCCCTGCATGGGGCCTGGGGCTGTGTCCCCTCGGAGTCTCAAGTCCGGTGAGCCCCGGGTCTCTGGTTTCTGCAGTGAATGTCCCAGGAAACCCAGCAACCACTGGCAGGGGAGCCTCAGTGCCGGAGGGTCTTCTGCAGCAGGGGACAAGGACGGAGGAGGGTCTGGGGGGGTCAGGTGGGGACCTGTGTCAGACATTCCCCTATGAGTCCTTCTCTCCTACACACGGGACCCAGACTGGAGGAGTCCTTAGCCTGGCCTTGCCCTTCCCCAGGGAAGTGGGGAGGCAAGCCGACAGTTCCAGCCCTGCTGCACGGTCCCCAGGCTTCTTGTCAGAGGCAGACCACCTGAGTCAGCACCCTGTGCCATGGGATATCCCCGGCCCACCCTGCTCCTGACACTGAAATGCTGAGACGGGAGAGTCCCCACCCATTCCCCCACTTGCTTCTGTACAGGGGGGGTTGTGACTTGACCGGGGGCTTTGAAGGACGGAGGCGGGAAGGTCATCCCTGCAACCTCGGAGGGTTCTGTGTGTGGTGGGCAGTATCTCACCTAGGCCTGTGATGGCCCTGTTCCCCTTTGGGGCTGCAGAAACCTAGTCCCTTGAGGTGGGGTGACCTGCCTGCAGCCCCCTCTTTCAGCAGCAAACTGAGAGCAGAGTGCAGGAGCTGGCCCCTGTGTGCTCCTTGGTCGAGGTCACTCATTCATTCATCAGTCTTCCCACCTCTTGCCTGGGGAGTTTGGAACCAGTACAGGCTTGGAGGTGTCGAGGTGACCCAGCTTGGTCCCTACCGGTCTGAGTAGACGCCACCTCCAGCGACAGGCGGGACGCAGTGGACGGAGCGCCCAGGCCCGACCACGTCAGCCTCTTGTCCACCGGTCAGGGCCTCCTGTCCTCCCACTCCAGGGGGCAAGGCCCTGAGGCCGGAGCTAGGCGTCTGCTGCCTCCTGGTGTCCAGAACCGGCACAGCAGCCAGAGGCCGGCCGGGAGCCCCGCCCACTCGGGGGCGTCCCAACGGATGCCCCATCCCCCGCCCCGCCTCAAAGCTGTGGGGTCCAGCCAACTCTCGGGTGCCTCGAGGCTGAGAGGGTCTCCCAGCTTAGTCACTTGGGGGCAGAACCTCGTTTTCAAATGCTAACAGCCTTGAATGCTTTGAGTGTGCTGTCACACATCTCAGTGGGAATCAGACGCTTTGCCACCACCTTCCTGGACAGGGAGTGAGGACTGCAGGGGTCGGGAGGCGACCAGCAGCAAGAGGGAAGAGGTGGCAAAGGGCCTGTTCGGAAGGCAGAAGTGGGGGCGGCCCCCCTGCCTTTACCCCTCGCCCTCCTTCTCCCCTTCTCAGCCTCTCCTGCTCTCCCCTCGCCCTCCCCCTCCTTCCCCTCTGGCTGCACTTGGCTCCTGACCCCTCCCCTCCCCCCAGCACCTCTTCTTCCTGCCCTGTGCCCACGCTGAGGCCTGGGCTGTGACCCAGCACCCTCTGCCTTGGTCCCCTTCCTTAGAGCTACTCAGCGAAGCCCCCGGGCTACAAGGAGCTCACAGTCGGGACTGTGCCTGCCCTCCCTGAGGCCAGCTGCCTGCAGGCCTGGGTGGCCACACTCACCTTTAGTTAAAAGATACAACCATCTCCATAGAGCCCATCTCTGGGTTGGAGGTCAGGGACTGCCCGGCTGCCAGAGAGACACAAGAGTGGTTCCCACCATCTGCAGCAGATCGGGTTACCCCCAAGTTAAAGCGTTGCCCATGCCCAGGGGCTGTGACAGCCCTGGACTGGAGGTCCAGGGTCCCAACATGGAGGACTCAGGTGCTGGCTCTGGGGAGACCCATGAGGTTCCAGCTTGGGGACCAGGGTTCCTCGCCACTCAGGCAGGTGGGATGTGATGGTGCCCTATGCCAGCACAGGGGCTGGGGGACAAGAGGATGCTGGGACCCTTAGATATGGGGGTGGGAGGAGCTGGGAGGATGGGGGGAGCAAGTGGGCCTGGGCTATGAGAGTGCATCAGGCCCTTGAAGCCCTGGCCACTCCCACTGACACACGCACAGTTAGAAACGCTCGCCACATCCACCCACTGAGAACAGCAGGAGGCACTGCTGAGTCCAGGGGAGTCTTCCTGTCTGTGTGACCTCAGGTATGTGGCCTGGCCTCTCTGTACTCTGTTTTCTCATCTGGGCCACCCCTGATGAGGCTCGGAGGCCAGGTCTGCAGGTGCCTGGCCTAGTGGCCTCACCCTGAGTAGACAGGGGCGTCACCCTCACTGTCATCGATCTCTCCTGCCAGCTCTTACAAGGTAGGCAGAGGACAGACCCTCGCAGTTGCCATCCCTGCGGCCACTGTTGTGACTACAACCCAACATTCTCTCTGAGCCCAGAGTTCCAGGGGCAGCAGAGACACGACAGCAACCCACAAGGCCAACATGCAGGGCCCAGAGTACCCCTCCCAGTGTGGTCTGTGTGGCTGGCAGACAGGCACCCAGCACTCCACTGAGATGGTGGCTGCAGCCCCAGCACAGCCTGGGGCTCTGCTAGGGTCAGGATGGCATGTGGGGTGTGTGACCCTTCCTCTCGGAAGGCCCTCCTTACATCTTCCTGGAGTCTCATCTGGCTTCCTGGGTGGATGAAGGTTCTAGAAAATGCTGGATGTGGATGGAGTTCCAGAGCCTAGAGGGGTCCCTTCTAACTTGGCTGAGGCCAAACAGAAGCTGTGTGGGGATGGGGGAGGCCGGGACCAAAGAAACAGGCACCACAACTTCCAGTCAACAAGGAACACACTGGCCAGCATCACTGGGCACCAGGACACCCGTGAGAAGGGCTTTGTTTCCTCTGCCCTCCCTGTCGGTTTCCCCACCCAGCACCTAGTGACCAGGCGAACAGGTGTGTGCTGCTGTCCCCGCTGTCATCGGCCCTCTGCTGGCAGCTGGTGCCTTCCCCTCTGGCCTGCCTGGGTAAACGTGCTGTCCTTGAAGGTGTAGTTCTGGCCTGCATGTGCCAGTTCAGTGAAGTGTCCCTCGAGGGGCCTTCTGACTAGTGTCACCTCCAGCCCCTGCCCCCTCCTCCTTGCAGCGCCATCCGGGACTCAGACTTGGGAAGGTTCCTCAGCACTCACATGGTATCTGCTGCAGACCTGATGGCAGGGGGCAGAGCACTGCAGAGCAGCTCTCTCAGGGACATCTGGACTCAGGTGGTTTGAACCCACCTTTCCGGAATCAGCCTGGTCACGGAGCTGACCAGGGTCCCGCTCCTGTGCCTGCGGCTCCAGGACAGCTTACAGGGCCAGTCCGCTCCAGCCTGGGGGTCCCACAGGCCTGGATTTGTTCCTACACATCTCAGCCAAGGTGCCCAAGGACAGACCCTTCTGTGAGATCTGGGGGCCCCTTCCACCCAGGTTCTGAACTGCCCTTCAGTGGGGCTGGTTGGGCTATCCAGACACACAGAACAGTGGAGTACAGAGATTTACCGTAGGGAAATGAATGTCATGATTCTGGGGGCTGGCAAGTCCCAAACCTGTGGGTCAGGCAGGAGGCTGGAGACCCCTGCAGGCTTACTTCCCAAAATCTGCAGGCCAGGTGAGAAGAAAGTGGGGTGGTGGGGCAGGCAGGATTCTGGGCCAAGTCCTTTGCTGCCCAGCCCAAACCACTGTGGCTGGCCCTCAGGAGTGTCCTGGAATGGTAATCAGATACACCACTCTGAGCCCTTCCCTGCAGTAACTCAGGGAACCCCTCATCCACCCCGTGACCTGCCTTCTGGAGCACACCGACCCAGTCACTCATGTGCCTTACCCCAGTCGGAGCCACGGCCCACCTTATCTGGGTCTCTAGGGTCGCATGAGTCGGATCCGACTCGACGGCACTTGGCTGGCTGGCAGCAGCCTCTTGGGCTGACCCCCACCCACACTCCCACCGCAGCTGGAAGATCCTTCTGGAAGGTGAGGCAGGTTCAGAACTCTGTCTGGATCTCATCTCAGGCACGATAAAAAGCACAGTGCTCACACTGCGTGTGTCATTCACACACTCAGCACATTTATTGTCCACTCTGCACGTCCACACACACGTACACGCACACCCATACATATACACCCACAGGGACCACAAAGCGTCACAGGGCAGAGGTCTTGGGTCAACTCTGTGCTGAGCACCCCAGGCACCTGGCCGAGAGCCCGCAGACAGTGGGTACTCAGCGTTGTTGGTAAGCAAAGCTGTCTGTCTCATGGTTCGACCCGTTTCACCTCAGGGGCAGAGAGCCCCCCAGCCCTCCCCGCCCAGTCTCCTAGGGGCCTCAACCCCAGCACTCGGTGGCCAGGTTTCTCTCCATATAACTGCCCCCCACACCCCTCTGATTCAGCCGTCCCAAGACCCTCAGAGCCCACCACCCGTCTCCAGACTCAACACTGCCCCTCTTCCTACCACCCGCCCCCTGCACTCCCCTGCCAAGCCCTGTCAAGTCCTCTCAGGTCCCCAGATACACCAAACTAGGGCATGCCTCTAAGCCATGCTGATCCCTCAGTCTGGATGCTCTCTTGAATCTGGCCCATTGGTGTTCACCCTCGAGACACCTCAGAGAAGCCCTCGGTAGCTCCTGGGGCTGGGCGTGGGCCCAAGGGGCACAGAGGGAAGCTTCAGGAGCCTTTCTGAGCAGCTAAGGCAGCCTCCCTTAGCTGCCCTGCCCCCTCCCATAGCTGAGCAGCTGGTATGGAGGAAGAAAACAGTCCAGGGGTTCAGGCATCCCTGCACCCCTCTCCTCTTGCAGCCCAAAGGGTGGTTTTCCCACGCTTCCTCCAGACCCGGAAGCTCCCGCCTCCAGCACCTGGCCAAATCTGATTGTTCCTGCTCCACCCAGGAGCCAACACCCACAGGCGACACCCGCAGGCGACACCCACAGGCGCCGATAAGCCAAAGAGAAAGGGCGCAGTGAGTAGCCAGTCCCATGTGCCCCAGGGCCGCCTGGGCACCCCCACCCATCCCCTCTGCTCCCCACCTCCAACTCCTGCCCTCACAAACCGGAAAGAGCCAGGGATGGCCAACTCCGGCCAGGCCCAAGAGCCTGAGGGGCCCTGGGGTGGATGGGGTTCTGGAATCTCTTCGGGACAGACCTCCGCTGCCCTGGAGGCCCCTGAGCTCTGCTGCCACTCCCACCCAGGAGCCCTGAACCCAAGACTGCCCTTCCCACCCTCCCCAGGCCAGGGACCTGAGCCGTCCCAGGAAGACCAGCCCCTCTCCCAGCAGGGAGGGAGGCTGCAGCCACACCTCTTAAAGCTGGGGCTGTGGTGAGTGCGGGGTGCCCCTGGCACTGCGGTCGTGGTGAGTGTGGGGTGCCCCTGGCAGATGTAAGCCATCTCCCTCGTTTGCAAACAGAACTTGCATGTGTCTGCTTGTACCGCTGAGCGCTGGGGCTTGATCCACTCTCTGAGGAAGCGACTTAGGTGATACTGGTGCCTGCTGTGAGGGCCACTGGCGGCATTCTTGAGTGGCCCCAGAACGCGGGGCCTGGGGGCTTCGCCCTGCCCAGTCAGGGCCAGGGCACTGTGCGCTTACTGTCTGTCCCTCCCTGCAGCTCTGACCGCGCCCCTCCCCCTCCACAGGCCCTGTCTTTGGACTGAGGCCTGGGGCCTGCCTCCTGGCTAGGCTGCAGCAGGGTGGGAGGCTGAGTTCTGGACGCTATCACTTACCAGCTACCTGCAGAGCAGGACCTGGTCAGGTGTGCTCCTGGGAGCCCAGCGGGAGCTCCAGGCAGAGCTGCGTGAAGTCGCGTGAGCCCGGGTACCAAGCAGCTCTGTGGCCCAAGCAGGCAGGACGCAGGACTACATCCCAGTAACTTGTTGGGCCGCCTGATCTGTTGGGGGGCAGGGCCCAGGTGCCACTCCAGAAAGCCGAAGTCTTAGCCCAGACTCTTGGATCCAAGTGGGGTAAGCCAGATGAGGCCGTCCAGTTCCTGTGCTTATCACCCTCCCCGTCTTCCTTTCCTCTCTCCCAGTCTCCCTCTCCTTCAACCCCACTTCCAAACCCCTCTCCCGACCCTATACCTCCGCCCCTACCTTCCCCAGCTTCCTCGGTCTGTAGCAGAACCCCCCCCTCCCCGCGGGGTGAGAAGGCAGAGTTCTTCCGCTTGTCCTGCCCCCACCAGAACCCCGCCTCGGGAGGAAGAGGCCAGCCCAGTGCCGGGGGGCGGGGGGGGGGGGGACCGCGGGGGGGAGGGGCTGGTCCCGCCTGGTGGGCGCCCTGCAGGACCGGGTGGAGTGGCAGGGGCTGAGGGGCACATGGGGCCACATCTTGCCCTGAGGGTAAGGGGTGGAAGGCTGGCTCTGAACCCCAGACAGGACAGGGACAGAGAGCTGATCAGTCTCCCAAGTCACCCCTCCTGATTCCTGCCAGGTTCCCCCCAGTCCCCTAGAACCTCCTTAGGTTGGGGCTGGCGGGTCTAGAGGGGCACAGGCCATCCCTGCGAGCTGTCCTGGCTGGGTCGGGGTTGGGGGTGCGCTATGGCCCAGGTACAGAGACCTGAACCAGACACGGTACAGGGCAGCCTGCCCTACTGTTGTCAGCCCCACTCGGAGCTTATTCCCTCTAAAAATGGGGTGCTGTTGCCTCCTTAGTAAGTTGGGAGTGGGGTCCCACCTGCCGTCCTAGGAGGCTATAAGCCTGGAGACCCAAGTCTTGGACAGTAGGGTGGGTATAGGGTCTCCCCAGAGCTGAGGGCGGCACCGTGGCCTCTGCCAAAGCCTGCCTGCCGTCTGCTGTCCCTGCTGCCCACCCAAGGGTGGGTTTGCTCCCACTGACATGTGGGAGAAGGGGACTGACCATCACAGTCATCCCAGGGGGAAGCTGGGCAGAGAGACAAGCGTCCCACAAGGTCTTCTCCTGCAGGCTGCTTCTGGGGTTGAGGTAAGATTGGTGCCACCACCTCCTGTTGGCCCGGTGACTCAGCACCTGCAGCCCAACCTACAGGACTTTTGCCCCTTGCCTGCTGCCAAGCTCAGCAGCTTTCAGTCGGCTCCCTCCTGGTCTCCTGGCCCAGAATGCAGAGAGCCAGGGCCTCCAGCGGCCAGGGCCAGCCCCTCGGCAAGATGGGGGCCCCAGCCAGGCCGAGGGTCCTCCTGCTCACCTACGTGCTGGCCGCAATGGAGTTCGCCTGCCTCTTCATGCAGTTCTCCATTGTCCCGGTGAGCACCCCCCACGCCCTTCCCACCTCCCGTCGCCCCTCCCCTCTGTGCACAGGTGGCGGCAGGCCCTCGTCCTGTGCTGGGGCACACTGCCAGCCTTGGGGAGGCCATTGGAGTAGGGATCCCCACACTGAAGGTGGCAGCCCTCCCGTGTCTCCCTGTTTATGTTCCTGGCCTCCACCAGCACCTCCCACTGTGGGGCCTGCACCCCATGATCCTTTGATCCATGTGTGCCTTCTCGACACCCACTGGGCCCGTGTCGCCTACAGTCCGCCCTCTGCTCAGACACCTGCCCGTGGGCCTTCTCTGACTCCTACTTGGCACCGTGGGGTCACCTCACTCCAGTTCCTCATCTGCTGGCCCACCACCTGACATGCCACTCTAAAATATTCCATTCCTGTGTTTCCCACGTGTGTGACCTCTGTCTCCAAGGGCAGAGACTTGGTCATCGCCTTCTCTGTGGCCCCCCCACGGTGGGGCACAGCCTGGCTGCCCACTGCTACCCCCACCCTTGGGGTCTCTCTCTCCAGGCCGTCAGCACCCCTTGTCTGGTTCTGCTCCCCTTGTCTGGTGGGACCACGGGATTTGGCCACTTAGCAGAGCTCCCAGGAGACTTGCGAGCAGCTAGGTAGAGTAGCGGTGGGTAGGTGCTGGTGTCACGCTTCACTTGGGGGCGTGGTGGAGCCAGCACCTGGTCAGGGTGAGGACGTGACCTAGGACCCTAGTTAACGCCATGCCCCTGCTCTGTTACCCCAGGAGTCTGAGGATTTAGAGACACTTAGGGGCAGGTCTCTCTCTCTCTCTCTCTCTCTCTCTCACACACACACACACACATACACACAGCAAAAATTTCAGGCAGAACCTAAATGTGGAGCAGCCCAGCTCCCCAGCCATGGCCCCTCAAACCAGACCCCCTGCTGTCAAGGCAATTCTGACTCATAGCAACCCTATAGGACATGGCAGAACTGACCCATAGGGTTTCCAAGGAGTGGCTGGTGGATTAGAACTCGCAACCTTTTGGTGAGCAGCCACAGCTCTAACCACTGCACTACCAGAGCTCCAACTAAGGATGACACATAAAAAAATAAAATTCATCAGACAGTTGTGTGGTTTGTGGCAGAGGGAATATGTAAGTCAGTCCCTTTGAGTACATGCTAAGTCACCACAGTAAACTATAGCACATGCTGGGGAGAAGCAATGGCAGGCCAGGGCTGGATACAAATGACAGGAGAGCTGGGGCGGCGGGGGCACGGACAGCCAGTACACAGCCCAGGGTAGGCACAGGCCAGCGCAGCCGAGTGGGTGAGCGGGGCCAGGAGCTGAGATGAGGCCAGAGAGGAGGTGGGGTCTCGTCATGACGCAGACTTTGACTGCACTCTGAGATCACCGGAGCCCCGGGGGGACATCCTCTGACTTACAAGTCACACAGGTATTCATGTCTTACGTGGCCATGCTGTCAAAGATGGGGGTGGGGGGCATAAGGAGAGACCGGATGCCTGGAGGTATCTTGGTGACAGGTGGTGGTGGCCCTGGAGGAGGCAGGAAGTGACTGGGATCCAGGTACATTGTGGGAGTTGCTGAGGGAATGGATGTGGGGTGAAAGAGAAAATGGGGAGCCAGGGATGGCCTTGAGGTCTTGGGCCCGACCCTTGGAAGGACAGAGCAGCCAGTGGCCCAGGTAGCCTATCATAGGAGGCCAGGAGCCCGTTGTAGACACATACCATTCACCAGCTAAGTGGCAGGGTAGTGAAGGGGGCCTTAGTTCATCAGAGGGGATCTAATAGCATAGAGGGGTGTGCCTGCATGATCGTGGGGCACCTCGCAGAGTGCACACAGGTGGGGCAGAGAAGGGCTAGGGTGGAGGTGGGCTGGTCACAGGTGATCCAGGAGAGGCCAGAGCGGGTTGTCACAGAAGAGCAAGGTGGCCATCTCAGATGCAACAGGCTGGTCCTGGGTGACCTCCGCAGGGGGTGGGGAGGGGAAACAAGAGCTGGAGGCAGCCTCTGGCTGCAAAGTGGAGTCAAGCCCAGGGACAGAAGTAGCCCCTGGGGAGGGGGCAGGAGAGAGGGCCAGAGGGGGGACCTTCTGGAGCCCTGGCTGTGAGGAGGCCCGAGGCTGGGACGGACACCCTGGGGGGGACTCAGATGAGCAGCCCAGAGGTGTGACCTAGGTGTGATGGTGGGAAGTAGGGGCTGGGGGAAGCAGATGGTCTGAATGGGGAGGAGGAGGTTGGGGGAAGTGACTGTTCATCAGGGCCAGGGAGGGGATCCTTCAGGGGCCACAGCCAGAGGAGGAGGTCGTAGGGGGTGGGCAGTGCCTCAAAGGGGCAAGGGAGACAATCTGCGGGGGGAGGGGTGCCTGGAAAAATGGGGATGGGTCTCGGCTCTGAAATGGGGAAGGTGGGATCACCCTAACCTTGGACGCCCAGTCCTGGAGTCCCTCCTATGGCCCCCCTCCTATGTTTCAGTACCTGGCCCGGAGGCTGGGCCTAGATGCCATCTACTTCGGCTACCTGCAGACCACCTTCGGGGTGCTCCAGTTGCTGGGTGGGCCCGTGTTTGGCAGGTACTGTTGGGGTGAGGGGGTGTGTGAGCCCTTACCCAGGAGGACCACTCCCACCCCTCCGAGGTCACAAGGCTAGGTCATGCCAGACTCCCCACCTCACACCAGGCCCCATGTGGGCAAGACAGCAGCTCCTGAGTCACACATGGGTAAACTAAGGCACAGGTCAGCTTTGACTCCATAGAGCTAAGAGTTGTGTAAGAGTTGTGCCCCTGTACCCAGGTTCTTCTGGCCTCCTGACTTTCACAGATTCTGGTGTGTGGCCAGACAGATGTGGAGGTGACTCTTAGGGCTCTAAACACCGAGGCCCCCAACAGGGTAGTTCACTGTCAGCCCTTATGGAGAGGGACCCCCAGGGACTGGCCAGAGGCAGCTCCAGGGACTGTGGCCCAAATCCCTACTGGCCTCAGAAGCATGGAAGTCACATCGTCCCTGGCTGACGTCACTGCGGGCAGGACACCACAGAAGAGTCAAACCTTCACAGTAACATTTAGGCAGAGGAGACAGGATGGGGACAGTAAACCTGGAGTGAGAGAGGTGTTTGAGGGTCCCATGTCTGCTAGGAAGAACACAGGTGGGGTGGGGAGTCTGCTTATGGGCCTGAGCCGGGACAGACTTCCTGTGACCCTCCAGCCCCTGGCCCACGCAGCTCAACAGTTTGTTTCCACGTTGAGTTACATGCCCACGCGGCCAGACCCCCCAGCCCATTGCCCATCACAGCCCCACTGGGAAGGGAAAAACTGAGACCAGGGAGGAGGGAGCTTTGCCCTAGGAGGCACCGCAGCTTCCTAGGAGCCCAGACCCTGCCGCCGCCACCCCAATCTCCCCGTCAGCCCTGGCTGGGAGTGGAGGGTGCGCCCAAGGCCTGGCTCCCCGGCAGCCCGGCCTAGGAGCCTGGGCCGGCGTGTGCGGCAGGGACTCCAGGTCTGCGAAGAGTCACGGGGCTGCGAAGTGGGGTCCACCCGGCTGACTCGTGCCCCACTCCAGGTTCGCAGACCAGCGCGGAGCTCGGGCCGCGTTCACGCTGTCCTTCCTGTCGGCCTCGGGGCTCTACCTGTTCCTGGCGGCGGCCTGCAGCCCGGCCCTGCCCGGTGTCGCCTTGCTCTTCGCCTCGCGCCTGCCCAGCGCGTTCATGCACACGCTGCCAGGTGAGGCCAGGCTCTGAGTGTGGGAGGACCGGGATGAGCGGCCCGGGGTGCAGGGCCGGAGCCAGAAGTTCGGGGTGAGGAAGACAGGGCAGTGCAAGAACTGCAGGTTGAGTGGGCTGGGGGGCGTAGCCTGAAGGAGAAGGGCTGCAGTGGGGGCGTGGCCTTTAGAGGAGGGTCGGAGTGGGCGTGGCCTTGTGGAGAAGGGCGTGGCCTGGGGATGGGCACGGTGGGGTCGCGGTCTGGAAGGGAAGGTTGAGTGCTGTCAGGCCTGGCCTGGCCCAGGGGGCAGGGTGTTAAGGGTGTAGTCTGGCCAGAAAAGGGCTAGGGGCGGGACAGAATGCGGGGGGCAGCAGGGCCTGATCTGGCCCAGGTAGTGGGGAGCGGGTACTGGCAGGGGGCCTGGCCAAGGTGAAGGGTGGGCCGGGTGAAGGGTGGGAGGGGGTGAGGGCGTGCTGTGGGGAGTGACCTGGGCAGGGCGAGGTCTGCGTGCTGAGCACCCTGCCCACTCCGCAGCCGCTCAGATGGTCATCACCGACCTGACCCCACCCGAGGAGCGGGCGGAGGCCCTGGGCCGGCTCGGCTTCTGCTTTGGCGTGGGCGTCATCCTCGGCTCCCTGCTTGGAGGGACCCTGAGTACCACGTGCGGGTAAGTGGCCGGGAGTTGACTGCCGCACGCTCTTGGGCTTGCCTTCCTCTCCGGGCCTTGGTTTCTTCCTCTGTACCAGTAGGACCCAGGTGGAGGGAGGCTGGGCGGGGCGCGGGCGGGATTTGCGGTGTGGGCGGGGCGTTTTGCGACGTGGGGTAGGGGCGAGGGCGGTACTACAGTGTGGGCGGGGCGGGCTACGGGCTGGGCGAAAGACGCGGTCTGGGCGCGCGGCGGAGCGGGCGCAGGGGGCAGGGGCGGGACGTGGGCGGGGGCGAGAGGTAGGGCGGGGCGCGGGTGTGAGTGAGGCGCGGGGCGTGGCCAGAAGGGGGCGGGGGCAGGAGCCCTTTGTGCTGGAGGTGAGAGCCGCGGCTAGCAGGGAGTGGGACCACGTGTCTGCCACCTCCACTCCAGGCTGGGTGACTTTTAAGGGCAGTTCGCCTGGCCTGGCCTCATTGTTCTCACTCTCAAATGGGAATCTGACAGTAACTTCCATGCGTGTGGGGAATTGAGTGAGCACATAGCGTGGAAGGAGGGCCTTGTCGGCCCCCGCCCCCCTCCCGTCTTTGCACTCCGCGAGGGGAGGAACTTTCCGGCCGGCCCAGCCCCTGTCCGGTGGGATTCCAGTGTCTTCAGAGCCGCCTGGGCCCACAGCTTCCGTGGGCGTCGTCAGGGCAGACCCCACACTCCGTCCGTCCTCCGTGCCAGCTGGTCTGGCCTCCTGGGCGGAGACCTGAACCCTGACCCCAGAAACCGTGCCCTCGAGAGGCCCCGCCTGACGGGGAGGAGGCTACACTTCTGCGGCTGGGAGAGCAGCCCGGGGCACCCCAGCCCACCCCTCCCCTGCCCAGGAAAGACCCAGCACCACCCACACACCCGCGGCTTTCTTCACAACAGTGGACCTTCCCGGGGCATTCATTGAATCCGAAGCCTCTGATCGGAAGAGGGATGCTGGGTCAGTGACTCATCCGGCTTGGGCGGAGGCCCTGCCTACTTCCTGTCCAGAGGCTCGGTGACTACTAGCCACCCGCCTGTGTGAGCTGTCACACAGCCTGTGTGAGCCGCCAGCCTGTGTGAGCCATCCTTGGGGCACCATGCTGGGGACCAGCCCCCCTTCCAGATGCCTGACCCCTTCCCACATACACCAGGACACCACTGTGTTGAGAGGGGACTCCAATCTTAAAATACTCAGTCCCTGGGCCTCTGGGTCCCTGGTTTCCCTAGGCCAGCCTGTGGCCTGGGTTCCCCAAATGCCCACAGACAAGCCCCAAATGGTGGTGGCTGAGGGCTAGCCAGTGAGTCCAGGGATTCAAGTGGGCAGGAGGACACTGGGGCCTCATGAGGCCCGCCCTCTGGAGTGGGCTCTAGTGGGGCACTCCTCCCAGCATGTCATGATCTGCAGGTGGCGGGGCGAGTCGGGGTGCCTGCGACCCTTTGTTTCTCCTCCAGTGACTGATGAACGTCACAGCAAGTCAGGCCAGCCCTTCTGTGAAATGGAAGACTGTCCCTACACGGTTGGGTTTAAAAACTGACACAGCAGCACCAGGGCTGGATGGGCAGCGGTCTGCCAAAGCGTCTCTGAGAGAGACGTCTGAGAGGAGACAGGGAGAGACAGGGTGGGCGTGAGAGTACCTGGGGGAGGCAGTGAAGCAGCCCGTGTCGGGGCCCCAAGTTGGGAGTGTGCCTGGCGAGTGTAGGGCGTGTGCCAGGGCAGAGGGGGGCAGAGGGGCCCCAGGTCCAGCATGTGATGGGTGCCCAGGGTGGGTGGGAGCGAGGGCAGATTCGGGATGAGTTTTGCCACTGGATGGGACATGGATGTGAGCTCGAGATGGCAATGCCAGAGTCACACCCAGACCTGGGGGACTTGGAGTGATCTCACACCCATGTTGGAGCTCAGCATAACTCTAGGGGGCTGGTAGACATTGCGGGGACACGTGGAGTAGGTGGTTACGTACGGGACTCTGGAGCTGAGGCAGAGGCCTTCGCCCTCTGCCCTCTGTGTGGAGAAGTATTTTGTTTTGTTTTTCCTTTTTTTAGACTTTATTTCTTAGAGCAGCTTGAGTGTTGTGGAAAAATTGTGCAGAAAGCACAGAACCCAAAGAACCAAACCCACAGCCGGTGAGTTGATTTCAACTCGTAGCAACCCTATAAGACAGAGCAGAACTGCCCCATAGAGTTTCCAAGGAGTGCCTAGTGGATTTGAACTGCCGACCTTCTGGTGAGCCCCTGTAATGCTTAACCACTTAGCAGAAGGTCCCTGTAATCGTTAGCACCCAGGTTACGGCTCTCAGTACACCTGATGGCATCTGATACATTGTTACCACTATGGAACCAACACTGATACATCGTTACTAAGGCCTCCCCAGCTCTAAGGTTAATGCTAGCCCAGCAGCTGGAAGGTCCACAGTTCAAACCCCCCAGAGGCAGTTGGGAAGTCAGGCCCAGCTTTCTGAAGGGTCACAACCTTGAAAACTCCACGGAGCACAGTCGTACTGTAACACACGGGGTCCCCATGAGTTGGAACCAACTGGACAGCAGCTAACAACAGTAATTATTAACCCGAGTCCGTGGTTCACGTGAGGGTCACTCTGTTGTGCTGGGCTGTCTCATGGGTTTTGAGAAAGGCGTAATGTCATGTGTCTGGGGTTACAGCATCATGCAGAAGAGTTTCGCTGGCCTGAAAGGGCCCTGGGCACCCCTCCTCAGCCCTCCTCCAACACCCCAAGTCCCTGGTGACCCGCTGACAGGCTCCTGGTCTCTGTAGCTCTGAAAGTGAGGGTTTTAAGCCCTGGGAACTGGTGAAGCCTCTGCTGGCATCCAAGCCCAGGGACCCTTCGAGAGCAGGGACACTGACCCAATCACTGGGGGCAGTGGGCACTTCAGACCTGAACAGACCTGGGGCCACCAGCCAATGTCAGGCCTGTCTTTCCCGGGACTGTCGCAGCCAAGCTAGGCGAGGCCCTAGACCAGGGCAGGGCTGATAACCCACCCCAAATGGACTCCCGTGGCAGCTCAGACTGGTCACTTCCCCTCCCAGTCCAGCCACTAGTCTCTGCCAGTTTCTTGATTTTGCCAAGGCCTCTGTGTTTTCATCTGGGAAATGGGCCTCTCAGCCCTAGCTAACTCCCAGGGATGCTTTCCCTAGCTAGCCAGCCGCACTCACAGTTCCTCTTGCCTTTCACTCAATCCCAGCTGCAGGCTCAGAAGACACACCTCATTGCCTTCTCCCTCCCACACACAGCCTACCCCACCCTTCACCTTCCAGAATGTTCTATTAGTTTCCCTACCTCCTTTCATAAGACCTAAGGCACTTTATAAGGGCCATGAGCCCCTCTCCTCACACCGCGGTGGCCATCCCCAATATGTCCTTTAATGAGCGGAGAAACTAAGGGCTGAGAGAGGATGAGCCCCCCCCCATGAGCCCCAAGCTGCTGGGCCCTGGTGAAAGGCTGGGCATAGCAGGCAGCAGCCTCTCTCAAGACCCTCACTCCACAACTGAGACTTTTGGAGTCATAGCTGGAACCATGCCCCAAACTGACCCTCCAGTCTTCATAAGCTGGTGGGGTCTTTGTAGACCCTCAGCTGAGTGAAGGGAAGGAGCATGGGAGGTCCAGTCTTGGTGACCTCTATCCCATGTGGCTGGCCAGAAAGGTCAGAGTGGCCACACCCTGGACAGTACCTATGTGCCAGCATACACTAGTTGTGGGTGCCCCTCAGCTCCCTATGTGTCCCAGAGGGTGGTGGGCTCAATAACCTGGGAAGGCATCAAGTCACAAACCCAGCAAAGACCTGAACACCCCCAGCCTGCCCCACCTAGATGGACATGGAGGCATAACACGGGCTCCCCAACAGCTCCTGCCCTGCCCACCCATACCCCAGATGCCCCCAGCCCTGAAAGGCCCCTTGCCACACTCCACCCTTGGCACCCACAGCAGGTCCCAGGAGGAAGTGGGTATGCAGCCGAGGCCTGTGGGGGTGGGCAGTAGTAGAACTGGTTTGTGCCTGGCTGGCTAGAGCCCGGGCAGAGTGGGCGCTGGACTGTGCCTGAGTCAGACAGCATGGCTGGGGGTGGGCTCTGTGGCTCACAGCCTGGCAAGGGGTTGGGGGGGGCTCTGTCACACCCTCAGGACGTGGATCCTGGGGGGTCGCCCAGATGCCCCAGACAGGCAGCCCAGAGAGTAGGCTCCCTGGGCCCTTGTCATCATCCTGGGCCTTGTGTAAAAGGGTGTCTGTAATCCCATCCCCACCATGGGGTCTCAGCAAGGTGCATTCCAGGGCCCAGTGATAATCAAGTGCGAGCCTCCAGTCCAAGTGCCTCATGTGACCTGCTCTGGGAGGTTTACCATCTCCAGGGTGGTGGGCCATCCACATGGAGACACAGGTGGACCCCACAGCCCCAGACTCCAAGTCTTGAGACCCCACTGAGGGTTCTGTCCCTCCAGAAGTATCGCAATCCAGGCAGAAGCCCCCGGGATAGCCACTGTGTGGGTATGGCAAGAATCTGAGAACTGGGCTGGGGAACGCTGAGCCTGGATGCCAGACACCCCTGAGTGTGATAAACATGGGGTCCCAGAGTGCCCCGTGGTCCTCTGGGCTCCACCCAGCCTATGAGGTACTGAGTGCCAGCCCCACCTGGCAGCTCTGCAGTGACTCAGCAGTATCTGCTGCCACCTTATCTGGGACTAGAGCCCAGAATGCAGCCTTGGGAGCCCTGTGGACAGGATGTTATCTGGGCTTTTCGGACTGGGTGAGGCCTTGGGGAGCTGTTTCCCTGGTGACAGAAGCTTCCGGAGAAAAGCCAGCTTCTGTGACAGGTTGATGAGCTGGCTGACAGCCAACTGGGACAGGAGTGACTCACCAGTCATCGGGCAGCCTGCCTGGCCTGGTACTCACCTGTCACCAGCTGTGAGGACAGGGTGAAAGTGGCCAAGAGAGACAGGACCAGGGGGTGGGGGTGGAGCGGGAGGGTGCCGAGGAGACAGAGTTCTGGTCAGAGCTAGGAGGGACATGTCTTCAGGGCATTTTGGGGGGCTCTGGATGCCAGAGGGAGGTTTGGATCAGGAGTGGGCCCAGATGTCCATTTTAGGTGTCAGGCAGAGCAGGGTGAATTCTTCTCCTGAGCCCTAGAACTGGACAACGGGGACTCTGCAGGACTCCCTACCTCTACCACACCCCAGCCAGATGCTGTTGTCCCCCTCCCATGCCCCAGACTAGACCAAGAGGGGCACACGGCTGGGAAGGCTTCTGAGCCACCTGTGGACTAGGCAGGAGGGGGCAGCCCCTCCAGCAGGATGTGCCTGTGCCTGGGGGCCTGTAGGCTTGGGGACCCACGAGTTCCACTCTGACACGTGGATAACCTGGCCATGCAACTCTTGGTGCCTTGGAGCTGGTGGGGCATTGCTACCTTAGAGTTGGGGGGCTGGGCGGGGTTAGTCAGGGAGGGCAGGAGCAGAGAGCATCCTGCCCTCCAGCCCCCCAGATAGGCACAGGGCTCTGCTGCCTGTCAGGCCCCTGCCTGCCGGTTGGCCAACCCCAAAGATCTTCATCACAGGGGCCCGATGGAGGTGGGTCAGAGCTCCCACAGGCCCCCAAGTGATGCAGCCTCATAGTGAAGGCAGAGGAAATGAGGTCACACAGCAAATTAGCCACAGGGCCAGCGGCAGAAGGGCTCAGCCCCAAGGGCCCACCCAGCACCCTTTTACCTGCGTCCATGCATCCATCTGCCCAGGCTCCCTTTCAGCCACAAAATAAGGGGAGTCCGGGGAGGGAGGCAAACTGAATGACCCCCACTCTTTTTGTCGACACCCAGGGTCTGCTCATTGGAGTTTCTTCTGGTGACTAGATTGCACACAGAGTGTTGGCTGTGTCTAGTCTCTGCTGGTCTAGCTCGGTGACGTTTATTCTGCCGTCCGGCCACCACCGGTGACTGGCCCTCAAGTTTCCATCACCCTCACAGAGGCCCAGTGCCCTAGAAGGGTTGTGCTGACCCCAACTCGCATCAACTCTGCGTGATGGGGCAGAACCACCCCGGGGGCTTCCAGTGCCATTGTCTGTGTGGGGGTAAGGGCCGCCTTTCTTCCCCAGCTCAGGCTGCTGGGCTCAGACCGCAGGCCTCTCAGTCAGCAGGCCTCTCAGTCAGCAGCCGTGTGGCTAACCACTGTGTCACCCAGGCTTCTCCTCCTGAAGAATCGCTCACTCAGGACTTAAAAGCATTGGAGGGGCCCCCAAGACCCAGGGTAGGGGGGCCCAGAGCCCCATCCGGTTGTCATGAGAACACAGAAGGACCCTGGGGAAGAGGCACCTGTGGAGGGAATGACTCTGTCCAGGGTGCACTGGGGAGGCTTCCTGAGGACAAGAGGACCCTGGCTGAGCCTGAAGGGACACTTCTCCCTGAGGCCCCAGATACCCTGTGGCACAGAACTGGGAAGGACCTCCTGGCTGAGGAGGCCTCCCAGGCGAAGACCAGGGTCTGCCCCCGCCAAGCTAGAAATGTGTTTGCTTCAATCTCTTCAGTGCTAGTCTCCCCTGTGGCATCTTGTTTGAGGGGAGTAGACACCCCAGGTTCCCCGGGACAGCCCACTTTGTGGCCCTCATACGCTCACCCCCAGCCCCTCCAGGGTCCCCACGCTAAGGCTCTGCCGGCCCAGACAGCAGCTATCTTCCAGTGGCCCGCCACCCTTGGGTGACGGGTGACATCCTCTGAAAAGAGGCCTGGCCGCATGCTGCCTGCCCATCTTGTCACCAGCCTCCCAAAATAGCCCTCTAAGTGGCCGCCTCTGCTGACTGTTTCCAGGGCACCTGACAGAGAAAGCCGGCTTTGTCCCCCAGGCTGGCTCAGGCCATGATGAGCAGGCCAGGGTCTGGGATTCAGAGGAAGGGGCCCCTCTGGAGGCATCCCCAGGGCCAGGGCAGCCTTCGTGTCACAGCCAGCCCTGTGGCCGGAGGTGGAGTGTGGGGCCTCCCTGGGGTCCAGCAGCGGCCTCAGTTAGGTCCCAGCCGACCTGTGAAGCCCTGGCCTGGAAGACTGCCTCAGAAACCCTGGTGGTGTAGTGGTTAAGTGCTGTGGCTGCTGAGCCAAAGACTGGCAGTTCTCACCCACAGGCTCCTCTTTGGAAACCTTTCCGGGCGGTAACACTGTCCCTACAGAGTCACTGTGAGTGAGAATTGACTCAGTAGCAACAAGTCTGGTGTTTTTTTAGCTGCTGGAAAACTCAGATACACAACGTCCCAGACAGAGGGCGGTTGGCGCATGGCAGCAGGTCACAGTTGCCCCAGAGTGGGGAGTGTCAGTGGGCACATGCCCACCCCACCCTGGACAGACTATGTGAGCCAGGCAGATCACGGCAGGGGAGGCCAGGCCTCCCTCTCCCTGGTCTCAGGATTTCAGCGTCTTCCCTGGTCCCACAGGCACAGAGGCCTCACCTGCCTTGCCTGGGACTTCCTGCCAGAGCTGTGACGACAGGGTGTGTATGTCCATGTGTATGTGTGTACATTGTGTGTGTGTGTGCTGAGGGAGCCTCAGTGTCCTCATCTGTATAATGAGTGGAATCCTGGAGCCCTGCCCCCTGAACCTGGTGCTGAGGGTCCCACACAGTGCTGCTGCAGGTGTCTGGTGCTTCTCCAGGCTGGGAGCAAACAGCCTCCTTCCCCCGGGGCAGAATTTGTGAGGCCTTTGTTTCCTGTCAGCAGCGTGGTGGGACCCTTCACCCTGGGCACCCACCAGGGCTCTGCCCCCAGTCCTCTGTTACTCACCCTCCTGGTCCCCTACCTGGGGGCTCCTGGATGCCCCGGAGTGTGGTCTCAGAACTTGGGTCTTTGGTGGGGCTGCCAAGAGCATCAAGGGGGCCTTCATCACGATTATATGCACCCCAAAAGAGCGAGCCCACCCTTGTCCTCACCCTGAAACATCCAGGTTGAGGTTAACTGTTCTCGGGTGGCGGCCTGAGGGGTGTTGAAGGTGGCTCCCATGCCCTCCTGCCCTGCTGACCACACTGTCCCCCCCCAGGATCCAGTGCCCCGCCTTGGTGGGGCTGGCCACCAACCTCCTGGGTATGGTCCTCAGCTTCACCTGCATCCCAGTCAGCACCAAAGGGACCAGTGCAGATGCTCAAGCCCCTGTGCCAGGTAAGCTCACCTGGACACCCTACCTGTGTACAGGTAAGGATCCCAACTAGGGCCCCGGCAGCATCTTCAGGACGGGGACATGTGCTCCAGACTAGAGGCAGGCAGACATGGGGGGGTTCAGAGGTGCCCACACTCCTTCAGCCCCTCTGCCAGGGTGCTGGGTGGCCCCCAGATGCTGACCCCATCAGAGCCAAGCTGGGGGAGTGGGTTAAAAAGAGGGGCTTGTGGTCCTTGTCTCCAGGGACATGGGGAGGGGTCAGGCAGGCTGGGGTCCAAGGAGGAGAACCTGGGGAGAGCCAGGTGGGGAGGCGGGGGATATGAGGTATAGTTTGAGGGGCACTGGGCAACTCAAGGCCCCTGAGTGTCCTAAGTCTCTCACTTTATGGTACTCAGCTAGTATACAAAGTACTACAGAGTGAGGAACTCAGAGAAACAGAGGTGTCCTCTCACAGCTCTGGGGACCAGAGGTCCAAATTCAGTCCCCCCACACTCTCTCCAAAGGCTCTAGAGAGAGCAGCTGATGGAGAGTGGGCACGGGGGCCCAGGTGGGTGGTCTGATGCGCTCTCCATGCCCCAGGTGGGGCCCAACCCAGCGTGTTTGACCTGAAGGCCATCACCCGCCTGCTCCTGCTGCCAGGCGTCCTGCCTGTCTTCTTCGTCAAGGTGATCTCCGGCTTCCCCTCAGGTGAGCCACACCTGCCGTGCAGGTGCAGAGCCGATGCGGCTGAGAATTCTGGGCTGTGGGGAGAAAGAGTCTTGTGTCCATGCCTGCCATCTTGTCATAGCATGTCGCAGCACCTCTGTCCCACTGGGTCACAGGGACATGATGACACGGGAGGAGGATGCACTCGAAAGCAGGTGTCCCCCTCTTCCCCACTTGCCCCTCCAGGAAGGGATCACTGAGGGGTCAGCCTGTCCTGGGGCCACTGTGACAAAGCACCACCAGCTGGGGCTTGTAAGGACAGAAATTTGTTCCCTCTTGTTCTGGAGGCTTAGGAGACAGTCCTTCTTGGTCTCCTGGTGGACTCAGGCCTTTCGTGGCTGTGGCTGCATCCCTGCGGTCTGGGCCTCCAGTCACATGGCTGTCTTCCACCTGTCCTGTTTCCAGAAGAGGTCATCATTGTGGGTACAGTGCTTAGAACTGCAGCATAGTCTCTCTGGGGGATGTAGTTCTATCTGTCACACTGAGTCACAGAGACAGAACCTCACCCCAGGTCTCGTCACTCCTGCTTCAGCATAGCTCTAACCATCCTGCCCTCTGTGTCTGGAGCTGCCCCAGGGTGGCCTGAGGCCTGGAGACAGTTGTGGTCTGGAAGTCAACACAGGCAGGCTGAGGGCATGCTGGTAGTAGCCATTGGAGCAGGGACAATCAGCCTCTGGCCCTTCAGTCTGCCCTGCAGACATCCTTGACCACAGCCCAGCCAAGGAGGTGCTGAACAGTGACCTCTGGTCACTCAGAAACCCTGGCTGGGGTCCTCTAACTGAGACTCCAGGGAACAGGACAGAGAACCAACGGGCAAGGCCACCGTTGAGACGTTCTCGGATGCCTCATTGTTGGCTGTTGCTAGATGCTGTTGAGTCAGTTCCGACTCACAGCAACCCTGTGGACAACACTACCCAGCCCTGCACACCCCCCCACAGTCACCAAGCCCACGGTGGCAGCCACTGTGGCTGTCCCTCTTGCTGAGTCCGTCCTCTTTTTCACTGAGCCTCTACCCTACAAAGCATAAGAAAGCCCTTCTCCAGGGACTGGTCCCTCTTAACAACATGTGCAAAATATGTCTGAAACACGCGAGATGCAGTGTCACCGTCCTTGCTTCTAAAGAACATTCTGGCAGTACTTCTCCCGCGACAGACTTGCTCATCCTTTCAGCACCCACAGTCTATTCAGCGTTCTTCACCGACACCACCATTCAAACGCGTCTCTTCCGTTCTCTGACTTGTGGTCCAGCTTTCATACCCATACGGGGCCTGGAGCCATCACAGTCTGGGTCAGGCGCTCCCTAGTCCTCAAGGCCAAGTTTCTGCTTTTTGACATTGAAAGGGTTCTTCTGCTGCAGATGTGCCCCGTGCTGACGTTGGGGCTAAGGGGTTCCCTCCCTGAAGCAGAAAGCTCTGCCATCTGTGCAGGATGGCACTGAGCGCTCTGTGGGGCCAACAGTGGAGGGGGCTCAGGGGGCTCCCCAAGCCTGAGCTCCAGCTTAGCCCCATCGGGGCCCACTCTCCTCATGCAGGCCTTCTAGGCAGTTCTTGAGCTGTAGTGACAGGGTCCGAGTCACCAACTTGAGTGTAACGGAGACTTGGAGACAAATTCTGTGTGATTCCACTGGTGGGACACCTAGAAGAAGCACGAGTACACACACCAGGGTCGTCTGTGGTCACCAGCATCAGGAGGGAGGGGAAAGGGTGGGTCACTGCTTAGGGGACATTGAGCTTCTGAGCTTCTATCAGGGGTGGGGGGAGGCTTGGAACTGGGCAGTGGTAATAGCCGACTGACACAATGAGCGTCATTGGTGTCACTGAGTGGGGCTTGTGATGAATACTGAAGTGGGGACTGATTGATTCAAAGTGAATTTATCACAATAATTTTTTTAAAAAGACTATACAAAGGAAAAGCGGGGGGCAGGCTTTGGAATTCCCCCTGACACAGAGGGCTATAGGCAGGCCTTGGGGTTCAGCTGGTCTGCGCTGTCAGCCCGGGGCCCCTACCTCCTTCCTGGCCGTCTCACGCAGAATGGCCTTGGGTCTCAGCCACCCTGTCAGTATGGTGGCTGCAGGCACCTTCAAACTCATAGTCGACAGCAACCCCGAGGGGAGCTACTGCCTGGGCCAGGGAGCGAGCAGAACCCTAGGGAAGGGTCCTGTGACTCCATGAAAAGTCCGTGGGGCCAGGCTGGGGGGTCCCACCCCAACTGAGACAGGGCAGGGCGTGCTGCAGCCAGGGTGTGCCCTGACTGCCCTCTGGCCTCTCCCCAGGCCTCTTCACAGTCATGTTCTCCATCATCTCCATGGACTTCTTCCAGCTGGATGCTGCTCAGGGCGGCTACCTCATGTCCTACTTCGGGGTCATGCAGATGGTGAGTGGGGACAGGCACGGTAGCCACAGGGAGGGTGGTTTCCTCCTATCAGCCTGGCTTCTGTCCCCCAGGTGTGGCTGCCCTCCACCAGACGCTGTCAGAGCAATCTGCACAGTGGCCTTCCTGCACCGCACAGCCTGGCTCCCTGCTTCTTCCTCTGCCTCCTGTCGCACTCGTTTCAGACCCCAGCATTCGTGCTCACCCTCCCCCTGCCAGCATGACCTCCCTTCTGTGAGCCCACCACTGTACACCTCACACTGGGCCTCACACACCTCACACTGGGGGCTCACACACCTCACACTGAAGCCTCACACACCTCACACTGGGGGCTCACACACCTCACACTGAAGCCTCACACACCTCACACTGGGGGCTCACACACCTCACACTGGGCCTCACACACCTCACACTGGGGGCTCACATCTCACACTGAAGCCTCACACACCTCACACGGGGCCTCACAAACCTCACACGGGGCCTCACACACCTCACACGGGGCCTCACACACCTCACACGGGGCCTCACACGCCTCACACGGGCCCTCACACGCCTCACACGGGCCCTCACACGCCTCACACGGGCCCTCACACGCCTCACACGGGCCCTCACACGCCTCACACGGGCCCTCACACGCCTCACACGGGCCCTCACACGCCTCACACGGGCCCTCACACGCCTCACATGAGGCCTCACACACCTCACACTGGGACTCTGCTTTGGAGGCCAGAGTTGGAAATCCAGGGGCCAGCAGGGCAGCCCTCCAAAGGCTCTAGGTGAGGACCTTCCATCCCTGTCCTTTCCAGCTTCCTATGGCTGCCAGCCTTCCTTAGCTTGCAGCCCCTCACTCTAGAGTTGGCCTCCATGGTCACATGCCCTTCTCCTCATGTGTCCCTGTCCTCTCCCAAGGACACCAGTCATTGGGTCAGGACCCAGCCTCCTGCAGGGAGAGCTCCTTTTAGCCTAATCACCTGTGCAAAGGCCCAATTTCCAAACATGGTCACATTCACAGGTGTCAGGGGTCAGAGGACACATTTCAACCACAGCAGCTCCCAGCCTTGGCACATTCTAAACTGACTCATGACCATCCCCCAGCACCCCATTCCTAGCCAGGACAGCGCCCTCATCCAGCTGTGGGGCCGAGGGCCCAACATACCTCCCTGTCCCCACCACCATCTCTTTTCTGGGGGACTCTGTCCCAGCTCCCTGAAATGCCCTCACTGCCTTCTGTTCCCCCCATGCCATCACCCTAGTCCAGGTGGCCCCATCCCCACCTGTGGCTGCAGGCACAGCCTCTCACTACCCCTGTGGCTCCTCTACCTGCCAGCAGTCTCCTGCCTTCTTCTCTTGGGAGCCTGGTGACATCCCTGGAAAACCCGCTGCTCTTGGGGGTGCCAAACACTAGGGTCTGGCTTTATGAGCACCTCCCCTGCTAGGTGGCCCTGATCCTACCCCTCCGTCCACCTGAGGGTCTCTCCTCTGTCACCTAGTAACCTTCCCTTTCTGCAGCTCTGGCCTCTCAGACCCTTGGGTGAGCTCCTCTTATAACCCTGTGATTGGCTCCCTAGGCTGCCCTCCCTTCACCTGCTGTGTGCGGGTTAGGGGATGCTGGACCCTCTGCCGATGGGGAGTTTTGGGGCTTGGGTGCCAGTGCCCAGTCCGTGGCCAGCAGTGGTGGATCAGAGTGGACACCTGTGGAGTGGACAGCTGGGAAAACCTCATGACTAGGGCTTTGTGCCTGTAACCCCAAAGCTGTCCATAGCAGCCAAGTAGAGGGACAGACTCCAAGAGGGGACCTAGGGAACCGGGCAGAGCTAGGGGCACGCCAGGCCGCTCTCATACTTTGTTGGCTGACCCAGGGATGTCAGAGCTGGCACGGGGGGTGCTTATGGCTCAGGGGAGGCTCATGTGATCACCTCATTTCTCAGGGGCTGAGGTGGCCCAGAGCATGAGTGGCAGGGCAGGACTCAAACCCGGGATGCCTGCCTGCAGAAACCAGCTTTTTCTTAGGCTTCCTGCAGCCAGGGACTCAGCTTTCTGGCCACGGCTGGTGGTGTGGCTGGGTGTCGGGGATACCAGCCACAGCTGGCGCAGGCAGGGGTGACAGAGCCCTGAGCAGGCAGACACAGCCCAGGGTACTGGGCTGTCTGATGGGAAAGCAGAGAGGGAGCCCCAGCTTGGGTGTAGGCATAAGCAAGGCAGGCTGCCTGGAGGAGTTGGTCCCTCTTCATCCATCCACCCAACCCTGTTCCTGGGGGTCCTACCTGGAAGAAGTCAGATGAGCCCTCAGCGTGTGAGCAGCATGCCTTTGGGCCATAGTAACCCGGAACACATGTAGTGTGGACCGGAGTGGCAGCTCTCCTGGGACAGGCGGGCACAGAGCAGAATGCAGAGTGGGAGTGGTACAGCAGAGGGCAGCCTGGAGGGCGAGTGGCCAGGAGGGCACAGAGACCAGACCCACCCTCCAGGCAGCTATGGTCTGCCTCCTGCCCCTTTGTGGCCCAGAGCCAGTGTGCCCGCCTCTTGGAACCTCGGTCTCTTTTTCTGCCACGTGAGGGTCAGGAGGCAGCCTGGCTTCCCAGGGTTGTCACGGCTTCAGCGAGCTGCGTGGGAAGGTGCCCCGGTTCTCCGTCTTGGCGAGGCTGTCTGACACGGGAGCACGGTGGCAGCTGGCGAGACAATACCCTCTGGGCAGGGTGGGTTGGAGCATCCTGTCAGCAGCCCCCAGGCCCCCTGGGCCTCGTCCCTTCATGGCTCCTCTTGGGTATTTGAACCAGACCCTGGGTGGCAGGGACAGGTGGTGTCGTGCCGTTGCCCAGGGTGACAGCCGGAGCTCAGGAGGGACTATTCTGGGACTGCTAGGCAGCAGGCAGCCTTGCAACATCTCCGGAAGCGCGACGTCCCAGGGAGGCGGGGAGCATTCCGGCACCTCTAGCCACCTGCTTGCGACTCTGGCCAGCACTGCTGAAATAACATCCCTGGGGGATCCATGTGGGCGAGGGGGCTCAGCTGTGGGTCTGAAGGGGACTCCCTTCTGGGGAAGCCAAATGCATAGGAAACAACAACAACAAAGTAATAATAACGTCTAGAGCTGGTGGCCATGGAGGGGTTGTTCTAAAACTGGCCGCACCTGCCTAGGGCCGAGGCCACCCGCCTGGCTTCATCAGTGAGAGGAGTCCTCTCCATCCCCTGAAGTCTACAGACCCCTCTGCGAGAACACAGGCCTCTGGCCTGCACTGGGAGTGGGGAGCATGGCCACCTAAGGGTGTGACCAGTGTGGGGAGCCAGGTGGGGGCACAGAGGGACCCCCCCAGGAAGGAGCTGGGAAGGAAAGAGCTGGGGTGAGAACCGGGGATCCAACCCAGGCTGAGGAGGAGGAGGACACGGGGGGGCAACCACAGTGCTCACAGGCATTTGCTTGAGGGGTTCAGGGGCTGCAGAGGGGTCTGGCTGATGAGTGAAGGACAGAGGTGACCGATGGCAGGCTGAGGATGGAGACGCATGGGGCTACCTGGTGGCCGTGTGGGCAGAGGAGGGGGAAGCTCGAGTCTGGGGACAGCAGTTGGATATGGGAGGAGCAGTGAGAGATAAAGGGGTAGGCGGCCAGCAGCCACCTGAGATCACAGGGCAGGGGCCATTCAGAGATCTCAAACGACACTGGGCAGTGGACACGTGTGGGCGGACAGAGTTCCTGGTGAAAACTCCCATGTGGAACAGAGTCTGCACTGGCTTCAATTAGTAGCCTGCTGACACAGATGGAATTGATGCCTTTGAATTGTGGGTGCTGGAGAAGAGCTTTGAATATACCATTAAAAAAAAGACAAAGCACACTGCTATCAAGTCAATTCCTACCCCTGGTGACCCTATAAGACAGAGTAGAATTGCCCTGCAGAGTTCCCAAGAGGCACTTGGCGGGTTTGAACTGCCAACCTTTTGGTGATTGGAGGTAGTGCTAACCACTGCACTGCCTGGGGTCCTGAATTGACTGTGAATCTGCCGAAAACCAGATCTGTCCCAGAAGTACAGCGGGGTGCTCCTTGGAAGCAAGGATGGCGAGACTTCTAGTCACCTACTCCAGACATGTCATCATCAGGAGGGGACACTCCCTGGAGAAGGACGCCATGCTTGGTAAAGCAGAGGGGCAGTGAAAGGAGGAAGACCCTCGACGAGACGCACTGATACACAGGGCCTCAAGCCAAACGAGGACCGTGTGGGGGGCCCAGGGCCGGGTGGCAGCGCCTTCTGTTGCAGGGGCGTCGCTGCGAGTCACAGCAGATAGGACAGCACTGAGCAGCAACAGGGAAGGCACCTAAAAGCAGGCCTGGTGGCACAGTGGTTAAAGAGCTTGAGCGCACACGGAGAGGTGGCCATTCTGAAGCTACTGGTGGCCCCTTGGGAGAATGATGTGTCTGTCTGTTCACTCCTAGTGGAGTTTTGCTGTGAGTTGGAATCAACGTGATGCCAGTGGGCATTTGGGTAGATGAGCCACGAGGTTGGGCCCCTGGTGACGTGGACAGTCTGAGCCCAACTACTGACCAAAAGGTTCGAAGCTCAAACCCCCCAGCAGCACCGCGGGAGGAAGGCCTGGTGATCAGCCTCCCTGAAGATTCCCCAAACCACACCAAACCCACTGCTGCTGAGTCTATCCCGACTCACGGTGACCCTGCAGACAGAGGAGAACTGTCCTGTAGAATTTCCAAGGAGCACCTCGTGGACTCAAGCTGCTGACCTTTGGGAGAGCACCTAACTGCTGTGCCACCGGGGTTTCCCTAAAGGTCACCCCCAGGAAAACCCACTGTGGCACACAGGGTCAGCGGGACTCAGGGCTAGCGAGACAGGTCAGCGTGTTCGTCCACTTTTTTGAGCTGGTGGAGGAAATCAAGATATCATGCCAGGACTTTAGGACTCTGGTCTGGGTGTTTGAAGGGCATTCTTGATTTAAACCTTCTGCAATGTTTTATGATTTCCTTGCAGGTATGTTGCACTAAGTAAAATTGCTCAAATAGGTCTTCCCTGAAGAAAAACTAAGATAAGCAGGTGTTTGAGAAGGACACTTATGTCTGCCTCCCCTTGGAGATAGTTGGTTTGCCGGCAGGAAGTGGGAAGAGTGGTTGGCCCTGTTCTGTGGGCAGGGCTGTCCCCAGGACAGGACAGGCACTTCCGGCTGGTGGAGGAGGTGAGCCACCAGATACAGCCTGGGAGCCGCCCGAGGGCTGGGCCTGCCCTCAGTCACCCCACCATCTGGCTTCCCGGACCAACCTCTATGCCTCTGGCTCCCCTCTCAGGGTGGAGCCCTGGGCAGGAAGTGGTGTATGGATCCCCTTAACCTGAGGCCCTCACCTTCTTGGTGGGGACAGACCAGGGAGTATAGGAACCATCACAGAGTGACAGCAGGCAGCCTCAGGGGAAACCAGCTGCTACCTGCCTCTGGGGCCCTTCCCAGGGGACCTAGGCTGGGAGGGGCGTATGTGGGTGAGGCCCGGGTCCACCCCAGTTTCTGTGACATCAGCCCTCTGAGCCTCTGTCTGTGCGGCTGGAAAATGAGATGGTGGCAAAGACACGGGCTCATGGCCCAGTCCCTGCCCGTGGGCGGTACCTGCAGATGTCAGCTGGGGCAGAGGCTGGGCACCAGGCACCTAGGCTCTGGTCCCAGTCCAACCACCTGCTTTCCTTGAGCCCCAGTTTTCCCATCTGTGAAATGGGGTGATTCAGGCTGAGAAAGAGGATCTGGCTGGGGTGGGGAGGACTCATGGGAACCAGGTGACGTGGGAGGGGAGCTTGGCAGAGCTGTTAGGGTCCTTAGGCTGCACTGGGAGGATTTTCAAACCATTTCTTGTTGCCATTGGGTGCGGTCGAGGTGGTTCCGGTCCACGGTGACCCCGTGTGCCACAGAAGGGGGCCTGCTGGACCTGCGCCGTCCTTGCCGTCACCACTGTCCTTGAGCACATTGTGGCGGCCACTGTGTCAGTCCCTCTGATTGAGGGACTTTCTCTTTGTGGCTGACCCTCTGCCAGGCGTGATGCCCCTCCAGGTGTGATGCCCCACAGCGTGTCCACAGTAGTCTCACTGTCCTTGCTTGTAAGGGGCACCTGGCTATACTTCCAAGACCGTTTGTTCTTTCTCGTCACAGCCCGAGTGCCCTCTCTACCATTCCTTGCTGACACCAATTCAGGGGCAGGGTCCTTCTTCAGCCTTCCTTAGCCCTCGCCTGGCTCTGCCACGCGTGAGGGGACTGAGGGTATCACGGCTGGGGGCAGGCCCACCTGCGGCCTCAGGGCCCAAGCCTTGCCTCTGGACACAGGGCTTTTCAAGTGCAGAAGCTGCTTCTCGCAGGCGAGATCGCGGTCTGCTCACAGCTCCTTCGCCGGCGGTCACCCTGCCCTTCCGTGATGCAGACATGGTGGTTGTCATTGCTAGACACTGCCGAGTCGATTCCAGCTCACAGTGATCCACTGTGACCCAGCAGGACTGCCCATGAGGCTCCTAGGATGTCATCTTTAGCAGGGTGGGACTCGAGTTATTCTTTCCCTTGGAGACACTGGTGGGCTTCAGCTCCAGACCTCTGAGTCAGTAGCTGACTGTTGAACTGTAAAGCCACTAGAGTTTCTTAAAATAGGCCTGCCACACCTGAAATTAAAGCTTCGCCGTGATTTTCACACGTTAAAATTGGTGATTGATGAGTGATGGTCACGTGTGTGTGTGTATGAGCCTGTGTAAGGTGCCCCAGTGGCCCCGCCACAGAGACCATCCTGGGGTACACTGGGCCACCTCTGCCCTCAAGCTAGTGGGCAGTTCAGTTAGGGAACCCCAAGGGCTGCTGAGGGTACCCTGGTCCAGCCGTTCCTGCTTGTCTCTGGCCCCTGGGAGGGCCAGCCAAATCCCAGCCCTGCTCCTCTCCCCTGGCCTCAGGTCCTCCAGGGCCTGGTCATTGGGAGGCTGAGCAAACACTTCTCAGATGACACCCTGCTCCGTGCCAGTGTGCTGGCCTTCATAGCCACAGGATTAGCCATGGTGAGTGTGCCCCTCCTAGGCCACCCCCAGAAAGAGCGGGTCACGGGGCATGGCTGGTCGGTGCCCCCTGGGGTCTAGTTGGGATCGAGCCCCTGGCCGGCTCCAGGCAGCACCACTCTGGGCCTCCCTTGCCTCTCCCTCACCCAGCCCACCTGGGTGAGGGCAGCCATCAGGATGGAGAGAAACAGGTGGCACCTGCTCAGTCTAGATGGCCACTGGCCTGCCCTGTACCCAGGCGCTGATGACCAACGTCCTCCACTTCTGCCTGCTGGCACCAGGCATGGTCTTCAGCCTGACCTCTCTCAATGTGGTCACCGACAGCATGCTGACCAAGGCCGTCTCTGCCTCGGACACAGGTAAGCCTGGCCTCAAGGTCTGGTGGGCGGGCACTGGACAGTCGTGGCCCAGCCTAAAGTGGCTGGCCTCTAGGAGTCGTGGAGACCCCAGCTCTCACCTCTCAAAGCCTTGCCCAGCCGTTCCCAGTGGGGCAGACTCCCAAATGATGGACAGTGGGTGTTGAGCCTTCTGGGTGCTGAGCGGGCATGGCAAGGTGAGATGGGGAGAGAAGCAGGCGCAGGTGAGGATTCAGCTCATCCTCCAGCCTGGTCGGTGGAGGGCGAGCCCAGGTCTGGGAGGTGGTGGAGGAGGAAAGATGGGGTCCAGGCAGGGCCCCCCGAGTAGAGGTATGAACTCCTACAGGGCCAGTAAGGTGGACAGCCTGGTGGGAGGAAGTGGGAGACGGACCAGGCAGGGGTGGGACCAGCTCGGGTGGTTTCTGTCCCTCCCCATAGAGCCCCTCTCCCCGACAGACATAGCAGGCTCTTGCTGAATGAACACACATGGCTGCTTAAGGCTGGCAGTTCCTCAGGGCTTTTGCCTCCTCCAGGAAGCCCCCAGGTTGCCTTGCAGGGGACAGCTCCCCATGGCCCTAACCCTCACTCTGGAACCCTCTTTCTTTAGACCCAGTTGTCTCCCCATGCAGACTCAGCATCAGAGACAGCACTTGATAGTTCAGGGGCAGCCCCAGTGGTCTGGCTAAGGTCCAAGGGCCCCAGAAAAGCTCAGGGGGGCTGTTAATCCTCCATCTGTGCAACTGTGTCTGGAAGGCTGGGAGGTGGTCACAGAGTAGCCAGTGAGCAGGCCTCTCCTTATGGCTGCCTTAGGGGTCCTATGGTCAGGCAGCTGTCCAGTGGTCTGGACTAGGCTGAGCCAGAGGGCTTCCTGGAGGAGTCAGGACTGGCTCTTTAGAAAGGACAGGAGAACGGAGCAGGACATGTGGCCTGGAGATGTGGATGGGGTATGGTGGGGAACAGGCCTGGATGCCAAGAAGGAAACAGCCATTTTTCGGTAGGACAGTGGTGACCAGGCCAGGCCATGGGGGCCATGCCGTGCCTGAGGCAGCCCCTTGGCTTGGGAGGAGCAGGCAGGTTCCCACGGCCAGCCTGGGAACCCAAGATACAGAAGGGTGGTAATTGCAGAGCCTGTGGGCGGTGGGAGGGCCCTAAGCCGGTTGGGCCTCCCTGGGAGGCTCTCCTGAGCACCCCGCTGGGCTTTCCCAGGTCCCAGGTTCCAGGTCCCAGGTCCTAGGTCCCAGGTCCCAGGGGGCACTGCACTGATTCTGAAGCCCTGGGAGCCAGGGACCCCTGGGACAGTGGAGCAGGAGCTTGGCAGTCTTTGGGGCCTGGGGCCCAGAAGAGGCATTCCCCACCTCACATGACACCCTTGTTCCCACCCTGGGAGGCCCTATACTTAGTGAATGCGTGCCCCTCTGCTGCCCCTCCCAGGGGACCACTGGGGGGAGAGGGGAAGGCAGGAGGAGGAAAGCTTGGAGGAGGGGTGGTCCAGGGAGCACAGTGCTGGCTCTTGGTGAGAGTTTTTGAATGTTTCAGGCTGGCTCCACAACTGTGAGGATTGGGCCATGGGGGACAAGGGAGTGTCAACAGATGTGTGGGCCCACCAGTGGGTGACCCAAGTCCTGCTCAGCCCTGCTGATGGCCTGCCTGACCACACCTCCCCTTGCAGGCACCATGCTGGGCCTCTGTGCCTCTGTGCAGCCGCTGACCCGCACCCTGGGGCCCACCCTGGGTGGCCTCCTGTATCACAGCTTTGGCGTGGCCATCTTTGGGCATATCCAGGTGGCCGTCAACCTCCTGGTCCTCCTGATGCTGTGGAGGAAGCCTGTGCCCCAGAAGAAGGACAAGCTCCAGTGACTGTGGCCCCCAGGCACACCCTAACAATAAACTCCCTCAGGACTCCACTAGCCTGGTTGGCCTGGTTTCTACAGGCTCCCACCGTTAGACCTGCCTGCGTACAGCCAGGCAGGTACCCTGGAGGGCTTCCTGAAGGAAGGGCCCTGTGGCTGGATCACAGTGCTCCAGGGAGTACAGGATCACCAAGGGGAGGGGCCCCAAGTTTGTCCTCAGTGTGAGGTGGGCTCTACCTGGTCACTGGTCCAGCCCTCCAATGTCCATGGCCACAACCATTGAGAAACTCCACTCCTGAGGCCCACAGCTCTGCCTAACCCATCCCCAGATGAGATCTCTCTGCCCACTCACCCGCGATATGAGCTCTCTGCTCTCCCTCACCCCCACATTGAAGATCTGCGCCCTCCCTGCCAATGGGAGCTCTCTGTACACCCCCTGTCCACCCCAGCACCTGCCCAGCTGGCCTTGGGCTGAACTCAATGCCTGGCGCCCTGTTGAACCTTCACAGTTGTGACCTCCCCCCACCTCCAGCCCCCGTTAGGAAACTGATTTTAAGAAGTTAGGAGACCGAGGCCTGGGAGGGAGCTCTGGGGACTCGGCTCTCATGCCGCAGGGAGGACCCAGGAGGTAAATCAGTAACTGTCTAGCCAGAGACCAGAATTCTGCCGCAGGGCGGCAGGGGTGGGCACAGGCCTGGCTGCCAGAGGTAGGGGCTTCTGGGATGCTGGGGCAGATGTGAAGGCCAGGCCTTGTGCCCACTCATCCCTGTCTCCCCTGAATCCTCACTGGGTATCCCCAGCCTGCCCTGGCCCAGGAGGAAGGGGCTGAGGCCACAAGACCTGGGATCCAAGAGCTCCTGTCCTCCTCCCCACCCTGACCCGGCCCTGGACTCTGAGAGAAGGGGTACCAGGCTGGGGAAGGGAGGCCAGCTCCCATGCTGTGACTGGGGCCAGCTTGGCCAATCAGAGGGAATAACTGACAGAGCCAGGGTCTCCAGGTGCTTCCCACCCTAGGCGTGAGGGCCACCGCCCCTCGGGAGGCAACTGTACCAACTCCGACTTCCCCAGTCCCCAGGCTCAGGGGGGCCTCCGTGAGCACGGAGCTCCTTCAGCCTTCCCGGCCCTGAAGCCCAGGTCAGACCCTTCCTCTGCGTGAATACCACCAGGGATGGGGTCTCAGCCTGGGGGGGCACCCCCTGCACCCCCGGGCGCAGCCCTGCAGCTGGGCTCTTCCGTTCTCCTGACACTTGCAGCTTCACAGCAGCGTTGACTAGGGGAAAACACCGTGCAGGTGGCAGTCGTCTTCTTTGGTTGAGCACCCAGGACTCCTGAAGGCTGCCCAGCAAAGGGACAGCCCCCCGGGACCTGGATGGAAGGCCTGTGCCAACCGCCCCACTCCTGAAGAGTCCAATTCTGGACCTTTCCTCTGGTTTCTTCCCCCCCACCACTGGACGTCTGTCCAGCGAGGTCCCTGAAATGTAGACCTCACCCCCGTCCTAGTCTGTTCTCGGGCCATCCAGGCAGAGGGGCACGTGACCGAAACCCCCAGCGGGCCACCGTCACACACATCTCCACAGTTCATCTTGACAGAGGATCCGACCAGGCAGTAGGCCGACCTGCTGGCTGATGAGGCATCTCAGGAAGTGGCATCGGGACTTGGCGAGCTCCCATGCCCCCCATCCAATGTCCCCAATCCTGTGCCAGCCCTGAAAATCACAGGCCTCTGGCTAGAAGCACTGCCAGGCAAAGGTCACTAGCCAGGAGGGCCTAGCGGCTGGACTGTGAAGCTGTGGGCCCAGCCAGGCCAGGGATCACTAGGAAAGCTGGGTCCAGCAGACAGAGGCTGGGGGTTTCCTTCCGGTCTGGGTTGGACAGGTGGTGTGTGGGTTGAAGGAGCAGCTGGGGGAGTCTCCTCCCACGTGTGAGGGAACAGCCCCGACCCCCTAGGGGTGCTGCTGCCTAGTAGAGGAGTTAAGGGGCGAATCCCCCCACCCCACCCTCCCAGCGATCACACCTTCGGGCTTGTCCTCCCCAAGCCACACCCAGGCAGCCGCGGGCCAAAGCCCAGGCATTTCCTGGCCGGCAGCTAACACTTGAAGTCCATCCAAAGCACCCTCCCTCCCAGTTGCGTCCTGGCCTTCCCACAGAAAAGTCACTGCACCAGCACGGCTGATAAAAAATGGAACGGGTCAAGTCATTTATTTGGAATGGCCACATTGGTGCAAAGACAAAACACTACGGACAATTTGACGACAAATAACCATAAAAATAAATAGATACGTCTAAATAATTTAAGGCGCCCGCGCAGCGGGGTGAGACTCGCGGCTCAGCACGGGAAAAGTCCTTTTTATATCTGAAGCTCACAGAGTGGGCGGCCGCAGGGCTCCGCCGTCCCCAGCCCCCGGGCTCGGGCTCGGGCTCTGCTCGCCCAGTCTTGGGCTCCTGTGGGGAGAAGAAGGTCAGCAGCAGGGTCGCAGCCAGAGGCCCAGAGGGTCGGGGTTCGGCTGCGGGTCCAGCGGTGCCTCGACGGGTTCGCGCGGGCGCTCCCAGGACGCCCGGGGGTCCCCCGACGTGCGAAGCTCCAGCGGCCAGGCGCGGCGCGGCTCAGGACGCGCGGGGCTCGGCGGGCGCGGGGGCCCCGCGCTCCTGGCGGCTGCGGAAGGTCTGCAGGGCGCGGCGGTTCTGGAAGTCGATGAGCGCCAGGGTGATGGCCGCGTTCCAGCAGCTCTCGCCCGCGCAGCGGAAGTCGATCTCCTTGCGGTCGGTGGTGACGATGGTGAAGTAGACGTACTTGCCTGTGCGCTCCACGCAATCGACTTTGAGGATGGAGTGGAAGCGCAGCTCCTTAGGCCGCGCGCCGGGCCCGGCGGGGAAGAGGCTCAGGCGGTCGGGCGTGAGCACGCCGCGCTTCTTCTTCCAGAGCTGGAACAGGCTGCCGCTGCGCTTCTCCAGCTCGCCCTCGCGCAGCACCACGCCGGGCGACTTCATAGCGGCAACGGGTAGCGGTGGCTGCTGGCGGAGCGAGGGACGAAGCTGACTTTCAGGTTGCGGCTGCGGCTCTGAGCCCCGGCGGCCAGGCACGACTTTTATGGAGCCCCGCCCCGCCTGGCCCCGCCCCGCCGTGTCCGCGCCCCTCGACGCTCAGTCACCGTCCAGCCCCTGGTATGACCGGCGTGTCCTCCCCGCGCGCCCCGGAGGAATGTGAGCCCCCCCCCCCACCGCGGTGACTCACTCCGGCGCCCCGGCAGTGCCCGCGGGCCCGGGACCGGCTGGGGAAGGCACGCCGCGGAGCCCAGACCGCCACCTTCCAGGGCCGGGCCTTCTGGTTACCTGCAGGCACCCCCTCTGGCCGCCCCGAGAGCGTCCCCGGAAGTGGCCCAGCCCCTTCTCTGCCATCTTGCCATCCGCGGTCGGAGCCTGGAAGGATCTCTCTTCACCCTCTCCCTTCCGGCGGGCTTGGACGAGCAGGTGCTCCAACTCTCGGCGTTCACTTCTGTAAAATGGGGCACGAACGACCCTTTGTCAGACTCGATGACGCGCGGAAACGCTCCCGACGGCACCGGGAGTGCTCGGTTCACGTGGGGAGGGAAGGCACCTCCTCCCTGAGCTCTCGTGGTGGCCCGACACGGACACGGGCTCCGGATCGGCTTGGGTGGGCTCCCCTCCCGGCTCCAGAGCCCCCTCACCCCAGCCTCGGCCGGGGGATCGCTGGGGCGGCTGAGTCATCGCCTCTTTGCTCACCCTCTTCATTTCAAGCCTTTAATGTTGAGCAGGAAGCGAAGGCGACTCCTCTGGCTTACCAGAGGTGGAAGGGGAGCCGGTCGACTGGCCACTGTCCTCTAGGTCGCTCACCTTCCAGCGTCCCCACCCAGCTGCAGTTCCAGAGGCGGCTGCGATCCCACGGCTGGGCTGGGCGGCGCGGCCGGACGCGACGGTCTCGTGTGCGCACAGCGCACAACTGACACGCGGGCGTGCCGCGACAGCGGAGCTTGGAATCTGCGCCACAGAACCTCCAGCGTGTCGGGCCCTCAGGGGCGGCGAGGGCTGCATGCCCCCGAACAGGCGAGCGCCCTGACCTCTGAGCGCGTCCACGACCCTGGCTCTTGGGGTTCGCCGTGAGGAGGGACCCGCACCTCCAGCTCAGACGAAGGGCCTAGGCCAGGCTTATGCCATGAGGCTTGTGTGGCGACTGTCCCTCCTGCGGGACAGGGTGTCTGGGAAAGGGGAGCGTCGCGTCGCAGGCAGAGAAGGCCGGGAAGGTCGGGTCGAGACGGCTGCGCCCCAGGGAGGAGGGGAACACGAGAACAGGGACTAAGGGTCGGGCTGGACGGTCCCCTGCCCCAGGCCTGTGCACAGGGGAAATTCACACTCTCCGGGGCCGAAGGAAGGGGGATTGCAAGACCAAACAGACCTTCTCTGCACAGGGGGTGCCAAGGAAGTGGTGCTGGACTCCCTGCCACCGGAGGCACCCCAGCAAGGCCACCAGCCCTGGGCAGAGCTCAGGACATTCCAACACCCTCCTCTGCTTAGCCACTGGGCTGCCCAGGCTGCACTGCCCCAGGAGTCCCGGGTGGGGGGCACCCAGTGGGTGGCACTGGGAAAGCAGGTGCGGGCAAAACTCTGCCGCTGCGCCTGGGGAGCCAGGGCGCTGCCGGGAAGCCATCTCCCACCATAGCCACCCAGCCCGGAGAGAGGAAAAGCAGCTCAGGTGTGCGTCCTGGACCCTGCCGGTTCTCAAGCCCCGGAGAGGAAGTGGATTCTGCTACCACTAGAGCCCGCAGGTTCCCTGTGGGAGCTGCAGCGGGTAAGAGCCAGCCCCCAAACCAGACAAGGCCAGTTCAAGGCAGGTGAGACCGGGTTAGAAATGCTTCCCCAGCCCGGAACACCTCTCCAGCCCTCTCCTCCAGGTTCCCCCAGTGGTAGGGGAGGATAGGAAACCTTTTTCCCCAGGGGAGGCCAGTGGAGCCAGGTGGCCTTATTTTCCACCCCCAGGGGGGTGGCTTTCTTAGCTTTGCAGGGAACCTGGTGGAGGTCTCAGGTTAAGGACTTACTTCGGCCAAGGTCACATGGCCCATCAGTGGGACTGCTGCAGCTCCAGTGAACCCAACCAACACACTACCACCTGCCCTGCTGTGCCCCGGGGCTCCAGGCTAGAGATCTGGTGGGGGGGCTGCTTCTCTGAGTGAGGAGAGGCTGCCGACATCAGCAGTGGCAGCCAGCCACGTCACAGTGTATTTCAGGGGGGCACTGCCACGATTCAAACAGGCACAACTGCTCCCCAGCAGGCCCCCAGACCAGCTGTTGGGCCCCTTGGCACCTCCCTGGGGCAGGATGAGGTCACTTCCACAGCAGTCACGAGGGCCAGCCTCCAGTCTCTTGCCCAACCTGCCCAGTGGGGAGTCGGGCTCCTGAGGCAGCTGTGTCACAGGGAGCAGCCCCTGGGCCCTGGGGCCCGAAACTACTCTCTTCCGGTGGGCAGCGTGGGCAGCGAGAGCTCTAGGGAGCGGTGCCCTGCTGCCCTGCCGGGAAGACCTTCACCTCCTCCAGGAAGCCCTCCCAATCGCTGAATAACTGGAGGGCTGAGGATCAGGCAACCTGAGCTTTCTTCCCCTTGAAATGAAAGGCCTTCAGTGTGGGTGGGGAGGCTTGTTGAGGAGGTGCCATGGGTCACTGCAGTCTGACTCACGCCTCTCAGGGCCATCCTGTCTGGCCCCAGCCCCTCTAGCCCCTCTGCTGAATTGTGGCCAGCAGGCCTTGCCTCACTTGGCATTGTTGATGAAGACGGTCCCCAGAAATCCTGCTTCCTCAGCACAGTGAGCTCCTATTCGCCCCCCAGTATCTCACTCAGAATCACCATCACTTGGGAGGCAGGATAGGGTCTTACTCTCTGGGGCTGGGGGTGTCCAACCCAGGTTGTCCAGATTGTTCCAGGAAGCATGTTTACAAAAACATTTGCCCTGCTGTCCTCGCCATCCAGAAGACCCTATATTCCCTAGGAACAGCAACTGAATTGGTAGCATCTTTCTGTGGCTGCTCTGAACAGCACAGCCCCAGCCCACATCCAGGAGACCTGGGGTTCAGACCGGTCAGGTGCTGGGGGGCCGGGCTGCAGGCGAAGTAGCCCGGCAGTTGCATGGCATTAGCATGCAGCCAGGACTACCAGGGAAATGGGACAGGGAGTGGCTGGATGGGTTCCAGGACGGGGCTGTCCCCACCTGAACTGGCTCAGAGGAGCCCCTGAGTCTGGGGCCCCCAGGGTCTGGCTGGAGGGGCACAATGGGAGGCCCCAGGAGGACCAGGCTTGCCAGCCCTCGCCCGATGGTCCTGAGACAGCGTGGGTAGACCACACTCGGGCATCTGGTTCCTGCCCACCTTGACCTCACCCTTCTTCCTTTACAGGTCTTCCAGGAGCATCTGGCAGGCACATCTCTAAGTTCTTATTTTAAAAATTACCAAAATAGGGATGGATCCCTGAATTAACAGCCAAAAAGTGAAAGTGACCTCGAGATGCACATCTCTGGCCCCACCCACCGAAATCTCCAAGCTGTGGGCCCTTGACCCCTGGTGAAAGTGCATTTCCACGGCAGCAGTGTGCAGCTGGGAGCGTGTGACTGTGACTCACAGAAATGGAGACACGTTCTTTTCTTCTGCGACTTTGAGATTTAAAAAACCCTCACTCTTGTTCATTCCATGGCAGTGAAACACTGGAAATGTAGCTGTTCCGAGCTCAGCTGCTAACCACGAGGTTGGTGGTCTGAACCCACCAGGCCCTCCTTGGAAACCTTGAGGGACAGTTCTCCTCTGTCCTGTAGGGTCACTAGGAGTCAGCATCCACTCAAAGACTGTGATTTCTTTTTTCTTTTGTTTTTTGGTGTTAAGTATAAACAATGCGAATGTTGCTGTTTTTAAGTGCACAGTGTGAGGACACTTACTGACACACAGAACGCTGTGAGACCCTCACCACCCTTGATCTGACAAAGTTTGTCATCCCCTCAAACAGAAACTGAGTACCCCTGAGGCAGTAGCTCATTCCCTCCGAGCCACCCGCCCTGTGACCACTCATCACCTCCAGTCTCAGCCTCTGCTTATTAAGGGGTGCTGCTGCAGGTGGCCCCTTGTGACTGACGGGTGTCACCCGGTGCCCCGTGTTCCCAGTCCATCCACATTCAGCAGGCCAGGACGTTTCTCTTCACGGCTGCATAGTATTCCATTCTCCAGGGAGACTGTATTTTGTGTCACCCCTCACCTATGGCTGGACACTTGGGGTGTCCCCTCTTCTGGCTGTTGGGGAAGGTGCCGCAGTGAACACTGGGTCCAAGATCTGCCTGGCCCCCGCTTTCATGTCCCCCTGGCACACACCTAGGACTGGCACTGCTGGATCCCATGGGAGCCCTGTGCTGAACCTTCTAATGATGACACAGTTCCCTAGGCAGCTGCACAGCTCCCGCTGCCACCAGCAACACTGGAGGGTGCCCGTTTCTTCACACCCCTGCCAATACCTGCTCCTTTTCCCTTTCCAACATTAGCTGTTCCTCTAGCGGTGACAGGAACCCCAGGAGCATGCAGGTTACAGTGCTTGGCTGCTAACCAGTGGTTCCCCTCACCAACCATTCCACGGGACAAAGGTCCAACAGTCAGCTCCCATGAAGGTGAGAGCCTCAAAAGCCCTGCAGGCACCTCCACCCTGCACCCCATAGGAGCACCAGCATGGACTTGCTGTCTGGCTTCGGGGGAGCTCAGTGTGACTTTGCTGCGGTTCTGAGCTTCATCCCCCGGAAGACCATGATGAGCTCCGGCAGTGCAGCAACTCAGAGCTAGGCTGCTGACCGAAAGGCCGGCAGTTCAAGTCCACCAACCACCCCTTGGATCCTACGGGGCAGTTTCTGCACTGTCCTCTTGGATCACTGTGACTCAAGATTGACTCTACAGAAGACTTTTTTCTTAAAGACTGTGACACTGGCCATCTCTTCATGTGCTCACTGGTCACTTATCTATGGTCTCTGGAGAAATGTCCACGCAAGTCGCTGGACCTTTTTTAAACTGGGCTGTCTTTTGTGCTGAGTTGTAGGAGTTCTTCACACAACCGGGATCCTACGCCCTCATCAGACAGACACAGGGTCCTCACAGCTCTGCTCCTGACCTACGCGTTGGTCCTGCCTCTCCCTTCTTCACTGCTGTGTGGTATTCCCCGGGTTACTTCCCTGCTTGTCTCTCAATCTTCAGGCTGCGTCAGGAGCTGGGCCGTCAGCATAAGCAATGCTGTGTCAATGGCCTACATCTGACTTTGCTCCTGGTTCATCAAGTCCATATTCTTGTCTACCAAGTCCTCGGTGAGTCATGTCTGGTGTTTTGAAAGCTTTCATTCAAGTGGCCACATAGGATACTGCTACTGATCTCTAGTCGTGCAGAGCAAGAGAAAAACCTGAGCTTCCAAGGACGACTTGCATCCAAGAAGGCCTGACTCTCCACGATCCCGGGCCTCCTCCACCCTGAGACCAGAAGAACTAGATGGTGCCCGGCTACCATAACCAACGTTCTGACCAGGGAACAACAGATGAATCCCGAGAAAAGGAAGAAAACGTAGACCAGAACTCCAAGTTCTCAAAAACCTACACTTGCTGGCCTCACTGCGGCTGCAGGCATCCCTGGGACTACAGTCCTGGGGTCCGTGTTAAACCTTGAACAGTGCCTATGAGATCACCTCTTAGCTACACAGCAAGTTAGGACGGTCACCCTGCCAAGTCCTGTGCTGTTACAAGTCACTTCTGAGACCCAGTGGTCAGCAGTTTCTCTAGAGCCAAGATGAGAAGGCTGGGCGGGAGACCGGATGCTGGATGAAACCAGCAGAAACCACGGCAGTGCCGACATGCAATAGTCTAACCAGCTCATCCAATGCCACACGCACAAGTGGTTGACAGGGAACCTGCTGTGTCACGTACACTGCCACCAAAACTACACTAGTATTTAAAAGGACAATCTGAGACAAGGATGTGGAATTAAGGCATTTTACATCACTGTTCAAAAAAAGAATAAAGCAGTTAGCACTTTTGTTTGGAGAAAAGGTGGGTAGGCACCTCTGACTTTGTGAGGGCCCTGGGGTGACTGCAACCCAGCAGAAGAGGGTCGGGTGCGCCTAGCATGCTGGGCTGTCATGGAGAGAAGCATCCGGCTGGCCCGCCCGTCTCAAGCTGTCAGCCTGGCCAGGTGGGACTGGCCAAGGGACAGCCTGGCCCCTCCCCATGCCCTGTCGGGGCACCCTGGGGAAAAACAGGTACTGGAGACCCACTGCCCCCTGGGGGCCAGCAGAGCCGCCTTCCCCAGCATGTCCTGAAGACCCCCAGGGCTGGCCCGGTCTCGAGGCAGGGCCTGGGTGTCTCTCTCCAGGGCCAGTCCTGGGGACACCACAGCAGTGACCCACTGCCCGCCACGGTGTGGCTGTGCAGCCACACGGTGTGGCAGCTAAGTGACCCACTGCTGTGGTGGGCGGGCTGGCCAGCCAAGGTGGTTTGTGGCCCCAAATGAGGTTGCCCCCCAACCCCAGTATCCACCTCTCCTTTGCTACCCCTCACTCACCAACACCTATAGGGTGCATTGTGGCTGGGGCCCCACACTGCCTGACACCACACCCTGGCTCATCCGGCTGCCAGGTGGGATCCAAGCCAGGAAAGTCCAGAGAAGGCTGTGGGGGACAGAAGGCCCGAGCCAGCAGCACGGACAGCTGGGGGGGGTCGGCACCAAGTGCCCACAGGAAAACAGGGCCATGGACCCACCAGCAGGAGTAGCCCCAGTGGGTGAGGTGGCCAGGCCTGTCCCCATCACCTGCTGGCCAGAAGCTGGACCCTAGCTGACCACAGCTCCTGAAACCTCAAGGGCAAAAGCAGCCTTTTCAGTGAGAAGACCTCAACGTGGGGAGCTTTTGACAGATCAGCTTTACTGAGGTGCCCATTCGGCATGACCAGAGGCTGCCTTTGAGGTCGCTGCCTGGGTCCTGTGGGGCTACTGCAGTCCCCCACACGGCGCCCTGGGCCACCCACACCCACCCCTCCCGGAAGCCTCTAGCCGCCGAGATCTGCAGGTTCTAGCACCTTCCTCGAAACAGAACCTCCCACTGAGCTGTTCTCCTCTGTGGCCAGCCTCTCTCCGACGCCGCCGAGAACAGACACTGCCAGCACTCTGTCATCCTCTGCAATGGGCTTCTCTCAATTTGTCCTTCAGGACTCACCTGTGTTGGTGACAGGTAGTGCTCCACCACGGGGCTGCACTGCCATGAAGGCATCCTACCCTCCTCACAGCAATGGACAACAGACAGGGACCTCAGTGAGGCCTCTGGAGATGAGCCAGATGTCTGGGCCTGGGGACCTAGGACACCTGGAGCCCTTGCATCCTGGGTGGACTAAACAAACGAGGTGCCTAGTCCCACTGCAGGGATTCAACCACACAAATAAAGCACAGGGGAGCCCAGGGAGGGGGGTCGGTCAGCACTACCACGATGCTGGGCTTTAAAGAGGAGCCTCACGGGCGGGTGACAGGAACAGCACCCCAGAAGACAACTGCAGGGGAGCAGCGTGTGACTCCCGCACGGCGGAAGGCCCCCAGCAGGCCCCCTGACAGCAGGCAGGAGAAAGCCGTCCTGATGGAGAACTGTACTGAGCGGTCCCCGATCCTGAGGCACACCCCACAACCTACCCAACAACCCACACCCCTGACTACGGAGTCTCATCCTAGACGTGCTCCACACCTCACTGCTATCACTGTGGTCACCTTCAGACGGTGCCCCTTGGGAAGCCGCGCACTGACACCAGCACCTGGCCTGCCCTTCCAAGCAATTTTGGCACTCTTTCTGGAAAGGCCATCAGAGATGTTGTTGTATTACCCTTGATGCCCTAAATGTCATCTAAATGTTTTCCTTTCAACATTTCCTTTATCTTTGTGTAAAGGCACTGGGGGCCGATCAGGTGAGCAGGGCGAGTGTTCCAATACCATTTTTTCTTTACTGGTCAAAAACTCTCACAGACAACTGTACAATTAAGTCTGCAAAGTTGCCACCGTGCACAATGGCCATTCCAGAAAGTTTCAAAATTGTTTTGAAAGGCAGACTATGTGCTTGCCATCGGTGTGCAGCTTCCCCAGGGGGTCCTTTAAAGGTGACCCTAGTGAGACTCAGCATTTAGAACAATTCAGTTGGTGGACTTAAATGCTGGACCTTGAATGTCAAACAGTCCAGTTCAGTCCAGTCTTTGTCTGGAGCTGGTTTAAGTTCTGCTTTCAGCTCTGGGCTAACAGTCTAGGGGCCTTGTCCCCAGGAGACTCTCTAGTCTTGAGGGACTGTCACATGTGGTCTTTTAACCGAGCTCCAGTTCTGGGACCCGTGTTTCTGCTGTCACATCAGGGACTTCACATTGTTTTCCGTCGGGGCACTCATGGGTGGTGGCTGGGCACCAACCAGTTCCTGCCTACTGCTTCAGGGAAGGTGGCCCCCAGCCCAGCAGTGAGCCCAGACCCTCCTGGAAATCAGCCTGGCAGACTCCAGCCCCAGCTGTCAGGCCCGACTGTGACCTCCGTGCCACCTTGCTCCACAAATGGCCTGGGAACACACACACTGCATTGTGCAATCATTTCTGGGCCCTGGACTTTCCGTGGACCTGCTCTGCCTGTCCCAGCCCAGGTAGACCCTGGCGGTGTATGGCTCAGTCACAGTGGCAGCACTGGTGCTCCTGTGTGTCAGTCAGGCCCTGCTGAGCAGCACCCGGGGCACGGAGAGACAGGCAGCAAAGAAGGCTATGGTCCCTGCGTTCCATGGGATGGGGCCAGGACGGCACAGCCTCCTTGAGGTTGACCTCAGCAGGGACACGTCCTCCCAGAGGAGCTCCCAGTTCAGGGAGGAGAAAGCCAGCCTGCGGGAGTGCAGTTTCCACAGTTGGGCAAGGTATGTCCCCTCACTGAGGGCAGGAGGTGACAGAAAGGCAGGACAAGCAGCAGGAGTTTCTTGGGGAAAGTCCCTTTCCGGAAGCTGAGAGCAACTCACATCCCTGGTGGAGACAAGGGTCTTTTCCATTGTGACAAAGGGCTCCAAGATCCCAACTTCCACCCGTTAGGGAGGACCTGAAGGGGGCAGACATGGCAGGACCCGTGGGCAGGTCACTGCAGCCGCTTCCTGAACGCTTGACCTGGAACCTCAGCACTCAAGCTTGGACTGGAGATCCTGGACCCCGCCAATATCCTGGGTTCCCCAAGAAGAGGATCATGGAGCTTGGGGCGACGTCTGAGAGACCCTGGGAGAGGAGCGGAGGGAGCTGCCCACCCTCAGACATCCCTCCCTCCCCTGAGACAAAGACGGCAGGGCAGGGCAGCCTCAGGTTCCACTTTAATAGAATATTCTAACTACTCTGTACAAATTGAAACACGGTATTAAGATACAAATGTGCGCTGTGAGGTAAGGCTGGGCACCCCCCACAACCGCTCCAGGATCCCCGCTCGTCGGTCAGGGCAGGTCACACCGAATGAGCGGTGAGGCCAGGACAAATGATGCGGGCCTGACAGGACGCACTGTCCACACGTGCCATGTTCCCACAGAGCCCGCAGCCACAGCCGGGGCCTCAGAGAACCCAAGGCTCCATCTCTCGAGCACCGCAGCCTGTGTGCCATGGAGACACCCCAGGTCCCAAGCTGCTGGCAGGGAGTGGCTGCTAACTCCGCGCGGGCCATGCTGCTGCTCCTCGTGGACACTGCCTCTTCCTGGGCCCAGCTGCCAGCTCCGTCGTCACAACACGGCTTCAGCCTAAGATCCCAGGCCTTACAAACACGGATGAATAAATAAACACAGAAACTGTCTACTAAAGCTATCACCCGGGAGGCGATGGGGGCCCCCACCCCTGCCCCCACCCCGACAAAACCAAAGGAAAGGAGGACATCTTCAAGAAACACAACCTCACGCTCGGGGCCTGCTCTGGGCAGCTCTTCTGCTGACCACCACACGGCAGCGGACACACAAGCCCCGGAGCTGGGATGGCCACAGGACCTCCCACCCGGCCACCCTGAGGAAGGGAGGCATCTGGTGGAGCAGGGGCAGGAACAGCTCGATCGAGCCTCCTGCCTATGCCAGGCAGCAAGCCGCCGCTGTACGAGTGAAGCCAAACAAGAGAGGAAGAGGTGAGCGAACAGCATGCACAGGAGGAGAGTCAGGCGTGAGCGTGTCAGGCGAGGGTGCCGTGGCGGTGGTGAAGGCGTCCCGGCGGTCCAACGGGCTCCCTGGGGGCTTGCTTCTCACTGCTGCTTGCACTCGGCTGGCTGGCCGGGGTCCTTCTGCAGACAAGAGGGAGGCCTTTCAGAGGACAGGAGCGACGCCCTCGGTAACCACACACAGCCCGCTGCTGCTTCACTTCTAAAAACAGCGACGCAGGACAAGGCTGACTCACAGCAGTCAGGGGCTGCCTCTCTGTTCAAGACACGCTGGTGCTGGCCTGAGAGACAGGAAGAAGGGAGGGTGGGGGTAGGGGGAAGGCTGGTCCCAATGACCAGCGCCAGGAAGCTAAACACCCTGCCCGCCTGATGTAGCTCCCTGAGGGCCTGCTGAGAGCTCCACCTAGAGGCCAGTGGGCCCACGCGTGGACAGGACTGGGCCCCTGCTGCTCTATCTGCAGGGTGAGTGCACCAGCCCACTGGGTCAGGACTCTTAACACGGGGCTGGGGGGGTGAGGGCGGTGGGAGCATCTCTTCTGGGAAGGCTCTGTTGCCTCCTTGTGGGTGTCACCAAGCAGAACTCCACTCCAGGGAACATACAGGACAACCAGCAGGGAACAACACTTCGACACTCCCGGCAGCACCACTGAGCCTCACTAAGTCTCGTCCCTCCTTCCCGTGAGGGTTTTGGGGAAACACCGTCTCCCTGCACAGAAACAGATGGACTCCCACGTGACCTACAGGGCACTCTTGAGCACGGGTCACCCGTGAGGACCCCCACTGAAGCCACGCCAGCTGCCCTGAGAGGGTCTGTAGTCTGTGTGGTGGCCAGGGCAGACACCAAGGCTTCTCGGCCGACAAGCTTATTAGTGGGTGCCCTGTGGCTTTGGCTGTTAGGGTGACAACCTGGCCAGCACCCAGCACACCTGTGGAACCTAGAGGACATGCGCACGTCCTGCTTCCAAGCCCTGCTGGGGAGAGTTGACACCCACATGTGCGCCGGGCCTCCACGTCCTTCTTGGGAAACTCTATCTCAGGGAGAAGACACAAGGCGAAGAGGCCAACCAACTGCCCTGCACACTGAGTCAGCCTCTCACGAGAAAAGAGCACGGCGCCGGAAACGCCAGATAACGCCTGTGTGGGCCTCGGTCTCAGGAGGGGTGACGCCAGGCCACTCCGGGACAGCAGCCCCGCTCTGCCTGTCACCAGTGTAACTGAGCCCAACCAAAAGGTCTACAGAATAGAGTGATGCCTGTCCACTCCACACCCAAGGGTCAGGAACTCCAGCTGTGGGCCCTGGAGGATGTAGGGGTGGTCCAGGCACAGCTGTATCAACGGCCACAGGGGAGAGTGCCGGCACTCCACACATGGGCGCCCACGTGGGCATCTGCAGACAGAAACTGGCCAGCCAAGGTGAGGCTCAGAAAGTGCCTCTGAAAGTGTGACCCGGCGGGGACCACAGAGATGACACCAGGTGAAAAGACTCGACTGTGTGATCTCTGAACGAGACACGACCTACTGTGCCACTGCTGGGACACTGCCTATGTCACAGAGCGTCTGTTGCCAGTCATGGGACCTCACCTACTTGTCTTCTCCACAACCAGCAACAGGTGATGCGCACACAGCTGGCATGTGAACAGACGGGAGCTGACGCCCGGCCGGCACGCCTGCACTGCGGCACTTCTCTTGCCAGGGGGACACAGGGGGGCAAGGGCAGGACGCACTCGGAGGCCTGCCCGACTGCCTCTGGGCAGGAGGGTGCCTGCTCTGCCCACTGGGCTCCTGAGGACTCCTGCTGTGAGCTACGCTGGCTCAGAGGAAGGTGCCCACGCAGAGTGGAATCGAGGGTCTGCTCACTAGGACACGGGGTACAGAGACAGCCGCGGTTCCCACTCTGTGACAAGAGCTGAAGCTGTGCAGCCTTCAGTCACACACCCAAGTCAACAAGGGTCTGGTCCCTCAGCGCCAAGGGACCACCCGGGCAGAGGCAGCCCTCTCTAACTGTGAGGACAATCCTGGATCAGCTGGGAGAGTGGAGGGGTTTGAACAGACCAGGCAACACATGCACACCAGGAGGACACATGCACACCCAGGATGGTGGCTTGTGACAGCTCCCTTGTGTCTAGGAACAAAATGCTCTCCTCTATGGGTGTGCAGGGCCTCAGTACATGTGTGGAACCAGGGCACACGGGAACAGAGTTGCCACAGTTTGCAACGTCCCTCAGACATCAGGGGCAGGTAGAACCAGTGGCAGCTGGCACAAGAGCAGCCAGGAGGATGATCAGGCCTGGCTGTTCACAACATAATAAAAAATGACATAATAAAAGGCAACATGTTAAAGTTAGCTGATTAAAATGCTCTTTTAAGCCTCAACATGCCAACAGTCTACTTGTTGTCCATGCGAAAAGCCCAGAGAAGCGTGAGCTGAGGCAACCGGACTCAGGACGTCGGTCTGTGTGGCCACCAGGACCCCTTCCTTGCCATGCTGAGGTGACAGGGCAGAGTCCCTGCTCCACTGGTGCACACGTGGCTGGCATCTGAGAGTGTCCTGCTGCCACCTCTGTCAGCCCCGGGACCCGACAGTGGCCGTAGCCTCCCCATAGGCCTGACCAGTCCGAGCCAGCAGCCTGCCACAGACGTGCAGGACTCCCACAGCTGACGTCCGTATCCGTCTCCCGCGGTTCTCTTCCTCAGCCAGAACGTGCTGCACACCATGGTGGGGCCAGCGACTCGCTAGGTGGGAAACTCTGGCATGTGAACAGTGGGGTTGGGTTATTACTCTGCATGCACCTCTTCGCTGGTACAGCACCCCAACTCCAGGAGTGCAAGCATCTAACGGACATGTCAAGAAACCCCGCAGGACTGGAGGGGTCAGCCTCCCACCTCGGTATGCCGCTCAATTTGGCCGAGGACCCTACGTGCAGGGAGGTCTTTTACAGGACCATGGAGCTTGTTATGGCCACCCTTCAGGTCAATCTCCTCTGTCCCCTGGAGGGCAGGGCAGCTACCAAGGAAGAGGCCGGCCACCAGTGCACATCTCTGCTGCCTGGTGAGCAAGGAACACAGGCTTCAGAAAGCAGAAGCCTGAGCCACCCGCTGTCCGCATGTCCAAGCCACACCCAGAAGCCAGCAGGAGCCCTGTCGCGTGTGCCGGGACCCCAGCTTGCCTCTCACCCAGAGTCAAGGCAAAAGAGTGTACCAAGTAGCTTAGAAAGTAGGTATGAACGTAAGGCCACCTTACCTAGAAACGTATGAATGAGTAACACAAAAATTACACCTAAACGGGAGAAAAAATGGAAAGCAACTGTCAGCATGAGAAAAATGACGTGTGAAACCCCACAGGAGGAGCGGCTGCATTCTCTCCTGGTCCCCCAGAGTGGCCAGGGCTCCACCTGCAACAGCCACCTCCACACCCGGGGCCTGGATCTGCAGAAACGGGCCGAATGCCTCTGGTTCACTTGTAACCGACTACTGCCGACACCCGCTTGTGCCCTCTGCCTGGGCAGGCCCCGGCGTTACAGAGCACGAGGGGTGCGTGTGAAGGCACAGACGGTGACACCATGGCCCACCTCTGCGACGGCACGTGGGGCTGCGAGTCTTCCGGCTCTCCACTTAGACCCTGACGCCCACCCGTCGAGGGCTGCATGATGGTCGGCGCTGTGACTCACTGCTGAGCGCCATCCGCCGTCACCTCTAGCCAAGTGGGAGTGCGCTTTTAGAGACACGAGGACGTCAGAGTGCACAGCAGACATGGCCACACGAGAAGCAGAGCAGACACACACGAAGACAGACCCCCCAAGGACCAGAGCCCCAGGTGCCGGCCGGACAAGCCCCTCAGACAGACCCAACCACGGCTGTCTGCAAACCCTCTGTCCTGGCAGCCACCAGGGACCCCAGAGGGCGGAACGAGCCCAGTCAGCATGTCTGGCACACAGGACATCACAGCAGTAGTCTCAGGTGACATCCCAGATCCTGTCAACCAGTTAACAGACAGGCCTGTCTGCATGCCCACTGACTGACCACACCACACAAGGCCCTGTCCAGCAGAGCAGTGACCCACAGCTCAGCTGAGGGCACGTGCTCTAGGGCTCTGACACCAGCTGACCCCCTCCTGAAGGCCTGCAGGGGCCACTTGTTCAAGGTGTGGTGTCAGCACACGGACTGTGGGAGCAGACGACACTGAGGGCTCAGCACAGAGTCCATGGAGGGCAGGACACAGAGCCACGTACAGACAGACCAACGACGCCTCGAGGCGCTAACAGGGCCAGAGCATGTCAGCACTGACAACTCCCAAAGTGCTGCATCCCAGGTGGCGGAAGCCACGCTCGGATGCTGCCAAGTCAGAGGGAACGCTCTCCCCACTTTCGGGGGCATTAGAGCGGCCCTGGACTGAAAGCAGATTTTCAGTGGCCAAGTGTGTCAACGGCAGATGGTCTGATAACCACAACACAGACAGACTCACTGGGACCGTTAACGGGATCACGCTCCTTCGTCTGAGAAACATCCTCCTCATCCAAGCTCATTCAGTTTCTTCACATTCTGAGATTCACGGCTGGACACATCTCCTGAGCTCTCTCAGCCAGAACACAACTGCAGAGCTGTGCCCACGACATCCTGTCCCTGATCCCCTCATCCCCATCCCAAGACCCCACCTCTACCTTTCTCAAACTCACAACTCGACAAGTGGCACCTGTGTGGCCCACTGAAGCACTGTTTCAGTTAGGGACCGAAGAAAGCTGGCTGCTCTACAGCATTCTGAACACATGTCAGGAAGCCTCTCCTGAAGATTTCCGTACACTTAACACCTCAGGACATCTCTTATCAGGTGTGTGACTTCTCTTTCTCTGACATGTTTTTACGTAGAGAATGACGAATGCGCCTTCTCAACACCTCTGTGTCCACGTTGGAATTTTTGAACATGTACAGTAGTACAGCAGATCCACTAAGGGTACCCCACAAAATCCTCACCTTGGGGTTAATTTCGGCCTCATCGTCCTCTTCGCCCTCCTCGTCCCCTTCTAACTCCTGTGGTGAAAGCAGGGGACAGGCAGGACTTACATGGCTGCGGATTTCATTGCCAACACATTCAGGTCATCTTTCCAGTTTAAAGGCATCACGTATTGTCACCCATAACTGAGTAAGTCACTCTCTAGGGGTGGGCTCTCAAGATGATCTGAGGAACTGAGGTTTTTGTCCTCAAAGATAACTCTGAAACAAGCATATTTCTGAAAAAGCACATTTCTCTTTGGGCAGAGAAAGCAACAAAAGATGCTGCACGGAAATGCCATGTTTCTGGAACCTGTTCTTACCTCCTCTTCTCCCTCCTCGCCTTCTTCAAACTGGAAAAGCAAAAGAAACATCTTCAGGTCTCTAAAGCATAGCAGCAACCCAACCACAACATAGACCTGAAATGTCCCCACATCCCCCGACCCGGACCCCACAGGTGTGTAAGCTCTCCACATCCTCTGATTCAGACTCCACAGGTGTAGAAGCTCCCCACACCCCCCTGACCCACACCCCACAGCCCTGTAAGCTCCCCACATCCTGCCCCAGACCCCACAGGCCTGGACTGAGAGGCCAGGGTCCAGGAGTCCTGCAGCTCTGACACATCCCTAGCACTCGACAGTCACCCACACAAGGAGGATGGTGTGCAAGGACAGGGCTAGCCAGCGGGGGGCTGTGCCCAGATCCTCAGGGCAGGTGAGACACCCCTGCCATGCTTTCAGCGCAGGTTTCACAAAATGACAAGTTTATTTCCTCCAACTCCATTCTGACACCACCATGCAGGCGTTTCTCCTGATGTGACTTCTCGCCTTGTGCCAGGGAAGCAAATCCTGACGCAGCAGACACAGAACGTAGCCTGGGAGCTCCAGCTAATCAGACCCTCAAGAGCTCCCAATAGACCCTCCAACACAGAAGCTGACGGTGCTGAACTCATTTCTTGACGTCCAACAGCACCACCAGTCAGACCCACAGCACAGGTGGGAGGCCCACACCCAGGAAACCCTGAACCAAGAGACAACACAGCCATCTAACTGGCTCTTTGGCTGGTAAACTGCCCCCGTGCCCATGAGCCTGCACAAGTGTCTTTTACAGACAGGATAGAAACAGCTTAGAAGATCCCTGCAGGGTATCCCCAGGCCACACTCAGCATCCATATCCCCAAACACACAGCACTCCTTTTGCCTCTCTAACAAAGCGGCCATCCCAGGGTGCCAATACAAGGCTGGGGTATGTGGGGCCAGGTGTGAGCAACCTCCACGGCTCCTGGCCTTCCTTTGGAGGCTTGTGACTTCACCTCGCCTTTCAGAAGCCTCTCTGCTAAAGAACTCCACACAGGGGACTGCAGGGTCCTACTCACACTTGCCCAAAGCACCGGGTTCCAAGTGGATCATCCCGAGTTCATCCCGAGAGGATGAACAAGCCAGACCATTTGCAACACGGGCAGAAGGCAGGAGAACCTGCCTACCCAACAAGGACCCCCCGATGTCCAGACCCTGACCATGACAGCGGTACTGAGCCCCTGCTGCCCAGGTTGCTGCTCTCACACGGCCCATGCTACACATGGGTGACTCACCTGACCCCACAACAGCCCAAGTCATCACCGTGCTGGCACCCTGACGAGGAGCCCAAGTGGCTGAATCAGAGCACTCACACTGGTAACCCACAGGCCATGGTGCGCACCAGCCTTGCACGGCTGAGTGCTGACGGGCAAAGATGTGCACTGCTCACAAGGGGTCCCTGCTCACCGTGGCAACGGCAGTTCCGTGCACACACATACACGGCATGTCCCCAACTGGAGCCTGGCGGCTGTGGAGCAAAACCACTTGGAGAGCATTGGCTTAGAGACGCGCTGTCCCTGTCCCTGTCCGGCTGCTTCACTGCAGCTCCCCAGTCACACGAGCCAGACTCCACGTCACTCTGTTCTGAAGAGGGCAGGCACAAGGCAGGCAGCTCCATCACCGCAGAGTTCCACCAGAGACGGCTCCTTTGGCAGCTGTCTGGATTGGCCGCCTCAAATCTCCCACCCGGGAGCTGATCCAATGCATAGCCACGCCATGTTGGCCACGCCATGTTCCATGCCCATCCGCTCCCTGACCCACTGCAGCCCAGTCTGTGTGTGTGGCCTCCAGGTTGGAGAGGCCGAATGCTCCCAGGGGAGGGATGAGGCTCAGAAGCCTCCATGACAATCCCTGGGGCGTAGCAGGAGTGAGGAGCAGCAGCCCCCACTGGGCTCCTCCAGAGCTGGGTAGCCTCTGATGCTGAGCGACCCCAGCTGCCTGCTCCCGGTGACCCACTAGAGCACCTCCAAAGGATGGTAACCCTAAAGGCACTCATGGCCACCGGACCCTGAGCACCGAGGGTATGCATCCTTCCAAGCCCAGGTCCCCCGCCCATCTGCCCGTCTGTCGTGTTATCGGGGTCTGCGTGTCACTGTGATGCTCATAACCACGTGTTGGCAGGGTCGCCCACGGTGGACAGGTTTCAGCTGAGGTTCCAGCCTGAGACAGAGGAAGAAGAATCTGCAGCCCACTTCTGAAAAGAATTAGCCATGGAACACCTTATGCACAGCAGCGGAATGCTGTCAGACATGGCGCTGGAAAAGGGGCCCCCAGGAGGGCTGGCACCCCGAGGACAACTGGGGAAGAGCTGCCCTGCCGAGCAGAGTTGGCTGTGACAACACGGACGGAGCCAGGACCCCGGGGTCTTCGTTCACTGATGTGGCATGACTCACAACGAAAAGAAACCACTACGAACATCCACCAATGATCAACATGGAACGTACACAGTACGAACCTAGGAAAACTGGAGAGCATCAAAAATGAAATGGAACACGTGAACACTGATGTCCTAGGTATTTGTGAGCTGAAATGGACCCGTGTCGGCCACTCTGGATCCGACGATCACCAACGGTCCACTACGCTGGGAACGGAAACTGGAAGACTAACAGAGTTGTGCTCATCGTCAAAAAGAACATTTTGAGATCTGTCTGTCCTGAAGTACAATGCTGTCAGTGACAGGACAGCATCCATATGCCTACAAAGAAGCCCAGTTAACACGACTATTATTCAAGTTTATGCACCAACCACACAGGTCCAAGATGAAGAGACAAGATTTTTACACCTTCTGTGGTTTGAAATTGATCAAACATGTCATCAGGGTACCCTGAAAATTCCCAGTGACTAGAATGCAAAAGCAGAAACAAAGAAGGACCAGTGGTTGGAGCACACGGCCTCAGTGTCAAAAACTGCAAGAGAACCAGCCAAGAATCTGTGTAAGACCAGTGGCTTCTTCACAGCAGCCGTCGTCTTTCACCAACACAGACAGCGACGGGACACGTGGAACCCACCAGAAGGGGTACACAGGAATCAAACTGACCACATCTGTGGGAAGACGACAGAAAATCTCTAATTATCAACAGTCAGACAAGGCCAGGTGCTGACTGCAGCACAGATTACCAACTGTTCACACACGAATTCATACTGAAACTGGAAAAAAAAAAACAAATCCACAAGAGCCCAAGTATGACCCTGACTGTACCCCAGCTGAGTGCAGAGACCATCTCTAGAACAAACCTGACGTGCTAAGCACCAACGACCCCAGACCAGGCAAGCTGTGGAATGACAGCAAGAGCGCAAGCAGTCTTCACAAGGACAACAGAGAAAACCCTAAACTGGATGTCAGAAGAGGCCGAAACTTGTTCTCAACCGTCCAGCAGCTACTGCACAAGGAAGGAATGACGAAGTAAAAGTACTGAAGACCTTAAGAGGCAGCTCAAGAAAACAAAATCAAGTATTATGATGATATGAAAACCAGGAAGTGAAGAACACGCTCTGCATTTCTCAAGCTGAAAGAACTGAAGAACAAATCGAAGCCTCGGGTTGCAACAGTGAAGCATTCTACAGGGAAAACACTGAAAAACTCGGGATGCATGGAAAAAAGACAGAAGGAACACACAGTCATTAGACCAGGAAGAACTGGCTGACGTTCGACCATTTCAGGAGGTAGCATGTGATCAGGAACTGACGGTAAGGAAGAAATCGAAGCTGCACTGAAGGCACTGGGGAAAAACAAGGGTCCAGGAACTGACGGGATGTCAACTGAGATGTTCCAACACGACGAGGCGGCGCTGGAAATGCTCCTTCGCCTGGGCCAAGCAATCTGGAGGACAAGTACCTGGCCCACTGACTGAAACAGACCCATATTTACGCCTCTTCCCTAGAAAGGGATCCAACTAAACGCAGAAATCACTAAACATCATCAATATCACACGCAAGTAAAATTTTGCCCAAGATCATTCAAAAGCAACTGCTAACAGCATACTGACAGGGAACCACCAGAAATTCAAACCAGATTCAGAAAAGGACATGCAACCAGGGACAGCACTGTAGATATTCAAGGGATCTTGGCTGAAAGCAGGGAACACCGCAAGTAAGTTTACTTGTGTTTTACTGACTGTGTGGATCGTGACAAATTAGGGCTATAATGCTGCAGAGAATGGGAATTTCAGAACATGCCAATTTTGCTCTTAGGGAATCATGGATCAAGAGGCAGTCTTGAGAACAGAACAAGAGGACACTGCCTGGTGTAAAGTCAGGAAAGGTGTGCGTCAGGGTTGTATCCTTCCACCAGAACTTTTCAATCCGTATGCCAAGCAAGTAATCCAAAAAGCTGGACTCTAGGAAGAAGAATGAGGCACCAGGATTGGAGGACGACTCATGAATAACCTGCGCTATACAGCTATACAGATGACACAATCTTGCTTACTGAAAGTAAAGAGGATATGAAACACTTACCGACCACAGCCCTCAGTAGGTAAGTTACACCGCAACATCAAGAAAACAAAAGTTCTCATAAATGAACTAGTAAGCAACATCACGGTACATGGAGAAAGAACTGAAGTTGTCAGAGATTTCATCTTACTTGGGTCCACAATCAACGCCCACGGAAACAGCAGTTGAGAAATCAAAAGAAACATGGCATTAGGAAAATTCTCTGCAAAACACCTCTTTATGGTGTTGAAAAAAAAAAATGTCACCTTGGAGACTAAGGTGAGTCTGACCCACACCATGGGATTTTCAGTCACATCATGTGCATGTGAAAGCTGGACAACAAACAAGGAAGACTGATGCAGAATCGATGCCTTTGAATTGTGCTGTTAAGAGAAGAATACCAACCGTCCCATGGACTGCCAAATAACCAACAGATCTGTTTCAGAAGTGCAGGACGCTCCTTGGAAGCAAAGATAATGAGACTGTGTATCACACGATTTGTACATGTTGTCAAGATCAGTCCCTGGAGAAGGACACCATGCTTGGCAGAGTGGAGGGTCAGCACAAAAGACTCTCAACAAGATGGACTGACACAGTGGCTGCCAACGATGGGCTTCAGCACAGAAGTGATCGGGGTCACAGCGCAGGACCGGGCAAGGTCACATTCTGTAGTGTGCAGGGTCACTAGGAGTCACGACAGACTTGACGGCAACTCGCAACCACAATGAAGGCCACTTTCAGTAACATGCCACACACCCACCAGTTTCCAAATGCCAGGCAGAGGCAGGCCACCCTGGGCACCAGCTTTGATGGAGAAGGGGGTCTCTGGATGGCTGAGTGCCCTGGCAGCAGGTGAGCGGGTCTCCTCTGGCACAGGGAATGGTGGTGACACACTGAGTTCTGTTGTGCCACTCAGGACCCTCGGGGTTCTGTGTTCTTTAGGAGCATAAACCACAGGCTTTGCATGGGCGCACCTCACTGACCCCATGTGATGGATCCCGACCTCCACAAATGGGACGTTCCCCAGGTTCAAGGCCCCTAAGCACACAGCAGACATGGAGGCACAGGCCTGCAGGGCTGTAGACGGTCCCTGTAGATCAGTCATTGGAGCAGGGTGACAGTATGCTGGCTCCGAGATGGCCCCTAGGGGACCTAACCGTCCTGCTTCTGAGATGCGGGCTCGTGCCCTGCCGTCCCTGGTGCCCTGCCGTCACGGTGTGCTGCCTGGCAGGTTCCAACTCAGTAATCCCCCATGACAGAGTGGCAGTGCCCACAGGGTCTCCTATGCTGTAGCTTTCACAGGAACACTACTGGGTCTTTCCCCCACAGAGCAGCTGGGGCTTCGAACCACCAGCCCCCGGGTTAACAGCCAAGCCCTTAACCCCTGCACCACTAGGCCCCTGCTTCCCTCCTCCAGTCTCCACCACCAACAGCAGCGAGCACATGCGGCCGCGCACCAGGCTGACGTGGTACGCCAGGACTCTGCACTGACACACAAGCATGAGCGGTGACGCCACCCGCCACATACGTTGTCATCATCTTCGATGGCCTCCCCCGTGAAGTACAGCACTGCTCGGGGGACTATCCTTTCACGGAAAAAGTGACCAATCTCAAAATCGGAGGCTAAGGTGAACTCGGAATCTTCATCCTGAGGAGAGAGCCAACCGTGAGTGCATCATCCTCTCAGCCCCAGACACATCCCCACCCTCATCTCTTCCTGGACTTCAAAAGCACCCCTGGTGACTGTCACCACATGTGGGAACAACAAACAGCTTAAAGGAAGTGACAGTGCCTAGTGACAGAAGCATGCAGACAGGACAGCAGCAGAGCAGGGCCCACCAGCTTCCTGCTGCCCATACAAAGGAGGGTACCGACACCACCACACAGTCGGCACTAGGCACAATGAGGACACACATCGGACACTGAAGGCCACACGAGAAATGCATGAGGGCTCTCCAACCAACAGGTGGATTTTAGGGAGCAGGAACACATTTTAAAAAGTAGATAATTACCCAGGAGAAGAAGTTTGACAGGAAAATAAGACTGTTAATAACAGAACTCTTACCAGTGACTCTCCATCCCCCGACGCTGTAAAAAGACAAAACACACGTTACACTGAAAGCCACCAGCAGCACCATCGGCCCTCCCAGGAAGCACCACTGACCGATGGTGCACGTCACGACTAGAGGCTTTTCCGTGCAAAGGACTCGCACTGCGGGCCTCCTCAGGGTCCTCTCCGCTTCCCACCCCGGGACAGGCACAACTGTGTGCTCGTTGTCTCGGCCTCTCATCCCCACCTGGGGCTGAGCTGCAGGCTGGGGCCGAGTACAGATCCCACATTTCCTGAGGGGCACAGTACTAGAAACAGGAAGGCGGGCTGAGCGGCCGAGATTGGCCATTCGGCAGGAGACACGCACCCTGCCATGCTGTCTGTGCTAACCAGGCCTGCACCCTGGGCTGTGGGCGGGGCCCTGTGGTTTCGGGAGACACCCAGCCGGATGAAGTCTATGGAGAAGACATCCTGTATCCGACGGGGGCAAACAGTGACTGGGGTCTTAAAAGCCTGCTAATGGCCATCAGAGACACATCTAACTGGTCCCATCCCAAATGGAGCACAAGAAAAGGAAAAAGATCCAAGACACCAAAGAAAGCTGAGTCCACAGGATTCATGGACCCCAAGTGCCACAGCCTTGCCCAGACTGAGGCCAGCCCAGACGGATGGGGCTGCGGAGCAGATCCTATGGCTCCGAGAGGTTACCACAACAGGGGGCTAAGACAGAGCGGGGCCAGGACAGGGCAGGAGAGAAACATACAACACAATTTAAATTCACAAACACTAAAGCAGACCAGAGTTTTTGGTGTGGCTGAGACTAGAAAAACCCCAGAAAAACTCTGGCACCTGCTGAACTCTGTACTGCAGCCCTCCCGAGGTCACCCTCAGCTCAAGGTTCGACAGGGCCACAGTGGCACCCAGGAAGGCCGGGTGGCACGATTCAGTCACGCAGACAACATGCAGGAGCACCTTCGTCGGAAAGCAGAGACGCCACAGTACAGGAAGTGGACAGACGGAACAGGGAGCCTGCAGCAGAGCCATCCTATGTATCGGCTCTCCAATGACACCCTAACTTGCTCAGCAAACTTTCAGACAGACCATGAGAAAATGAATCACAGCCCTGAGCCTCAGAGTCGAGGCACCACGGAGGTCACGTCACCTGTCTCAGCTGGGCAGGGACAGACTTTCTGTCATGTTTCTTTAGAAAGGGAGGAAAGGAGAGCAGAGAGTGCTGCCACGTTCCTCTCGCAGAACTGAGAGGTTCCCGGTGCACCCCAGGGGAGCACCGTGCTGCAAAGTGGGGCGCGGGTCAGGTTCCCGCACACACCTGGGCAGGTGAGCCTCACTGCCGAAGCCAGGCCCTCCAGCGCTTCCTGCTCAGCCTGTGCCCCAAGGTCCCAACCCAGAGGCTGCCTGCACTCACTCCCACCCCGGGGACCGGACCGGCAGCCCTGCGCCCAGTGGACTCGAGGTGTGGGGAACGCATAACAGCTTTCGGAGCCGCCCCAGACCCTGCCTCAAGTAGCCCGCGGCTCCGTTAAGCTACCTGCAGTTTCTGTTTGTAGAGAAAGTGTCATCAATTTTATCTCCCTGAGCACCTTACCACCCGCTTCCCAACGGCCACCCTTTGTTCTCTGACAGATCTCCTCAAAACATTAATTATCTGTAGCGGAAAGGGCATGTTTTTGTTTCAAATGTTTCTCCCCACAAAAACACTGAGAAAGTTTGTTTCCTCACATCTATAATTTCAACACTGCAGAGACTCGCCTCAGCGCTCGATGGGAAAATGATGGAGAGGCTCCTGAGTCACTGACTCTCAAAATCACTTCCTCAGCCTATCTCAGCTCAAACTGGGTCTCACGACACAGAAACAAGAAAAAGATCAAAAAGCAGGACTAACAGTGACAGAAAGGGAAAAACTCGGAAGCTCCCAAACCAGGATTCTAACCCAACTTTTCTGAAAGTGGAAACCTGACAACCCGTGTTTCCATCATCTAGACAGACACTCCAAGGGGCCCCCGAGGGGGCCCAGTTAGGGCCTGACTACTGGCCGGAAGGCAGGGGACTGAGTCCACCCAGTCGCTGGGTACAACAGGCCTAGAGATGCCTCCTGCTCTGCTGCAAAGCCCTACAGAGCACACTTCACTGACACACGAGGTCTCACACCTGGGAGTGACTTCACAGCAAGTAACAACAATCTTCCTTCTATAAATGCACAAATGAGGAAGGAGACAACATAAAAACTCCCAAATCCGCTGTACTTTATCAAACAGAGCCAAATAAACTACAGAACTTGAGGGAAACGTAACGGGGTAGATCACCGAAGCCCCACACATGCACCAGCAACAAAAGAACCCAAATCAGATTTGCTGAGGTCAAACTCTCCAGACTGGGAGGAGCCGCACCTCGGCCAGGACGGAAACTGAGTTGGTAAGGCTGACACAAGAGGCTGGGGAGCCCATCAAGGTGGGCGGCGCGGGTCCTGAGGGGGCTGTGAGAACCCTGCAGGAGCCAGGTGTGGCACCCACTTCGGGTCCCCTTTGCTGTTCCTACAAGCCCACCCCTGCACGCCAGCTGCTGAACACATCTGGCTCATGACAGGCACCCCCCCACGCCCCTGGCACCCAGGGACACATCTCAACTCTCGAGGGAACCAAGACGGACAGATCAATGAGGTTGTCTGACACAAGTACACCACCATCGAGACAACCCACCCAGCCTCTGTACCTTTGACTGGACTGAAGAAGTTGAAAAATGAATCATTGGGGACTTGTTTTGTGATTGTTCTAACAGTGCCTCGGCCCTTATGTTTCTGCTTTTTCTTGATGATTTTCACTGTGACATTTTTCCCCTTCTTCCAGTCGATAGTGCACCTACAGGGACAGAGGACAGCACAATGCCGTCACAGACAGCTCCACGGGACACTCACTCACAAGTCCTCCCAGTAAGTAAGCCACTGACCAGTCTGAAAACCCAACCCAGCTTAGCGACCGCCCAGAACAGCCCACAGCCATCCCTGAAGGTCTCCCAGGCCAAGGGCAGCGACAAGGGAATACATGGCCCCCCCATTCCCTGGGGCACTTGGGATGGAGTGTCCCCACACGCAGTGGCATTCCTTTCCTGTCCCAGGATACTTTATCAGTGTTCTGATGGTGGCTTTCCGTGACAAGGCACAGCCTGGGCCGTGCAAGACCGTGGCCCTGGCCACCCAGGCCCCACCCTTGGGTTGCAGTCTGAGCTGCCCACTTGCGAGTCCCGAGTTCTCACGGCAACCACGTGAGCAGAAGCAGTCAGAGAAGGGAAACTGGTGACCCGCTGCAGGCACTGACAACCACCTCAAACCGACCTGGGTCCATGTCTGCACCAAGCCTTCTCTGAGGGGCTTTTCAATGACGTGGCATTCAAAGGGAAGCACCCTGTGGGAGAACCCTGTAGCTTCTGAACTGTACCCATTCAAGAACATCTGGCCTCAGTCCCATGAAGGCCTCCCCCTGGGAATCATCTTTTACAATGATCGGGCCATGGGTGTCCAGCAGGAGCCCAATGACATTCTGAATCACGCCCAGGGAGCTTCCTCAGTGAGGGCTGCAGTTCAGTGAGTAAGTGTGACCATTCCGTTCAAAGATGAAGTCCCCCGCCTCAGGCCACCCAAGGGGAGGCACGGCAGGACCCACAGCATGGCGGCGCTGGGCTGAGCCCCCAGCCCTCAGCGCAGCAGCTCACACGGTGTCTCTGGGCCAGGCAACCTGAGGTTGTGTGGAGAACACATGACTCAATCTTACTAAAACGAGGCCACCAGGCCACTCTCTCAAACCTTCCCCTGTGACATATTTGAGGTTCTGTGCTACACGTTATCGGCAGACTGAAACGACTTTATTTAAAGTTTCATCTGCTGGACAAACTGAAGGCCTTCTGCTTTGTTCTTATGTTCTAGTTCACCTATAAAGTTCTAAAATCCTTCCTTGCCTGTCTCAGGAACAGAAGGTGACAAGGTCGTTTCCTTACCCGTCACAGTCCACAATCTCAGGGCCTTCGAAGGAGAACGGATCAGCCTTATCAGGCTCGGACTTCATCTTGTAGGTCTTGGTCAGGACTGAATTGGTGAAGTAGTCGTTCGGTTCAAAGTGGAACTCTAATACAAAGGACTGGAAACAAAACCCAGCGTCGGTCAGCACCGCTTAAAACATACAACTAACAAGAGACGGTTCACAAAGCACACAGCATCAACAGACAACACGCCCTTCTCCAAGCATGTCATCCTAAGCTCAGACCCCAGAACAAGAACAACTTCCGTACTATAAAAAACATTGCCACTAAGTTTACAAAAACAAAAAACCGACAAGCTGGGAGAACAACACCTAAGCCCACCGATGGAGGACCACGTCTCCCACTCTGAAGGCCCCCTACGGTCAAGCTCTCCTCAGTTGCCCTAGCCTGTCTGCAGCCCCAGCCCCAACAGGAGGAAGGGAGAGGTCATGACCAGGATGGCGCATCTAGAGAGAGAACCCGGGGACTAGAAGTCCAGCCTCTGCCCCACCCAGCCCAGCCTGTCTGCCCCTGGGACCCAGCCAGTCAGCCAGTTCTGCTTTCTCTGCCAGCAGCAAACGGGGCCGGGGCACGCTGGGTGGAAGAACAGGGACGTGCAGGCTGGGCCTCCAAACTCGAAAACAAAAAAACCCCACCAAACCCTGTGCCATCAAGTTGATTCTAACTCACAGCAACCCCACAGGACAGAGCAGAACTGCCCCATGGAGTTTCCAAGGAGCGCCTGGTGTATTTGAACCGCTGACCTTTTGGTGAGCAGATGTAACACTAACCCCTATATCATCAAGCCCTCCCCCCCAACTCAGTAAGGACCACAAGTCAATCCATTCACAACACCTTCTGTTGTCGTGAGGCGCTGCTGAGTTGGCTGGGACTCAAAGTGGCCCCATACACACCAGAGTGAAACCCTGTCCGGTTCTGCGCCACGCCCACCATCATTCTTATGCGTAAGGCCACTGCCGTACCTTGCTGGGGATCTTCCTTTTTTTCACTGACGCTCCACTCTGTCAAGCATGACGTCCTTCTCCAGGGACTGATCCCTCCGGACAACATGGCCAAAGACGCAGTCTTGGCGTCTTTGCTTCCAAAGAGCACTCTGGTCCTAATTCTTCCAGAAAAGATCTGTTGGTCCACTGGGCGGTCCACGGTACCTTTACCATACTTCTCTACCACAATTCAAAGGCATTAGTTCTCCTCCTGTCTTCGCTGTTCACTGCCCAGCTCTCGCACGCACATGATGGGACTGAAAACACCGCGTCCAGGTCAGGCCACCTCGGTCCTCACCACGACTAACAACTGCATAAGCTGAGTGGTCCTTCTTGGAAGGAGCCCACCGGCTCGCCTCCTCATCTGCCTGAGTCTGGACACTCAGCTGAGACCTGCCCACCACGGTGACCCTGCTGGTACCTATCTACCAGTGGCACAGCTTCCAGCATCACAGCAAGAAGCAAGTCCCCACAGTGTGACAAACTACAGACAAGTGGGGGACAAAGCCCTCTACGAGTCTGAAAAAAGACAGGAAGCACACAACATAGCTATGGTCTGTCAGGTGCCATCAAGCTGGCTCTGCCTCACAGTGACCCTACACACAGCAGAACGCAGAGCTGTCAGGACCTGCGTCCACCTCACAATGGCTGCTGTCTGGGCCAATCACTGCAGCCCACGTGCCCATTCATCTCCCTGAGGGTCACCTCCCTAGCACTGACCCTCTACTTGAAGCAAGCACGGTGTCCTGTCCAGGGAATGATCTCTCCCGTCAACAACACCCTGGGCTGGTTGATCACACATCCCATACCAGCTTTTCTTCCTTCCAGGACAGCTTGAACAAGGTCACACTGAGCACCTAAAAAGCTGACAAGTAACAGACCCTCACCGTTGAGGAAGTCCCGTGACTCCCAGAGGCCCCGACAAGCTGGGGACCCACCCGTGCCTCCACCCTAAGAGCCCCGTAAGTTAGAGCATCCACATCATGTGACACTGGGCACAGAGGCACCGGCCCCAGGGTCCCTCAGTCCCCTTCCCACGCGAGGATCTACAGCCCAGCCCCGCCCCTCTGCTGACAGGGTCCTGTTACTGCTCTTTTCCTACCTTCATCTCAGCAGCTGGATCTGGAGCGAGGGCAGGGCTGGGTGGGTCCTGCAGGTCAGGGTAGACACTGCGGATCGGAAGGGGGACAGCCAGAGGACATGGTGCTGACAGGGGGTCAGCACAGCTAGAGGCCATGGCAGGACACTGGGCTACACTGGCGGGCTGCCTGTGATGGCGACCCTGGGCTGCAAAGACTCTTGCTTCTCAGGAAACTTCTTTGCCCAAGACTCAGTCATCGGTACTTTGACAGTCCATGTCACGCTGCCTATTCTCTGCCAACAGCACAATTCAAAGCCATCAACCCTAAGGTCCTCACTCACTGTTCAGCTTTCACATGTACAAGGCGGCTGAAACACCATGGTCTGGGTTAGGGGCACCTTAGCTCTCCAAGTGAAATCTTAACTTCTAACACTTTAAAGAGGCCATTTACAGCAGATCTGCCCAGCACAGTTCATCTTTTGATTTCCTGGCTGCTGCTTCCATAGGTGTGGACTGTGGATCCAAGTAACACAAAATCCTTGACAACGTCATTCCTTCTTCACTTATCACGATGCTGCTTCATCTGTCACAATCCACACAATCTGTTTTCTCTCCAGTTAATACAAAAAGGTCTGTCATGACCCATTTTTACCCTCTTGTAGTTATTAACACTGTTTGAAAATTTCTGCGTTCGCTGGAATCACTTTTCTCTGGAATGGCAGAAATCCGGCTCTCTCTGTCGACTGGACAGACAGCTGTCTTCCAAACTTCCTGAGACCAGTGAGTACTTCCAGAGCGGCGCTCAGGTGACGAAACATCTCCAACGGCGCTCCGTCCAGTCTTGCAGATGGGTTTCTCGTCGACCCCTTCACGGTGGCCCTGGACTTCTCTCTTTAGCACCGCGAGCTCCTGATCCCGCGGTCGTCACATTTTGAAACAGCTCTTTTGGGGACAGTGACCCTGTGGGTTCTTTCTACCTTCTTTGGATAAAGGATGTTTCGCGCGTCATTCTGTCTTTTCTCATGGAACCCTTTAATACTGCAACTCAAGGCTGGAGTTTTTTCTTCGGTTCTCTCAGCCTGAGAAATGCTGCAGGCTCTTCCCTTTTATGGTTTTCTATCTCCAGGTTTCTGCACAGGCCATCGGAATACCTTCCTTTGCCTTCCCAAGCTGCCCTCTGAAATTTCCTGCTCCGTTCCTCGTTACTTCATCGTGTCTCCTATTTGCTTTAACTACTCTACAGTCAAAAGACAGTTTCAGAATCTCTTCTCTCCCCCCATCTTTCTGATAAGCCTCTGCCACATCCATCCCTGAAAGGGGTCTCCAAACTGATGCAGGATATACTCAGGGTCACACTCTGGCTCTCATGGACTTGTTTTACTTTTCTCATTTCAACTTGAACTTGTATACTAGCAGCTGGTCTAACCTGTACTCTTCCTGATCCTGTATTCTCTGTCTCTCTGTATCTGATTCCTGCCTTCCAAATGGCAAGGTCCATGTGTACAGCTGCCACTCACATTGGTGAAAAAAGGTACTTGCCCTAAAAAACTTGCTGGTCTTGGGAAACTCGATCACCTCTATCACGCAGTCTCCAGCACTGTCTCTATTGCCACAACCGTATTCTTCTGACCACTGATCCTCCTTCATTCCCAAATTTCACATTCCAATCACCAGCAATTATCAAAGACCCTAACTGCACGCCCAGTCAACTTTAGACTGCAGAGGCTGGTAACAAAGCTTCCATCCCTTTGTCTTTGGCCTCAGTGGCAGACGCCTAACTCAGGATCCCTGTCCAATTGCCTGTTCTTGCTTGTACGTGAAGGGACATTATCACCCACACTCTAGGTCAGGACAGATCGTGAAATGCTCTTTTTCAGGATGACCGCAATGCCATTCAATTTGTCCCTGCTGGTGTATGACAACTGTCTTATTCAAAATAATGGACCCCAGTCAGTTGGTCCTGGCTCACTAAGGCCTAAGGCATCCCCTCTGCACATTCTGTAGCGTTTCTGATGAGTTCAAATTTTCCTAGATTCATACTTCATACATTCCAAGCTCTGCTCATTAATGGGTGTTGACAGCTGTTTCCTCTCATGCAAGTCACGCTCCATCAGCAGGTCCCAGAAGCTTGACTCCATCCACACCGTGACAGCAGACACTACTCTGGGGAGGCTGGGTGCACAGTGTTTTCCACCCTGATGGCCTTGCCTTCCTGCACTTCATGAGACAGTGCTCCATCAGCTGCAGTGTCCCCGGCCTTCTTTCTTGTACGTCTTCCTAGGAGCTCAGCTGACACTTGTCTGCCCCAAGTGACCATGCTGGTACCTGAATACCAGAGGCACAACTTCCAGCATCACAGCAACACACAAGCCCCTGAAGTACACCAAACTGATGAGACACGTGGAGGAATTTCTTCTGTGTCAAGTAAAACAACACGCTTTTCAGGCAAAACTTAGAATCGTATGCAGTGCTGACAGATTTCGGGAAACCAGGTGTCCTCATATGTTGTGAACCACTTGATGAAGGACAAAGGTGCCAGTCAAGCTGGAAAATGAAGCTCACCCTCTGCCTCAACAGTTCTATCTCAAGGAATGTGTCTCATGCCAACACCTGACCAGATGCAGCAGTGTGGACTGAGACATTCACCTCAGTGACTTACAAAGGAGGAAAGTAGCACTCTGTGCTAAACCACCTCCAGGTCACCCAGCATCATGGAGAGAAGATGGACTGGGTCCCGACCCCCGAGTTCCCACCCTACTGCTACTACAGGTGCTCTGTGACTTTGGGTAGTCGGTCAATGCTTCTGTGCTTTTGAGTTTCCTCACTTGTAAAAGTTCTCCATGACCTGACAATTCATCTAAGGAGGCGGTTCTCAGCATCAAGTTCATAGGCAATGTCTGCTAAATGTTGGATATTTTTATCGTCATAGTACAACCATCAACTTTAAAAAAATTGAAAGATTTTAAAGTATGTTCAGAAAAGCAGATTTGTGGGGGGGAGGAACATGCATGCATCCCCCCAAGTCATAAACATCAAGTAGCAGTCGCTTCTCACTAGCTACAAACCATGTGACACAAGATGTCACAGGCCCTGCTGTTGTCTGCTGTGAGGCTCCCTCTGAGGGGACCAGGAGGTGGCCGTGCAGCATTCCCAGGATACAGAGTCCCCAAGTTCAAAGAAGACCACTAGAGCTGGGAACAGAATGTTGGATTCTCTGTACTTCTGCCATAACTTTTTCTAAGTGTGAAGTCATTTCGAAACAGAAAGTCTGAAAAACAGACTGCCACCATTAAAGAGGAAGTGCCATGAAGTGCCGCCATGGAAAGGTCAAGCCGACAAGCACGTGGTCCCACAATGCTCAGTCCCTCTCCCTCGGTAAGTAGACTACCAGCGGTGGAATTCCAGGTTTGGGTCGAGCATCCCCCATCACAGCACCACTGTGAAGTGGGGAGGGACCCACATTCCATGTACTGACGTCATCATGCAGCAGACCCTGGCAGTGGTCAAGAGCTACAGCTGCTAACCAAAAAGCCAGCAGTTTGATCTGCCGGGTGCTCCTCAGAAAGTTATGGGGCAGTTCTACTCTGACCTACAGGGTTGTTGTAAGGTAGAACTGACACGATGACAGCGGGGTTTCTGGTCTCACATGCCTCAGGTTTCCCGTAACAAGCCTGTAGCCTTCACAGTGGAGGGTAAACATCCACAAGCCAGGGTCACTGGCCCGGTCCTACAATGACGGCTCTGTTCTCTGTGTAGGGTGAGCCTAACAGATGAAGCAGAACATCACACAGACATGCAGACTGAGAAGGAAAGAAAACAGACTCAGAAAATCACTCAACAGGTATCCAGTAAGAGAAAAGGAAGGAAAAGAATTGCTCCGTGGGGTAGGGGGGAGCCACGAAACTGAGCCTGACGGGTCACAGTGAGAGAGGAGGGGAAAACCCACGCAGAATCTCAAAACACACGCACACACGTGCACCCCGACAGGCCACACAGGAACTCACACCCGTGGGTCCACTCTGCGCTGGTGCCCACGGCCTCTAGGGGGCATTCCAGTACAGCCGAGCACATGCTAAGGGCACTCGCCGCAGGAGCCCCAGTCGAGGGAGGAGTGGGTGGGTGCCCTTTCAGGCAGAGTTGGACCACAGTCCCAAACAGGCTTCTTGGCCTGCAGTAGGAGCAATGCAGGATCACATCCCACCCAGAGGAACAGAGCACTGCCACATCAAGAACTGGAGCAGACAGAAAAAGACACCACTGATCCCCGACCTCCGCCTCACCCATCACACAGGCCTACGGGCTCGGGAGTGTAGAGACTCCACTTAAATGGGTCCTCTGCTATTCGGGGATCTGCAGCCAAGACACTAAGGGGACCAACCCTCAGGCTCAGTCACCCCTCACCCCAAAGCCAAAACATAGGATTTGCCCCCAAGATCTACATGTGGATACCAGAGTCAGCCATCAGTCTGTCTTCAGAAAGACTGGCACTGGAATGGAACTTGTCACCAAGCCAGGCTAACGGGTCCCCAGCAGCAGCGTCAGTGAAGAGCCGGGCACCTGTGGGTACTGGGGCTCAGCAATGACCATGCTCCAGACCTCGACTCCTCAGACTGACACCAGGACCAGCTGAGGTCACACAGGCCTCAGCAGCTGGCAGGCAGAGCTGCCACACTAACACATGACCGCTACACACTACACCCAGGAGTTTTTGAAAGAGGGATTTTATAACAATCAGCCAGGTCTACCTGCAACCATCTCCTTAAAGCAAAACCTTGGACTCCTGTCACAGGTGCTGATTGCGTCGGTACATCCGCCTCCCACCTCTGAAGCCCTTCTTCTGTGTACAAGCCAAAGCCTTGTCAACTTGTCAGACAGTCAAGAAAAGTCTGCTACTGCCCCACATGCTAAGAGGCCAGGCTCCCAGCTCCCAGGTGCTATGTGCACACAAGGGTGAGGAGCCAGGCTCTGGGAGCTGCTGCTAACTGGCTCGTGGCCTTGGACAGGGACGGGTCTGACCAGTCCCTCCAGCACAGGGCCAGGAGACACTGGTCCAGTCCACCACTGCTGCAGCCCAGGCCAGGGACTCCGGAGCAGCCGTCCTGGCTCAAGGTGACCCAGCAAACAACTGACAGGGTCTGATGTCTTGCCCCTGACCCGAAGCCCCTTTCACTGGCCAGAACCATTCTGATGCCCACTAGGGCCATCAACCACTGACCCCCAGCTCAGTGACTCCGTACTCACCATCGGCTGCCCAGGGTCGGAGAATTTCACTTTGATATCCTGCAGGTGCTTCAAGATCGGTTCATCATACTCCTGATGACAAAAGGGGGGAAAAACTTTTACAAATAGCCCCTAGTCCGAAGTGACTTACTGCTGCATACCACCCCAGACACTGGGGCCACGGCCTGTGGGAATCTTCTCCCTGTCAAGTGGAAACTCCCAAGAGCCCGTGCCCAACCTGTTCACCACTGGCCAGACTCGGGGACCGCCAAGAGGTGACAGCTGCTAGCTTCTCTGACATGGCTACCACTGTCAGCAACGGCAGCACCTTCAACACCCGCACGTCTTCAGTGTAAGGGACGATAGCCCCAACCACTCCCCAGCCCCTGCTGAGATCAGTAAGGCCAGCCACGGTCCGGGTCCAGCTGACAGCCTTCTGCACTGCTGGGGATGAGAGCGTGGAGTCCGGCAATCAGACCACACAGGACTGCTGGCAACTCTGACAGCCAAGACCAGCCCCTCGTGGCAGTAACCCCCTAATCCCCAGGACAGTCACTGTGCAGTCACCTTCCCAAGAACATGGAGTGAGTGTGTGTGTGTGTGTGTGTGGGTGAGACCCGGTCTGCACGTCTAAGCTTCAAGCACCAGTTGTTCCACTTGCTCTTTACTGAAGTCCAAGTGAGAAAAGCCCGAAAAGAAAACACAGGACTCGAACTCCAGCACCAAACTCACACCAGCTACAGGCTCTGTGGATAAGACGGTATCTACTCTACAGTTGGGTGTCTATACTCGGGTGTCCCGAGGTGGCACTAAGCTGTAAGGGTTCTAGTACCTGCCAACTTTCCCATTTTAAGTTCCTTTGAGGTTATAAAACAACGCACACCCAATGAGTTACTAGACAAGACCGTTTTTAAAATACAAGGCTCCACCGCAGTACAAAGCGTCAAATCCTACACTCTGCGACCAGAGAGCGCTAGGCTCAAACCCGACAGCCATGACAACAGGTACACGAGCCCAGCGTGAAGCTGTCTGGACAGACGTCACCATGGGGACGTTCCCCAGAAGCTCGCAGCAGCGTCCTCCGACTCATCGAGGAAGGAGCTCTTGTCTTCCCTCTCTTCTCCACAAGCATGGAAGCCTTGCTCCCTCTTCGCTGCGGCGCCAGCCGCAAGCCTGTTAGAAGGGCAGCCCTCCGGCCCCACAGTACAATGGGCGCCGGACTCAATGGACGCCGAGAGCTGAGCACCCAGAAGCCCGACATGTACACACCTCAGGGAGCCCAAAGAGCAAAGTCGGCTTGCAGGAACCCCTTTTGACTGTGCTCCAACACAGAACCAAAGGCCCCAGTATCGATCCTGTCTTTTGTAGGTGATCACAATGGAGCCCACAGCTGTTATATGCCAATAGTTACCAACAGTGCTGATGACAGCTGCCACTCTACACAGCGGGTACCCTACGTGTGCCAGTGGATCTGAGAGACAATGAGCATGGGACACCTCATGGCACCCACACATGGGGGACCAGGGAAGACACAAGACATCATTACAACACAACTCAGGCCCCACTGTCTGGTACCAACACATGGCTCTTCCGTAAGCAGCCATGCCCAGAGCTCACCGACAAATCCCAGGCCTGGCTGTCGTACGTGCGGGAGAAAAGGACACTGTCAGGAGACAGGTGACCCAGCCAAGTCACCAGGCCCTAGCTATGGCATGTAAAACCAAACCCACAAAGACCCCCACAGCCTTGCTACCCTAAGTGGAGGTACCCTTCAGTCTCCACTGGGGACTCATCAGATACGCTGGGCCCCAGGCCATCCAGACCTGAAGCACCCATACTCCTCCCCACCAGCTTCCTGGCATTCTAAGACTCCGCTCTTCCCTACACGGAAGCCTACCCGTCTACTCTTCTGCAGTGCTCCTGGCGAGGCACACGACAGTCGCCTGAGGAGCTCCAGAAACACTGAGGCCACCACCTCCACACCAACATCCTCGCTGGCTTGGTCTGGGGGCACTGATGCTGTCATGTACCTCAAGGTTCTGCTGGTGATTCGCATACACAGTGAAGGCCGCACACGAGCCCTGGTCTACATGTAACTCCATCGTCCCAGCCTATTTCTGACATGCGGCGTTCTTCTAAAAACACAGCCACCCCTTCTTAAGTCCCACCATTTTATGTGAACAGGAAATCTGGACAAGAATGGTGCTGTGCTCACTCACGTATTTCAGACGCTTTCCCAGTTTTACAGGACAGTGCTCTTTCCACATGTTCCTAAGCAAACTGCAGCCAAGGTGACAAGGGAATCCAGTGCCCCAACTGTGACGGATGTCCTCTGGCGGGCAAGCGACATTGAGGAGCACCAGGTGCCCCCAGAAGAAGTGGGCCCTTCTCCAGCCTCTAGAATGACCCAAACCAGCGCAGCCAGCGAGACTCAGGGCAGGACCGAGCTGTGTCCCAGAAACTTCTGCCGACACTCAGGGCAGGGAAGTCACCTGCCATCCTCCTAGGCTCCCACCTTTTAACAGGCACAAGATGCCAACCAGTTTTCTCAAGGGAAGTGTATTTCTGCAACAAGCAAGGCCGCACAGCAGGGCCCATCTGACTTAAATATCAATTAATAGAGAAGTGACAGGGACTAGATATGTAGGCCTGTACAGAGCCACACAGAGATGCACAGCACACGGCTGCCTTCACAACCACATCTCATTGTCCTGCCTCATCCTCACACTTCCCCCCTTACTCGTGTGCAGGTAAGATGGAGGTGTCCCAAGTGGCCTGACAGGCTCTGAGGGGCAGAGGTCACAGGCCACACCTCTGATAACGCCACGACCCCTGGTGAACACAGTGCGTGAAAGGGTCGAGTCTGTCCCTGGGTGGGGGACACCAGCTATTTCACGACAGCTGTGAGCACTGAGCTGGCGTGAGACAGCAGCTAGGGTCCCAGCAGTGGCTGGTTTCCCTGTGCGACCTGGGCCCGGAGGACTGACCGCTCGCCTCTGAGCACCCTCCCAGCACCAGTGACCGAGCTCCATCCGGAGGGGGAAGGAAGTCTATTACCTGTACTAACTCACTCAGCATGTCTACGTTTCTGAAGATGGTGAACCAAAACTCCGGGATGCCCTTGGGATCTGGCTCTTCTGCAGCTGCTGCTTCTTTTTCTGCTACAACAACTTTATTTTTCAAGTCTCCCTTGAAAAAGAGAAGAAAAGAAAGGTAAAACACTTAAAGAAGCAAACTCACACATCACCTGGCAGCTCAAGGCAGGAGGTCATCTCAAAACCTGTGCATCTCTCTTCTGCAAACTCTCCTCTGTGAATGTGCAGGCACAGGACAGGGACCGCAGATGCCACTGGGGAGGAGAAAGGGACTCAAGGCATCACCTCCTTTACACCAAAGAGCAGAAAGCTCCTACCTGGTGGCAGCCTGCCCTGGGACACACCTGCCATCAGCAGGTGCAGTCTCACATGACTAAATCCACCTCAGAGAGGCATAATTTCAGGGGTGCACAAATTACACAACTGTTTAGGTGAAGAAAATTCAGCTCAAAGACAAACAATTTCACTTGAACTAAGAATCTGACCTCTTTACAAGCTGCGGGAAATACAGCAGCAGGAGGGGATGGCCCGCGGCAGGAGCTTCAGCAACAAGAACTGCCAATAATTCTACCTCCAACCACAAGGACGCAGCTTCTAAGCTTTGGTCCCCAAACACTGTGTCAACACTACAACGGTGTCTGGACCCAGGGAAAGGCAAGACCGCGGGAAAGAGAGTGAAAACCCAACACCACGGGAAACGCGCCATTTCTGTCAGATGGAGTTCATCTGACGATGGTCATGGTGAAGCTTCTCAACTTGACAAAGACAAATCCTTTCCTATGCAATAAAAGACTGTCCACAGCGACACGGATTCCTAGCCACAGCATCTAGAAGGCGGGGTCCCACGTATTTGTAGAAGATGGAAACACACATGGCTACCAACATGAACACACTTCAAGACACCCGGTTTCAGCAGTCCCTCATACAGGGTAACAGCTGTCTCCCAGATGCAAAATCAGACCGACCAAGTCACGTCGATCCTGTGTCACTCTGGGAGTCTCTGTGGCACTGGAATGGAACCCGTCACCAGGAAAAGTCTGTCAACAGGTTACGAACAGTGCACATCACCACCTGATCGATCACATGCCAACCCGAGGGGAGTCCAAGCTGCTGTCATTCGTCCAGCTCAGAGCATGCCACTTCCTGTGACTGTCGACGCCTCACAGGGTGACACAGGAGTGCCCACACCACCCTCCAACACTACGCTGCCCCTCCCTGCAGCCCGCCCGTTAGCATGCCCGACACGCCTCCGCGCGGTTGGTCTCTGCTTCCTCTTAACCAAGGCTCGGACGCACCCGCACCTAGGTCCGCCTGAGCCTGTATCTCAGGGCAGCCCTGCACAGTGCTGGACTCGGGAAGGGTCCGTTTGCAGCACGGAGCCCCCACAGCCCCCCTGCTAGCTGCCCCCTGCTCCCTGTGACCCAGAGCTCCCCACCACCCCCACCCTGTGATGAGCAGCGCTGACTTGAGCACTTTCCTAAACAAACGTCTACCAACCATTAAAACCACCAAAGACTCTTCCTGAGTTCTACCTGGATGAAAACAGACCCACGCTGTATTCACTGAAAACCCGACTCACAGCCAGCTTCTCCTCCCCGTCGTCCTCACTGTGCCACTCGGACTCAGCGTCTGTGGGCTCCACGGCGCCCGTGATGAATTCTCGTCTCTGGGGAAAGGGGACAGGATCAGACCCACCCAGAGGGTTCAGAAGCACGACAGGCAGGGCGACAATCCGGCGAACGGCCATGCAAAGACTAAGACTGGGTGCTTCTACACCTGTCATTTTAAAATTCTACATTTACAAAACAGTTTCTAAGTTTTAGAGCATAGCAAAAGCTTTCCTGGATTCAGCAGCCAAGCTAGAGCTTCCCACGGACACCGCCCGCACCCGTCGGCCCACCTTGTCAAAGAGCGGCTGGTAGAGAGCAGCATACTTCCTCTCCAGTCCGTGGACCTCTTCATAGAACTTGGCCTCTATGTGTGCACACTTCACCTGGAGCTGCTTCAGAGCATTGATTCTTCTTTTCACGGCTTTCGGTAAGCTATACAAAGAGAACGAGACACACCGCCTGTGTCTGCAACATGAGGCCACAAGCCTTCCACTGCATCTAGACTCTGTCAGATTAACATGGAACGAACATTCTCACACTATGGGAAAGCAACCGTTTGAGATTAGCCTTTGGTTTTCGATACCCAGGGCTACTGCATGCACAGAAGCCCTCGAATCAAGTCATCTTTCTTGAGGGCCGACGACCCTGAAAATTTTGTAATTCTACTTCTAAAGAATTTATCCTGAAGAAGTAACCAAGCTCTTAGGGGCTACGATGTCCACTAGCATAGTATTTGTTAGACTGAAGAACTGTAAACAGTTTCATAGCTTAAAACACAGCGTGTCGTACAAGGTTTCAAAGATGACTTAGTGCCACATGGACCACTTATTTAGTGATCAAGAGAAACTGAACAACCAACCAGAGGAGTCTAGTATGATTCTCTGTGGCTTTCAACACTTTTCTATACTTAAAATGGTTTCTGCTGTCACTGTAGTCCACGCAGGGACTACACGCACCATGTTCCGAGCATAGGTGCTAGGACCACTGCAGGGACCAATCAAGGACCTAACAAAATAGCAGACGACGCCGACAATGGCAACTCTTTTCTGTGTTATACAATTTAAACTCAGTTTCTTCATTTTGCATATCTCCCTAATGCCACAAAAACGAAAAAGAAACATAGTGAAACTGGGCCTTGGCCACTTCACAGCTTCCCCCTGGGAGGTACTCCACATGTAGCGTCTCCAGAGCAGGAACGTTCCCATCCTCACACAGCTCTCACTCGCCTATATTTAAAAGACAGGCTGGTGTGTGCATTTACAAATCAGAAGATAACGTTTCTCCCCGAGAGACTCGTTTCTTGAGTGAAGGCCTCCCTGATACACCTAGTTTCTAAACCAGAAAAGTGGCGAACGGGAATCCTTCTCAACTGCTGCCACTCCTACTCTCCGTCAGTGAAGCCCATCTGGTCCCCTGACCCTGCCTCACTGAATCCCACCTGGTCCCCTGACTCTGCATCCCTGAAGCCCAGCCAGTCCCCTGACCCTGCATCCCTGAAGCCCAGCCAGTCCCCTGACCCTGTATCCCTGAATGCCAGCCGGTCCCCTGACCCTGTATCCCTGAATGCCAGCCGGTCCCCTGACCCTGTATCCCTGAATGCCAGCCGGTCCCCTGACCCTGTATCCCTGAATGCCAGCCGGTCCCCTGACCCTGTATCCCTGAATGCCAGCCGGTCCCCTGACCCTGTATCCCTGAAGCCCAGCCGGTCCCCTGACCCTGTATCCCTGAATGCCAGCCGGTCCCCTGACCCTGTATCCCTGAATGCCAGCCGGTCCCCTGACCCTGTATCCCTGAATGCCAGCCGGTCCCCTGACCCTGTATCCCTGAATGCCAGCCGGTCCCCTGACCCTGTATCCCTGAATGCCAGCCGGTCCCCTGACCCTGTATCCCTGAATGCCAGCCGGTCCCCTGACCCTGTATCCCTGAAGCCCAGCCGGTCCCCTGACCCTGTATCCCTGAATGCCAGCCGGTCCCCTGACCCTGTATCCCTGAATGCCAGCCGGTCCCCTGACCCTATATCCCTGAATCCCAGCCGGTCCCCTAACCTGGCACCCATAACCCTAGCTGGTCCTCCGACCCTGCATTCCTGAATCCCAGCCAATCCCCTTAACCTCCATCCCTGAATGCCAGTGATTCAACGTTCAAGAACCTTGCAAAATGTTTCCCACTAATTAACCCTCACAAAACCCTTTAAAAAGAAGCACGTGCCCCAGAGAGACAAAGGCCCAAAGGACATCATCAAGTAGTGATGGGGGCAGGTACCATCATGTTGAGGGCAGGGCACTCCACAAGACCAAATCCTGACTGGGCTGTAAGCTGAGGGCCAGCCATAGTCCAACCTTCCAGAAAGATGCCAGACAGGCAGGGAAAAGCTAACTGTCCTCCACAATATGAGTGGTCTGCACCAGTTTTTCTTTTTTAAATATGTTATTGTCCTTTACGTGAAAGTTCACAATCCAAGTCAACCTGCCACATAAAACTCTGCACACCCATCACCGTGCCAACCGTAGCTGCTCTCCTCCCCTTTCCACCCTGCATTTCCTGTGTGCCTGCAACCACTCCTGTTCCTGCCCCCACTTCTCCCCCCGGACGGGAGCTGCTCAAATAGCCTTTTGTGTACAGTTGAGCCAAGGTGCCCACTCCTCACCAGCATCACTCTGTGTCTCACAGTCCAGTCCAATCTCTGAAGATTGGCTTCAGTACTATTTTCAGCTCTGGACTAGCAGACAGAAAACTCGGGGCCATGTGCTCAGGGGACCCTCCAGCATGATGGACCATCAAATGTGGTCTTTTAATAGAGCTCCAGTTCTGCACACCCATTTTTCTCCTGCTACATCAAAGACTCCACGCTGTATTCCTTGTCAAGAGCAGTCACTGGCAGTAGCCAGGCACCACCTAGTTCTTACTGTCTGGTGCTGAAGTAGTCTCGGGATCACATGGCCCCTCCTGTCTCCTGGGCTCATATTTTCCTCATGTCTTTGATGTCCTTTGTTCTCCACTCCAGGTGGGTTGGGACCAACTGATACTACTTACATGGCTACTCACTAGCTTTCAAGACCCCAGACACCACTCACCAAAACGGGATGCAGAACATTTTCTTAAACAGCAAAGAAACAAACTTAAGTTACGCCTATTGACCTCAAGTTCCCCTAAACCCACAGTCCCTGAACCCCTGTTCCTGAGTCCTTCCAAACGCTGGGGTTGTATTTAGGAGGCCTCTCAAGTTTTTGGTGCAGTCCAGGCGTGCTGACCTTCCTTCTCTGTGTGCAGTCCTTCCCTCTGCACCAGCTTTGCTGCATAAAGTGACCAGGACCAGATGCAGGGAGTCACAGGCCAAGGTGGGGTGGGGGGCTCTCAAAGCTCCTGCAGGAGCCTCGGGGAAGAGAAAACCACCGTCCCTCTCTGCCTGGGGCATCGCTTCCGGCCCACTCCCTCCTGGCCTCCCACCTGACTATCAAGGCCTCTCAAACCTCGACAGGGCAGCACGATGGAGGCTCTGTGCGGAGTCCAGTACAAGGACTGCGACACTGAGCTCTGCAGCCTGGCAGGCAACAGGTAGCGTCTGTGGGCAGAAAGTGCACTCTCTCCCACCCTGAGAACTGGAGAGCAACCTTTTCCCTGTTTTTCACTCTGTTCTTCTAAGTTGTCTCAAACTCTCCCTCACTGTGTACTCACGTTTCAATGTAGCTCGACGGAGTGTGAGAGACGTTTTCAAGCTGTTCTTGTAAAGCTGCCAAAACTTGAGGATTCTGCATCACCTGATCTGTGAGCTTTTCTGGGAAGAGTTAAAAACAAGGCCAAAACCATGGAAAATGTGCTCACCCTAGAAGTGGCAAGAGCTGCACACCCCCGAAGCGCACATCTACAAGCGTAGTGTGCCTGCATCAACTTCTCTGGAAACACCGCAGTCGTGGGCACTCCACAACCCAACTGGTCACGTACCTCCGGACAGGCCACAAGAGTGACAGAGAACACATGGTGTGTGTTCTAGAAATCGGGAGACACAGCTAAATGCGAGGCAGGAGCAGGACGAGGTCCCGCATCCAGATGTGGGTCGAGCTTTAACCCCTCCATCTGTCCATCTACCCTACTGGCACAGCTTAGGTGTTGCTGTGATGCTGGAGGCTACATGACCAGTACTGAAACGCCACAGGGTCACCCAGCAGAGGTTCCAGATGAGCTTCCACACTGACACCAACCAGGAAGGACAACCGTGCGGTCTGTATCTGGAAAAAAGCTTAGGCCAGGAAAACCTGGGGAACACCGGGAAACGCTGTCTGACACGGCACCAGGAAGGAGCCCTGCACGGTGGATGGCACTCAGAAGACAACTGGGGAAGAGCTGCCTCTTTGAAGGAAAATCGATCTTAATGACAGGATGGAGTTCAGCTTTCAGGATTGTCATTTCCAGCTGTGACAAGACTCAAAATGCGAACAGCTTCAAACATTCATTAATAAATGGAATGTCATGAGTCCAGGGAAACTGGGTATCGTCAAAAATGAAACGGAACACATAAACATCTTCCAGTCTGTGCCTTAACAAGCTGAACTACCCCGGGTACTGGCCACTTGCAATCTGACAACCATATGCCAAGAATGACAATTTGAGAGGAATGGTCTCGAAAGGACCATTCCAACACCTGTCCCCAAGGATGACACATCAGCAACAGGACAACAGCCATACTCCTAGAACGAAGGTCGGCTAATACAACTATTACCCAAATTTATGCACCAACCACTAAGCCAAAGATGAGGAGGACTGTTACCCACTTTGGCAGACTGATAACTGATTTCACGTGCAGTCAAGATGCAACATGAACTGCTGGTGACTGGAGTAAGAAAGCTAGAAGCAAAGAACTGGTAGCTGGAAAACATGACCTTGGTGATAGCAACAAGGGCCAGAAAACCCAGACTGAATTTTACAGTCTCAGTCACTTCACTGCAAATACCTCTGTCCACCACATAAACGGTAACTCTACACATCAAGCTCACAGGATGAAACACATGGGAATCAAATCGACTACATCCCTGGGAAGAGACCGGGAGAAGCTCGGGGTCGTCCATCAGAGCCAGGCCGGGGGCTGACTGCTCTCACACAGCTTGAGGATGGGATTGAAGAAAACCTGAACCAGCCCACGGGACCCAAGCACAACCCTGAGTACACCACACTCGCATTTGGATGGAGTACGGGGGAGTCAGCCGCCCCGACGCGTCTGTCAGCAAAGGCCTGCGTGTTGCTAGGACACTGGGAGCTAGGCCACCGGTGTTTAGGAACCTGCACAGCCACCCATGGGGGACAGGTTTCAGCTGAGCTTCCAGACTCAGAAAGGCTAGGAAGAAGGACCCGGCAGTCTACTTCTGAAGAGAATTGGCCAGGGAAAACCTTATGAAGAACAGCGGAACAGTGTCAGGTACAGCGCCAGAAAATGAGCCCCCAGCTGGAAGGCACTCAGAGGACGACATGAAGAGCGGCCTCCTCAACGCAGAGTCGATATTAATGATCTGATGGAGTCAAGCTTTCAGGACCTTCGTTTGCTGATGTGGCACGATTCAAAATGAGAAAAAACAGCTGCAAAGATCCATTAATAAACTGGAATATGGAATGTATGAAGTACAAATCTGGGAAACTTAGAAATCATCAAAAATGAAATAGAATGCATAAATATCAATACCCTAGGCATCAGTGAGCTGAAATGGACTGGTACTAGCCATTTTAACAGGACAATCATGTGGTCTACTATGCTATGAATGAAAGCTTGAAAAACAGCAGTGGTGTTGCATTCACTGTCACAAAGAACATTCTGAGATCTGCCCTGAAGTAAAATGCTGTCGGTGGTAGGGTAACACTCATATCCCTACAAGGAAGGCCAGTTAACATGACTATTATTCAAATTGATGTACAAACCACTGAGGCCAAAGATGAAGAAATTTAAGATTTTTACCAGCTTCTGTAGTCCGAAATTGACTGGACATGCAATCAGGATGCACTGATAATTACTGGTGACTGGAATGCAAAAGCTAGAAACAAAGAAGCAGCAGCAGTTGGAAAATACAGCCTTGGTGACAGAAATGATGCTGGAAATCGCATGACAGAGTTTTGCAAGACCAACAACTCATTCACTGCAAATACCTTTCTCACCAACACAAACGCTGACCGTACAGATGAAATACACAGGAATCAATCAACTACGACTGTGGAAAAAGACAATGGAAAAGCTCCATGTCAGCAGTCAGAACAAGACCAGGTACTGCACTGCAGCACAGACCATCAACTGCTCAGATGCAAATTCAAACTAAAACACAATAAAATTAGAACAAGTCCACAAGAGCCAAAGTATGACCTTGAGTCTATCTCCCCTGAGTTTAGAGACCACCTCAAGAACAGATCTGATATGCTGAATGCTAATGACTGAAGACTGGACGAGCTGGGGAACGACATCAAAGACATCACCCATGAATAAAGCAAAATGTCATTAAAAAGATACGAAAGAAAGAAAGAACGAACCAAACTGGATGTCAGAAGAGGCTCTGAAACTTGTTATTGAAGGTCCAGTAGTTAAAGAAAAAGGAAGGTATGATCAAGTAGAAGAACTGAACAGAAGATTTCAAAGAGCAGCCCTAGAAGACAAAGTGCTATAATGACATGTGCAAAGAGCTGGAGATGGAAAAACCAAAAGAGAAGAACACACTCTGCATTTCACAAGCTGAAAGAACTAAAGAAAAAAACTCCAAGCCTTGAGTTGCCAATAGTGGAGGAGTCTACAGGGAAAATATTAAATGACTCAGGAAGCATCAAAAGAAGATAGTGGGCACGCACAGAGTCATCACACCAGAAAGAACTGGTTTAGGTTCAGCCACATGGTACGAAGAGGTAGCGCACGACCAGGAACTGCTGATACTGAAGGAAGAAATCGAAGCTGCACTGAAGGTACTGGGGAAAGCAAGACCCCAGGAGTCGACGGAGTTACCAACTGAGATGTTTCAACAAACTGCTGCAGCGCTCCAAGAAGGGCTCACTTGTCTAGGTCAAGATATCCGGAGGACGGCTGCCTGGCCAGCTGACTGGACGAGATCCCTATCTACGTCCACTCCAAAGAAAGGTGATCCAAATGGACACGGACCTTATTGAACAGCATCGTTAATATCACATGCAACTGAAACGCTGCCGAAGATCTTCCACCCACTGCAGCACGAGTGTATCATCTGATCTCAGACAGTTCCTGGCTGAAAGCAAAAAATGCCAGAAAGATGTTGACCTGCGTTTCACTGATGATGCAGAGGCACTGGACTGTGTGAACCACAACAAATCAGGGACAACACAGAGAAGGGGCTTGCCTGAGCAGTTAATTCTCAAGGGAAACCTGCACGGAGACCAAGAGGAATAGCTGAGGAGAACAAGGGGACACTGCGGTCCCACAGCTCCCCCATGGGCAGCCCTCCAAGCTGAGGTCTCCAATTGCAAGCTCGTCCCACCACAGCTGAGGCTCTGATGGCAATTTGAATTTTGGCACCAAAATCCCACGCATGTGCAAACCAGGATCTCGCTGCGTGTCAGGATTTAAAGAGCTGTACCTGGAACGTGACCTGGACCTGAACTTCAAGAAGGGAAAGCATCTCCGCACCCAACACACAGTGGTGTGAGACTCCACTTCAAAAGCTTGAGTTCCCTTCCTTAGCAGTATGACTCAGTACCTGGATCTCTAAACACAGGCAGGGAAGGGCTTGGGGGTCTCAGCTTTTCGGTGCCAATTCCCACCTACTGGTGACCAGAGGACAGAAAAGCTCCCTGCTCTGTGGGGCACGGAGTTCTCGGTCTTTCGGCTGCTCAGTTCCAGATGCTCCTAATTAAAGAAAACAATAAACTTCTCCTTTTATTTCTCTTACAACTGGTGGTGTGGTGCTCGCCTTATTTTGACTGAGTAATAAGAGAGAACAAGAACTCACATTCGGCTACAGTCTGAAGTCTGTCGGTGTGCATGTCAGGATTGTATCCTTTCACCACACTTACTCAATCTGTACCTTGAGCCAATAATATGAGAAGCTGCACTCTATGAAGAACAGGGCATCAGGACCGGAGGACGATTCATTAACAACATGCAATACACAGACGGTACAACCCTGCTTGGTGAAAAGTGAAGAGAATTTGAACCACTTACTGATGAAGCCCAAAACCTACAGACTTAAGGACAGATTATACTTCAACATCAAAAAAACCAAAACCCTCACATCTGCACCCAAAGCATTAAAGTTGTCCAAGATTTCATTCGACTTGGGATCCACAGTCAACATCCACAGAAGCAGCAGACTGCATTGGGCAAATCTGCTGCAAATGACGTCTTTAAAGTTTTGAAAAGCAAAGATGCCACTGTGGAAACAGGTGCACATGATTCAAGCCGTGGAGTCTGCAATCGCCTCTCATGTACGAGCAGGCTGGTCAGTGAGTATGGAAGACGGAAGAAGGACTGACGCCTGTGGATTACGGCACTGGCCAAGAACACAAACTACACCACGGACTGCTGCAAGAACAAGCAGAGCTGTCCTCGAACACGGCCAGAAGGCTCCTTAGAAGCAAGGAGGGCAGGACATGTTATCAGAAGGGATCAGTCCCTGGAGAAGGACATGAGGCTTGGTAAAGCAGCAAGTCAGGAAAAACAAGACAGGCTGACCCACAGCCACAGCAAGGGGCTCGGGCAAAGACTGTGGGCACACGCGGGATGGGCAGGGCTTTGTCCTGTCGGACCCTGGGTCCATTGGAGCTGGAACCACCTCGAAAGCACCCAGCGACAGCACCGCCACAGCTTCAACGGGGTGCTGTGAACACAGCGGGACAGGGACACTGCTCCACAGCTGACAGCAGCCCTTTATCCACGACGCCAACTTTCGTGGCTGTGGTGACAGCACCGTGGAGATAAGACTTTATCCTTGTGTTCAGGTTACATGGTTTTTTCAAGTCAAGAGAGTCCAGAAGGCCACTACTTGCTTTCAAACAGTTCAGGGAAAAAAAAGTGACTACACAGATTTACAAATGGCTGGTCATCAGCCTCACAGCTGACCGGTAGGTAGGCAAACAAGGTTCACCGGCTGACTCTTCTCAGACTGTCTAAGACTGTTTTTAAATGAGATGTGCATTGGTTTTCGGTTCCGTCACTCTTCATCTGCTAACACCCCGCAGCGCAACATCACTTTCCTTCTCTTATGGTACGAACAGCTCCTGAGAGGAGGCCCCGCCACCCGCCGTGGTGACGTCCCTGTCCCACACACCGAGCTCACCTGTGTCACGGGCATCTTTAGCAGCTTCCCAGGACTCTGACGGGGCCCCACCTGAGGAACTGGAGGAGGGTTGACAAATGTTACTACTGAGAAAGCTCAGACTGGCTTTCTGAAAACTCCATCTTTATCACATGAAGTTACCCTGTGTGACAGCTGACATGTTATGGCTGTTGCTGAAAACAAACCTCCGCTCCAGACACGTGTGTCAGCATCCTCCACAGTTCTGATTTCCGGCCCTGGCCAAAGTGTCTTAGTCTCTTCCTGCAACTTCTTCAAAAATCTACTCCAAGCTCTCAAACCAAAGCCAACTACCCCGAAATGAAATAAAACATATCACTGTTAAGAAATTGTGTCCATGGAGTCTCTGTAAGCTATCCATAAGGCCAGTCTCTAACAAACTATTAACATTAACTTCAAATCCCAGAACCCACTATACAGTCAAAACAGTCTGGTATTGGTACCACAGCAGATACGCTGACCAATGGAACAGAATTGAGAACCCACATGTAAATCCATCTGCCTATGGCCACCTGATCTTTGACAAAGACCTACCGTCCATCACGTTGACACTGTTCTTGGCAAATGGTACTGGCAAAACTAGGCAACCATGTACAAAAACAACAGAACAGGACCCACACCTCACAGATACACAGCCACTAGTTCAACATCAAAGATAAAATACAAAACCAAATACTATAAAGACCATAGGAAAAAAAATAAGGTCAACACTAGAAATCCTAGTAAATGACATTAACAGGATACAAATCACAACTAACAACACACGAACCCCAGAAGATAAGCTAGATAAATGGGAATGTCTAAAAATTAAACATGCTCATCAAAAGGCTTCACCAAAGAATGAAAGGAGAACTTACAGACTGCGAAAATTTTTTTATTATGATAAACTCAACAAAGGCCTAATCTCTAAAGTCTACAGGAAAATCCAATAGCTCTACAGTGAAACAGTCAGTCATCCAGTTAAGACATGTGCAAAGGACAGGAACAAGGCACTTCATCCAAACAGACACCTGAGTGGCCAACAGACACCCGAAGCCATGCCGCTGATCACCAGAGATATGCCCATCACGGCCACAAGGGGCTACCATCTCCCTGAGGACTACGGACAGGAATAAAAAGAGGGGTGCACGGAGATAGGAACACCGACAGACTGCCGGTAGGAACGCAAAACGTACAACCGTTTAGAAAATGATACGGTGCTTCCTAAAAAGCTAGAAACAGAACCATCACATGACCCAACAATGCCCACTCCTAGAAATATACCTAGAGAAACAAGGGCCATCGCAGAAGAGAAACACACATACCCGTCTTCGCTGCAACACTGTTCCCAAGAGCGGAATGATGACAACCACCTAGGTGCCAATCAACAGACGCAGGGGTCCACAGACTACAAAGACCGCCCATCATGTGCGCAAACCCCTAGAAAAAGTGCTACGTCCCTCCTTGCTGAGTATCACTACAGTCACCTTTGAACAACTCTCCTTGGGAAGCTGTGCACTGATGCCAGTGCCTAGCCCACCCTTCAAAGCAATTTTGGAACTCTTTCTGGAATGGCCATCAGGGCTGAATGTCATCCAAATGCCTTCCTTTCAAGATTTCCTTTGAGTAAAGAAAAAAGTCACTGGGGGACCAGATTGGGTGAGGACAGAGGGTGTTCCAATACATTTTATCTGTTTGCAGGCTAAAAACTCCCTCATAGGCAACTAGACAATTCAGTTCACGAATCTGCCACTGTGTGCACTGGCCTTTCCAGAAAAGGGTTCCAAAACTGATCTGAAGAGTAGACTAGGTGCTGGGATCGGTGCACAGCTTCCCAAGGAGAGGACTTCCAAGGGGACTGTAATGATGTTCAGCAATGAGGGTCAGAGCACTTAAGTTCTTGGACTTGTCAGACCTCGTGTTATACACGCACACAACAAAACACTGCGCCTCAATGAATAATCATGAATCTGCAAAGCATTTCACAATTAGCATTAACACAGATTATAAAGAAAAGGTTCCACACACTACTTTGGTGAGTAGTATCCAGGGTCTTAAAAGCTTGTGAGCACCCGTTTCTCCTGTTCACACTCCATCTGAAGCAAGGGCGAAGGGAGAAAAGCAGCAACACAAGGGAAAGATGAGTCCAACGGACCAACCAACCCCAACCAGCACAGCCTCCAGCAAACGGGGTCCAGTTACCAGTTCTGACTGCTCTGATAGGGATCACAACAGAGGATCTTACATACAGCTGGTTCAGCTGGACAACCACGTAAAACTTCATTCTAACTCAGAAAAAAAGACAGACCAGACTCACTGGTCTGACCGAGACTGGAAAAACCTGTGAGTGTGGTTGCTGGACACCCCTAACTTATTAGTGAGGTCACTCCCAAAAGCCACCTTTCAGTTTGAGATTAGATAGGCCCATGAAGAAAAAGGAGCTTAAAAGGGCAAAACCAGCCCAGGGCCATGGATGACACAGCAGGAGGGGACAGGAAAGCTGGTTAACAGGGGACTGACGGTCAAGAAGAGATGAGAACTGACATGTGGGGTTGGCAACCAAGGTCATAAAACTACATGCATGTTCACTGTTTAATGAGAAACTAGTTTCCTCTGTAAACCATCTGAAGCACAATTAAAAACTGTGCTCACCAAAAATAAACCCTAGCAAACATCATACACACAGAATGTGAGCAGCACTTGATCTTCAGGATGATCCAAAAGACGATCAGCTGTCAACTGAGCCCAAAAGGCTGGGGTTTGCTGTCGAGCTGACATCGTGCCTTCCCCTCCCAGGGGTGTCAAAGCTTGAACCAAAGATCCCTTTCCCCAGTGGTATGTTAGGCACCCATCCCGGAGATACACTGCCTGCGATCAGACAGACACTGCCTTCCATCTGAAGCAACGTCTCATGGGTCCCGGTAGGCAGAAAACATGCCACCAGTTAGAGCTGCCCGTGTACCCGCCCAGACTTGGAGGCTGTTTCACGGAAACAGGGCATGGCTTGGGATCACCAACAAGCTTTTAAAACGCCAATTAAGAAAGTCAACTGGGCTTACCTGTTATCTGCCATCTGAATGTTTTTATCTCCTACAAACGAAAAAGAGTTGCGGTAATTAGCACTTTTTTAAAATTCAAGAACAAAACTCTGTTACAATATACTTGAACAGAGGTCGTGGGTGGGGACAAGGCTGACCAGAAGTGGCACAAAAGAACGTTGTTCTAGGGCAGGCACTCTAGACTGGGCTGGGGCTACGGGTCCCTTGATGTCATAACTCACTGAATCGCACCCCTAAAGTCTGCATTTCAGTGTGCGCAAACCTGGTTCCCTACGAACCCTCTCTTGTCTAGGTAAACATACAGTGGTCAGTAGGCACTAGGGAGGGCTAAGGGGTATGGAGCTTCTGTCTGAGGTGATGAAAAAGCCTCTGAAACACACAGTGGTGGTGGTGGCTACACGACCAAAATGAAAGCCACTGAACCCACTGTACACTTAGAAATGGCTGAAGTAACAAATCCTGGTATACCTGTTTTGTCACAAGTAACAAAACCATCCAAACCATTCAACCCAAACCCACTGCTGTCAATTACAGCTGACCCTACAGCAGAGGGGAGAATCGCCCCAGAGGGTCCCTACAGGAGAGTGGAGAACTGCCCCAAAGGGTTTCCACAGGAGCAGCTGGCAGGTTTGAAAGTCAGGTCTTCAGGGTAGCAGTCAAGCATGTAACCACCGTGCTACCAGATCCCTTAAACGCATCTCACGTAACAACCACCTAACTGAAGAGCCACTGGACGCAAGACCAACGGGAACTGGATCACCAAAGCCCCTGGACCCCTCCCACACACTGCCTGCATTTCAGAGCCTCTGCCAGGAGAGTGACCACCAGCTATTTCATGCTCAGGTAACTTAGCAAAACCCCAAGACCTCACTCACAGAACCTAAGAATAAAATAAAATACAAATTGACCATATAACTCAACAAAAGTTTACAATCTACAAAATGTTTTACACTTATCAATTCCCTTATTCTAATAACAGGTTTCTTTCAATAAATTTTTCAAAAAGCTAAAAGGTTTAATTAAGAAAGCAAATGAAAACCAGAAAGTAAAAAATCATACCAGCAAAGATGGCAGCAGCAGACCACGGCCACAGACCACCATCCTGCCAGATGCCCAACTGAGACCCGCCCATGGAACTGTGATTTGTAAACCGGTTAAGGGTCCCCGCTCTTTCGGCCCAGGCCCAAGCGCATCCCCCAGAAGTGCAAACCCTGCCCTGTCTACGCTGCCCGCCTCCGCAGCTTCCCAGCTGACACGCCTTTCCAGTGCTATCAGGGTACGCACACATTTACACTGTTTTCACGTATTACACGTCAAGTGCAAGACAGGCACGTCTACAGAACACTCTTCACAACAACATCCTAAGCATGAATACACTTCCCGGCTACACAGTGAAGGTGTCTCTTCTCCCTGTTCTACACCTCTGACCATGTCTCTGTGGACACTTCTTAGTTTGTACACACACGCCCTCCACTGCCCCACTAGTCTTACTTTAAAATTGCAGCAACAGGACTCCGGGTCAATGCATACCAATGGACCCTAATACACACTACTAAAACGGTGTGTCAGCGACAGTAACTGTAATCTGGCTACGTAAGGTGAGTTGCCCACAGCCCACCACACCACCCCCAGACTGCACACACTACAGGAAGTGCTCCGGGGACCTGCTCTCCCGGCAGCCACAAGCAGCTTTCACCAACCAGACTGCGGTGCCAACGCAGCCACATCGCACTGCAGTGCTTCCTTTGCTCCCAGGGGCCTCTATGCCTGGCACTTTCACTTTTTGCTCATGTCTCCTCCACCAGGAAGGGCCTGTCCCAGGTGACAGCAAAGAAACACAAGGCAAAAGTGCAGCACCTAATCCAAGGTCACACGGCTGGTTAGTGGCGGCCTCCGTCCACACCTAACCTCTCCACACTACCTGCTGCCGCCCACTCCAGCCTCTGCCTGCTCGATACGGAGATGATTCAACGAGTGATGAGACGAGAGGCATCAGCTCAGCCAGGGTCTGCAGGCTGCACCTAAAGGCAGTCCCCAGAAACTCCCTACGACTAGAAGCAACTGAGTCCCACTCACCATGCAGCCCTGGTCTCAGGCCCAAGGACTTCCCATGTGCAGAACAAGCAAACACCACAGGCGGGATCTAGGCCAGAGAAAGTCAACTTCCCCTGGAATGGAACACACTCAACTCAAAGTCCCTCCATCCGCTGATTCAACATCACCTGCAGGAATGCGAGTTCTCCTCAGATTATTGTCGGTAACACAACAGCAAGATGGTTAAGTTAAACTTGATGCGTTTTGAAGTACTAAGTCAAGGACAGAAAAACAAAGCTTAAACAATGGAAACACACAGACTCCCCCCTCCACGACCTACACACACATAACTAGTAACTCAGAGTGATCTAGGGCTGAACCCCGTCCCTCTTCCCCAGCCGTGGAACCCCAGGTCACTGCTCTGCCCCTTATCTGTAACCTCGATGACTGTACCCACTGGAGAGGCTCCTGGGAAGACACACCACAGGGGCCGACAGACAGTGGCCCCAGCACCCCCTTCCCACTTTTGTAACTCATATCTTCATCAACCGTTCCACCTGCTGCCCAAGAAGACACCCACAAAGCAAGGCCGCGGGACACTGTGCTCTCTGTGTGACGAAACACGAGTGGTGACTGTGTCAACAAGCTAGCTCCCCATCAGTCACGTTTCCCCACCACACAGTGGCTCTCTCATTTACTGTTCAGCAGCCTTAATGCTTTTCAAGTAGAAAGCTGAGTTTTGATCTGGAGAGGGAAGCCACAGCAGTCCAGGTTCTCTCCCAGGCCCAAATCTGTGACTACAACTACAATTTTCAAACTGGCTTGGTGGCACACTGCCACTGGGACACAAGTGAATGTCCTGAATTCTGTGAAACATGTCAACAGACTTATTTATGGATTATTTTCACCTTTAACCCCCCAACTGTTCCCACAGTGAAGCAAAATCTATAATTTTGTAGCCAAGTATCCAATGTAACTTAAATTCCTGATTTTTAACTCAAAATTGTACAGTTAGAGTAACCAGATCATCTCAAATGAGCCCACCTGTGAGAAACAAAGGTGGAGTGATCTGTTTAACATGGTCGACTACAAGTGAAAGACCTTTTACACATTATTCTAACACAGTGATGGGTCCCAGACATCCAGTCAAGACATAACTGGGTGATGAGAATCAATGTACAGAAAACTCACGTCTGAACAAGACTTCTGTGCACAACTCCTGTCCCAAAGTGTGGCAGTTACGCCAACTGCAGCGTAACAATATCAGTGTCGCTCCCATAGAGGCCAAAGGACGGTGGCAGTCTGGTCCTTCTCCACCCAAAGAGCCTGCTCAGCTGGGGATCGCAAAGCCAAACCTCCTGGAGTCCTGAATCGTAACACCCCTCGGGAAGGTCAGAGCACACATCTATTTCTCCTAAGCACCATCAGGACACCTGTTGGGATACCTGATCGCCCCCGCCCCCCGTGTGCTGAGTCTGGGAACAGCCCAGGTCTCCGGCACACTGTCATCACATCAGCAGGCTCGGCATCCAGGCTCTTACTCCATTTCCTGTGAGCGGAAGACTGTCAACTGTGTTGGGTTAAATGTATCAACAGGTAAGTGAAATACATCCTGAAATGAACAAGCAAATCACTTACGTATTCTTTCAAGTTAATAGAAAATTTTGTTCATCAATCACTTCTTCATTTATATTTATACCCTGAGCAAATTAAAAAAAAAAGGCTGAAACTGGTTTTAAGCATATTAAAAATTTCAGTTCCGAAAGGGCCATGCATATCAGAGACTACATCAACAAGAGACCAGAACTAGACGGTGCCTGACCACCACCAAAGACTGCCCTTACAGGGAACTCAACAAAGAGATCCTGACGGAGTGGTTGAGATGTGCGGTACAGAACCTGAACTCCAGTAAAGAGACCAAGTCTGATGGTCTGACAAACCAGAAGACCGGGAGACTGGTGCCCACACTCTCTGTTAGTCCAGGACTAAAACCATGCTGCAAGCCAACTCCTCAGACAAAGATTGAACTGGTTTCTAAGACAAAACAGCACTGGTGAAGGGTGTGCTTCCTGGCCTGGGCAGATACAAGAGACTATCCAGGCAGCTCCTGCTTGGAGGTGAGCAGAGATGACAGAAGGGGACAGAGGCTGGTAAAACAGACAGGCAGATACTGGGTGGAGAGGAGTGTGCTGTCACAGCATGGGGAGAGCAGCCAGAGTCACATGGCAAAGGCTGCATGTCCGTTTTCACTCTTTCAGCTTGTCTGGAAGTTTTCATGATGATTTTCTTTCATAATGAACTGTCCCCCCACGGCATGATACGTGCGTCTTACGTAGGAGGCCCGAGCCCTGCACAGGCCTGGTGTGAAATATGCTAACCCAGGACAGCGTGAACACACACATGGCTTGGGGTAACACACATGGTATGGTGTTAACCCAGGGCAGCGAGACACATCTGCACACACGCACCCCCACCCCCTCCGCGGTATCTGCAGTCACACAGGCAGAGAGTGCCACTTCCTGAGTCACGTCTGCTCACCCGGTCTCCTGTGATCGCTATCACCGGGCCACAGCGGGCCATCTTTCTTCAGAGACTTGCTGGAGCAGGAAGAGAGCAAAACACTATTTCCTTTCTTAACCGGGACGCTCAGCCTTCCACTCCAGCAGTGACCCTTCCTTGTTGCAGACGGTTTCCTCGCTGACCTCCGCTCTCTATACCCTGTAGTTCATTACTGGGAGACAGACTAACATCAACACTGGAAGCTGTTCTGACTCCAGTGTTTTAAGAGCCTGTGACGGTTTTATGCCCTCTTGAGCCTGCTTAAATTGGAGACACCCAAGTCCCACTTCTTCATACCACTTTTTTCCTCAAAAGCCCTTCTCGCCATGTAACTTGTTTACAAGATCCTTCCCAACAGAAACGTCCACCTAGGAGGACAGGACTGTCTGCTTTGTTCAGCGCCACAGCCCAGGAGCTAGGGCCGCACAGAAAGTAAGCGGCAGACCCAGGACCACTTGCCCACTGAGCGAAAAAAAAGATGCAAAGCATTCCAAGTTACTATGCAGTACTGGAGGCAACGGCCACTCCTTCGAGGTACAGCACTCAGGCCACACACCCAGAACCAAAGCTCATTTAGCTACAACAGTTCATACACCTGGGAGAGCAAATCCAAGGCCACACAGCAAATGGTCAAGCTCAATCCCATACAGGTCCCAAAGTGACCGTTTGACGTTTCCACGCCACAAACCCCACCGTCTCTCCCATTACACACACTCGGGCTACTCCAAACTCAACGGCAGAGTAACACAACCCTGCTTACACCTGAAGAGTTTAGATTTCCAGAAAATCAACAACTATCAGAGGAAAGCAACTGCACAATGTCACAACCACTTAAAAACTTCAGAATGGTCCAACGAAATTCTTCACTATCCACATCTCAATAAAAGCTTTCCAAGTACCACACACTCCACAGGCAGGAGATGCCGCGACAACTCTAGTTTAGGCCGAGGGCAAAGCAACCAGGACAGATCAAAACAGCACGAGGAGACACAGGCGACTTCCTGCAACAGAGCTGTACCCGCCACTTGCTGCTCCCCCTCTGTGGAAGAGTTCCACAACACATGAGCAGTCTCTTATTCGATGCAGGACTCAAATAAAATCAGTACAAAAGCAGGCACTCCTCCGACAGCACCGCCAGGCCACCTGAGGGAGCACCCGCTCCGAGCACTCAGCCTGTTGGCCTGGAGCCCCACGCTTAATGTGGCCTCTAGTCCCTGGGGAATTTAAAGCACCCTCTCACCCACAAAGTATCTGTCTTACAAAACAAACACATCTCCAGTTCTCGAGCATAAACATACGCATGGTTTTACACTGGTAAAGGCAGTGCATACACTCAAAGGGAAGGCCAGGCACACAAGCACCTCCAAAAGGAAATGCTTCTGAAGGCCACTTCTACTGCAGTACTCATACTACAACCCCAACACTCTGAGAAGCGCAGAATACTGATTCACACGTGCTCACCGACAGGTTACAGAAACCCTGAGGGGTTCAAGGAAAGACGTAAGCTCAAAGCTTCACGTACAAATTCCAGAATGCTGAGTGCATTCCATTGTGCCACACTCCATCTCCACACAAGTAGCAGCCAGCTCACAGATAAAAATCTCGAAGCCCAAGACTCCAGCGACTTTGATATCTACGTGGCTGATGCACAAAATCAACAAGCCCGCAACATTTTTAGGGAACAGCTCACCAATATCATACACCGTTTTCAGATTCAGTGTAAAGGTTATCAAACCTGGAAACAATAAAAACAGATAGTACACAGAATGTAATTTCCCAATTATTACTCTACATTACTTTTAAAAAATAGTACAGGATTCAAATTATAAGACCAAATTCAGAGGAGATGCATTTCCATGCCATTTTATGATCCACTGGTATGCACTGACATTCTGCTTAGGAAACACTTCAACCAGAGGGGAAAATATCCTGCAAACATCACATGCAACAAGGGCTACTGAACTCAGCAGTTCCCTGGTAAAACAATCCATGAACTCGCAGAAGAGGGATCAGAATTCTGGTGAGAACGCTCCTATGCAAACCTGGAAGGCTCAAACCCCTACATCCATTTCATCTACAAAACAAGTCCTTTTGTGTTACTGTAATTCTACGGAAAATTAGGTTTTGTGATAGCATTTTTACTGACCAAAAGGGTCCTAACTGTAATTGATCCTTTCAAAAGTTGGAAGGAATTGGGTAATCTGCCTGCAAAAAAAATGAAAGAAAACCCTTTTCCTATCCCCCAACAAGTAAGAAACCAGCTAATAAAGTGAGAAAACTCACTTTCTGGGGTTTCTTTCTCTTTCTAACTCTACTGCAACAAGTGAAGCTGGTATGTGATTTTCAGACCACCTCCCTGGTCCTCATCTCAGCTCTTGGATGTTTGCCAAATATCCTTATTTTATCCCCACTGTCCTTCCTTCCTCAGAAGGTCCCCTGACATCTACCTATCAATCACTCCTCTGACAGGTGCTGATCACCATTACAAATCACCTCCAGACTCTAGTGTGGGAAGCGTTTCATGCTCTGTGCATCTTTCCAGAAAAGAGGAGCCAGCTCAAGTCCTCACAATCCAGACTTCAGCTAGGCTTAGGGGAACAACAGAAACCTCATTCCCCACTACAATGGCTTTCATTCCTTCTACAAAACCAGTGCATCTGGGCAAAGTTTAAAAAAAAAAAAAAAACACAACACTCAACAAACCCAGCAGAGGTATACTGTTTGTGGAGACACTGAACACTCATTCTGGAGAAACAACTGCTTCAGTGGCTTGGACAGGTCACTAACCTTAACCTCCCAGGGGTCATCTGATAGGAAACAATAGCAGCCACTCTCAGAGGTCACTAGGAAAGGAGTTCACAGACACACACAGAGCAGGGCTCAGAGTACCCTGGCATGTGATAAAGACTAGTACCAGACATAGTGATTATCACCCTATGAGGACAGCCACTTTAAAATATCTCGCAAATGTCTACAACCCAACCTACACACCCGCGCATCTGGAGCCATTTCCACAGGCCTGCTTCTACACAGCCCACTAAGAGCAGGCAGACGGGGCAGGGGCTAACGGCCCTGCAAAGCTGGAAAAGCCAAGCAGCCTGGCTAGGTGACCTAAAGTCTGGCCCCGTATGTTCTAAACTTGGCTGGATCACAGACTCCCTACAGGATGGGAAGAAAGCGATGGGCCCTCCTGGCAGACACACGCACATTCCCCCCCACACGTACTGACACAACACCAGGGGCCTACGTTTCCAATGTCAGAATCAGTTACTGACACTAAGCACATCTGCCTCCCTGATCCCGGACTGGACTTGCGGTGCCACTGCCGAGGTAAGGAGTGACGAAGGTGGAAGGCCTCGTCCGGACCGGAAAGTCCTCTGCTGCAGCAAACAAGAAGCAGTCGAGAAAAGAAGGGAGAGGTTACAGAAAGCGGGCTTGATAGCTTAAAAATACACACCTGTGCAGTACTAACACCCTTGGGCACGTAACAGAGGCTCTCAGTCTCGGAACTGAAAGAAAAACTCTTCCATCCAGGAGGCCTAAAAATTATTCCAAAAACCACCCCAAACAAAAACCCACTGCCGCTGAGTCGATTCCGACTCATAGCGACCCTACAGACAGAGCAGAACTGCCCCACAGTTTACGAGGAGCGCCTGGTGGATGTGAACTGCCGACCTTTTGGTCAGCAGCCACAGCACCTAACCACTGCACCACCAGGATTTCCAAGTATTACTTATCTCTTCCTTCCCCCTACCCCTTGGGAAGAAATATTTTCTCCTCCCTTAAAAAATGATTTCGAACTCACAGTTTGGAAAGACTTGACGTCTGCGACGCCGGGCTTAACCAAGTCCCACCACGCACGCTCCTCTAAGGGGAGTGGAAACCGTGTCCTCTTTGCAGAGCACGTGCTGCCCAACACCCCATTTTTTATGACATAGCGCCCCACAGCAGCTGAGAAGCAACAAAGAGGCCTGTGCCCCCTTGTCGAACGAGCCTCCGACCAACCGACTTTCCGAAAAACAGCCCCGTCTTTAACCTGCTTTCAGCCAACCCGGGCACAGGACCGCGACCATACCGCGGGAAAGCTCAAACTCAGGAAAACAAGAGATCCTGAACGCGGCCACCTGAAAACTGGAAAGCAGCCTCCAACGACCGCTCCGTCAAGCTCAGCCTGCGTTTGCAGCCGGCACGTCAGCCGACCACGTCCGCGGGAGATTTGACTGCACAAGCTCCGGGCGGGAACCGGGGCTCGAGTTCGTCCCCGTCGCCGCAGTCCTAATCTTCCCCAAGGGCAGCGTGTGCGGAGGCCCGCGCAGCCACCGCAGGCCCGCCTAGAGTCGAAGAACAAAGCCGCTGACCTTCAGGGCCGGCGGCGGGGGAGGGGAGGCCCGGCCCGCGGTCCCGGTGGAGCTCAGCCTCGGCGGCCTCACGGCAGAGACGGCCGGGCCCCGCCCCTGGCCCCGAGCCGCCAAGGCTTCCACAAATGGCGCCCTCAGCCTGCCCGCCACGTCCTTCTCTCGCCCGTCGCCCTGCCGGCCCCCAGACCCCGCTGCGCGCCGTTACCAGGCCAGGCGCGCCCCGCGACTCCGCACCTCACGCCTCCTGCGGCAGTGGCTGTGGCGGCGGCGGGTCCTCTTGCTCCGGCTGCGGCGCCGCCGTGGATGCCAATAACGCCGCGTCCCATTGGCCGAACCGCCACCCTGATGCCGGCCCCCACGAGCAAGAGGGACTGCGATTGGGTGAGCGCTGCGCAAGTCAACTACGCCTCAGAGAGGGGAGAAGCGACCAATCCGAGGCCAGGAGAGAGCGCCGTGCTCGGACCGCGGGAGCCGTATGCAAATTAAGCGCGTGGCTGCTTCCCCAGGGCCGCACAGCGTTCCTTCTTCCTCTTTAAAGGGTTGGCGCCCAGAACATTTGCTCATGGCGGGCGGGGGTTTAGGCGCGTCGCGGACCCGGGCCTCCAGTCCCTTTGGTGGCTCCACCTGGCGTCCTGCTCCACCCGTGCAGAACCCTCACACCGGCGCCTTCCGGGTATTGGCACGGCAACTCCCAGGAAACGGGGTGCCGTCTCCCTGTCCCGCATCGTCTGCCTGTGACCTGCCACGCCGCCCTCCTCTGCCACCATATCCCTGTCATCTGCCGCCCACCTTGTCTTCTCCCGTTTGTTTCCGCTCCGGGTCTGAGCTCGTGGTCTCCCGTTGCCTCCCTGCCTCCACTTCCTTTCATCCCCGGCTCTTCTGCCGTCAGACCCCCGCAGGGGGCGCCCCCTCCACCTGGGACCCTCTCTCATCTCTCCTTTCGTGGGGCCGGAGCTTTCCTCCGATCACTGTAAAGGGCCCAGGCGGCAGGTCACCTCCTGCGGGAACCCAGAGGGGATTCCATCCGGCACCCGCGTGGTGGAGACTCACTGCCTCGTGCTGGGGGTGGGAGGAGCGGCGTGCACCCAGCTCCACCCTGCTCTAAGCTCCTGGGTCGCAGCTTGGCGCCTTCCAGACCAAGGCAGGGGGGGCTTTCTGAGAGCCCCCTGATGTGCCAGGGAGATGGGGGGTCTAGGTAGGAGTGAGCACCCCCTCGCCCTGTGCAATCCAGTTCTCTCCAGCCTGCAGCGGTGGCGGGAAGGGGGAGGTCGGAGTCATGGACCCCACATTCTCAGAATCAGTCTGTAGAGAAGCACTGAGCTCAAACTCACGTGGGCAGATGACATGACAGTGTGGCTAGAAAATGATACACCCCTGTGGCCGACTATTTTGGGTGACTCAGCCCGGCAGGCTCTGGCTGGTTGTGTGTCTTTATTTTGCCCATTTTTCCAGAAGTTTTTTTGAAGGGGGGGGATTGCTTTGGAAAAAACTTCTGTTTCCTTTCTTTCCAGCAAATTCTTCCTGTTCTCTGCTGTTTCTAACGGGAAAAGGAAACCTCATAAAGGCTCCCCATTGGGAGCTTGGTAAGGCCACGGTGGAGGTCCGACACCTCAGAGCAAGCAGCTCCTGACGTGTGCCTTAACCTCACGCCTTGGCTGTGACCAGCTGGCAAGCTCAGCACCCCTGTTCTGAGTGCTGGGGGTGGGGCTGGCAGTGTCTGGATTCCCGCCTGTCATCTTTGGCTTTTCTCAGTTGGCTGAGATGACCATACTTGTATTTGGGGGGGTGGTGTTGAGGGTAAGTACAAAGTATAAGGAACGTACAGAGGAGAAGAGTCCAAGTCTTTTCAAGTATCCTTCTACTGAAGAAAATCTCAGATCCATTTGAAGCCCTCAGTCTAGCTGGGCCTGAATTTGGGGGGCGCAATGACACCTAAAGAATATGTGAGGGCACTGAGGTGGTTAGAGCCTCCTCAGAGCTGGCCCTTGGAGCCTATGGGAGCCAGGGCCAGGTGGGCCAGATGGGCAGCAGGGCCTGCTTCTTGGGGGTCCTGTAAGTGGAGTAGCTGTGGGCGGCAGTCTCTCCCCGGGATCACTCCAGAGGTTTGGTGGGGAGTGGAGAACTTGAGAACCTCTACAATGTGTCCTGTGCAGGCTGAATCAGCTCTGGGTCAGCAGGCGGAGCAGTATGGAGCAGGGATCAAGGGCAAGGATTCTGGGGCCACCCCTCTGGAGCCACATCTTTACTGCACGCTGGTCTAGCTGGGAGACCGTGGACAGATTACCATGCTTCTATTTCCTGTCTCTAAGCGGGGCCACTGCCTGCTTCATCACCCCCTTGTCTGTCTGCCTGTGATCATGTGGTGTTGCTGTGATGCTCGACACTGAGCCACCGGTATTTCAAGTGCCACCAAGGTCATCCATGGTGGACGGGTTTTGTCAAAGTTTACAGATTAAGACTAGGAAGAAAGGCCTGGCAATCCGTTTCTGAAAATTAGCCAATGAAAACACAGTAGATCACAACAGAATGTTGTCCGCTATAGCACTGGACCCCCAGGGGTCTGTCAGTTTGTTGAACCATCTGGACTGGAATGTTGCTGGGATGCTGGAAGCTATGCTGTTAGTACTTAGGTACCAGCGGGGTAACCCGTGGTCGACAGGTTTCCCCTGAGCTTCCAGACTCACACACTGGGAAGAAGGACCCAGCAGTCTACATCTGAAAAGAATTAGGAACATCCGAACCCTTAGGAACAGTGGCAGAAGCAGAACATTGGGACCTTCATTTGCTGATGTGGCATGACTCAGAACACCCGTTAATAATCAGAATGTGGGATGTATGAAGCGTGAAGCTAGGACAACTGGGAATTGTCAGACATGAAGTGGCACATGTGAAAACTGATACCCTGAGCTAGAACGGTCTGATACCAGTTGTGAATGGAACAGCCCTGTGACCTACTGTGCTGGTAACGACAACTTGAAGAGCAATGGGGTTGCATCCATCGTCCCGAAGAACATTTCAAGATCTGTCCTGAAGTACAATGCTGTCTGTGCAGTAATACAACATCTATGTGCCTACAAGGAAGACGAATTAATATGACTCCTACTCAAATTTGCACAGCAATCACTAAGGCAAAAGAAGGACAAACTGAAGATGAGCCCCTGGATGGGGAGGCCCTCACGACACACTGGCTGCGGTGACGCACTCCATTGTACCAGTAATCCTCACAAGGACAACATTATGGTCTGTTGTGCGTGGGGGCAGCACAGTGCACGCCAGGAAATACAGTTCAGGGTGGTACCATGCCCTCCAGATACCCCTCCAGGATGGTGAGCCCAGAGCAGGTAGCAGGGTCAGAAATTCGAGGGAGGCAGAGGAGAAGGCAGAGTCTCGGCACCCTCCACTGCTGGCGGGAATGAGGGGCCGTGCCCTGCATGGTTCTAGGATCAAAGTGGCCGTCAAGAAGATGCCCTGACACTGCTCGAAGTCCTCTTGGCCTGGACCTGGCTCCTTTCAGTGGTCTTGGTCCTTCAAGCCATGTGATAGTTAAATCATGTGTCACCTTGGCTGGGGCGTAATTCTCATGTTTAGGCAGTCACATAATGCTGTGATCACTTCCCTGTGGAGGTTCTGTGCACAGTGCCCCTCGTGATGGGATCTGCTGTGTGCAGCCAGTCAGTTGAAGGGGGTTTCCTTGGGCTCGAGGCCTGCATTGGATCTAAGTGGACGTTCTGACAAAGCTCAGCGCTTTTTGCTCATGTTGTATCCTGCACTGGCTGCTCTTTGTCTGACTGCCAGTGCTTGGGACTTGGGCTCGCAGCTTACCTGGGCTCTTGCCTGCTCATTCTGGGATTCGTCACTCTTGGCAGCCTGAGAGCAAGAGCCCTGCTCTCTGGCCTGCCAATCTTGGGTTCTCCAGCCTCCAGGGCTTTGTGGATCAGAAGAGTCCTCTACCCTCACCCATGGACTTGAGGCTTTCCAGCTGCACCAGCCATCTCTGTGATATAAATCACTCTATATTTATATGCCTTATGGGTTTTGCTTCTCTAGAGATCCCAGCCTAAGACAAACAGAAACAGGGCTGACAACCCAGGCATTGGCCTCGCATGGAGTGGCCCCCTGGAAGTTGCTGAGGCCCTATTTGTGTGGGTTAAACTGTGTCCCCCAGCAGAGACATTGAAGTCCTAACCTGCACCTGTGAATGTGGCTGTTTGGGGAATAGGGTCTTTCCTGACAGATGTGGTCAGCTGACAAGGTCACACCAGAGCAGGGAGGGTCCTGCCTCTGTAACTGGTGAGTCCTAAGAGACCAGATGTGGAGACAGGGTCACACAGAGAGGAAAGCCATACATCATGTGGTGATAGAGGCGGATGCTTCTCTAAGCTGCAAAGGACACCGAGACTGCCAGTGGCCCCCAGAAAACAGGGCACTATCTCCCTAGCCCATGTCATCCGTGTCCCTGCCTCAGTGGTGTCACTAAGGGATTACAGGGGTGTGGGTAATGTCAGAGAGGGGGTGACACCAAAGTGACTGCCTATAAAATTCTTGTGCAGCTTCAGCAGAAATTCATTTTTATTTTTTAAAAAATCCCTGTAGTTATAACAACAAAAACATTTTTCATAAGCCCAGCTTACTTGTATCAATCGATATGCCTACAAGGCTGAAAAAACCCATTGGCACTGAGTCAGTTTCAACTCATAACAACCCCACAGAACAGTGTAGAACTGCCCCATGCAGTTTCTAAGGAGCACCCGGTGGATTTGAACTGCCGATCTTTTGGTTAGCAGCTGTATCACTGACCACTATACCACCAGGGTCTCTAATGAGGCTACAACCCAGGCTGATTGGCTTTTTGAGCCTTCTAAAGTGCTCAGGTCAGAGCTGTCATTGTCACCCAATTACAATGACGCTTGGAGGGAATGACGTGGTTTTACCACACATTGACTGCACAGGACGTTGATGTCCTGGCTACTTTCGAGTGGCTGATCTCGGATTTTCTGGTGTTGTAGCTGTGATACTGTGGTAATTAGCATGGGGGGAAACGCTAACCCGAGTGACAACTCTGCCTTGTCTACCCAAGCCCCTGCATGCTACGCAGAGCAGGGGACAGTTTTTCTCCCCAGGGCCCCTGAGGGAATAGACACGGCTGACACCTGGATTTTGGAAACTCTGGTGGCATAGTGATTAAGTATTACATCTGCTAGCCAAAAGGTCAGCAGTTCGAATCTGCTAGGTGCTCCTTGGAAACTCTGTAGGGCAGTTCTACTCTGTCCTGCAGGGTCGCTGTGAGTCGGAATCGACTCGACACAGCTGGGTTGGGTTGGGTTTGGCCTCCAGCACAGGAGATCCTAAGTTCCTCTCCTAAGAGCCACCCACCTACTGTGTGGTATGTAAGTCACTGAAGCCCTAGGAAGCTCAGTCTCTTAGGAGCTCAGGTGTCCCTCCCTGCCCCTGCCTGGCTGTGTCTCTTTTTTTCTCTTGAGGTCACGCATTTGAAGGAAGCGTTGTCACATCCAGGGTGATTTTCTGTAGGGTGTTGTCTCTGAGGACCTAATGCTCTCCTTGTGCTCACTGCCTGTCCCCCCAGAATGATCCCCTCAATGTGGCTCCCTCTAGTTCCAGGAGGCCTTGTGTTTTGGGGACCCACTGTCCAGGGCTCAGAGCTGTCAGCCTCCCACTGCCCCTTACCCTGGTGGCTGGTGCCTGGTCTGATCTCCTGTCACCCTCACGGGCCCATATGCAGTCCGAGGGACCTAGGTGGAGGTGCCCACCCTGAGTGGCCCCTCTGGCCTTGGGGACAGTGTGTTTCCTGTCTCACTGGCTCTGTATCTGGCTCCCAGCAGCCTGGTTTCTGAAGACTCACAGTGGCTGGGGGGCGGGACGGGTCTTCTCTAGCGACGCCAGCATTCTGGAAGGTCTGTTCCCCGTCCCATCAGGACAAACATTGGTCTACATGACACGAAGCCTTGGACGGAGCTGCGTCGGTCACTTTGTGCCTGGAGTCTCTTCTGAGTGTTGTGCCCACAGCTGACCACAGAGGGATCCCGGCAGAGTGAGTTTAACCAGGAGTCCCTGCTCCGGTCCCCCCGTTCTCCATCATAGCTCTCCTCCCCAGGGGCCTGGCAGCCGTCCACCACACTGCCACTGCCAGCCACCCTCCCGCACCGAGGCGCCCCTGGCTTCTGTTTGCCCTGGACTGTGCCAGCCAGGCTGGGTTCCCAAGAACAGACTCCAGGTTTTCCCTGCTTTCCCAAGGCCGAGGACCTCTCCTGGCCCGTGGGGCGCTATGTCACAGGGCATGATGGTGACCTCGATCCAGCAGGGGTCAGACTGATATCGTTGCCTCCCCTCCATAGAGAAGGAGTAGGATCACAGCTGGCTGACCCACTCAGGCCCCCAGAGGAGGGACTGCCAGGCCACCAATGACACGTGGTGTTCACATGGTGACAGCCGAAGCAGCAGCAGCTAGTTGCCAGTTACAAGCCCCCTCACCTTCTCGGCCTGCAGCCAACAGGAGGAGAAAGCACTGGGTCTGGAGACCACTCCTGCCCCCAGCGTCCCCCTTCAGTGGTGGCCGTTACTGGGCATTAATGACAGGTCCCATCTCAGAAGATGTCCCCATCCATTCCCGCCAGCAGCAGGCAAACAGAGGATCGTAAATGTCAGCTCCTGCCCCAGGAGGAAGGGGCCTGAGGCTGAACCTGCTGGAGGGTGCCCTCGGAGAAATGGGTGGGCTGTGGAGCCTCAGTTTTTTCTGCAGCCCATCATCCATGTCCTTTTTGATGTTTAAATAAGGAGTGTGCGGTATTTAAAAACAAAGATGCCGGAGATGTGTGTGGGTAGAACAACACGGCTGTCACAGCCGGGCATGCTCACCCCGACACGGAGGAAACATGCTCACCAGGAGACTTACACCAGCACCTGAAGACTTCCCCACACTTCCTGTTCCGGAAGGGTCTGCTGGAGCTGCGAGCGTGTCAAGGCTGGGTCAGGGCCAGCAGTGACCTGGGGCCTTACAGGGGGCCTTACAGGGGGCCTTCCAGAGGGTGGGAGAGTGCGAGGAGGGGGCCCAAGCCAGAGGCCACAGCCTGGGGCCCCATTTCACCTTGTTAGGGGCTCAGGTATGTTCCCCAAAAGGGTACACTGAAGACCTCGGCTGCTAACCAGAAGGTCAGGAGTTCAAACCTGCCAGCTGTTCCTTGCAGTTCTGCTCTGTCCTATAGGGTTGCTGTGAGTTGGCATGGATTGGCTGGCAACAGCCAAGCCCTGTACCTGTGAAGGTGACTGTGTTAGGGTACAGGGTATTTACAGCTAGGTGGGTCCTCACCCCATCTGCTTGGTGTCCTTGTAAAAGCGGGGCAGACACACAGGGGATTCATGAAGACAGCAAGGAATGCTGGAGGCCACCGGAAGCAGAGAGATATAAGGGTATTTCCCTAGAGCCTTCGGGGGACATGGGCCCGCCCATGCCCCGACTCTGAACTTCGGACTCCAGATGGAGCCAGTCAGTGTCTGTTCTTACAGGTGGCTTTTTTGTGACCACAGCCTTGGGACACTAAGCCATGCCCCTTCTGGGTGCCCAGGGCCCAGCCTTCTCAAGCCTTGAGTTCTGGTCCTGCCCTGGCCAGGAAGAGCCTCAGGCCCACCCGGGCCCCATCGGCAGCATCTGGGCTGATGAGACTTCCTTATGGTCCGTTTTTAAAAGCAGCTGATTGTGACTAGCTTTAAGAACAGAGAAAAGCCAGGAGAAGCCCGTTAGGAGTTGACACCTGCCTGGGAGACGGGGCCACGCCTTCTGCACGAAGAACTGCATGACGGGCTCTGGGCCTTGGGAGGGGCCAGCCGACTCTCCTCACTAACATCCAGCCAGGTCACAGCCCAGCTTCCCAGACTGTCTCTGCAGCCCCCATTCACACCAGCAGAGGGGCACTTGCCCCATCCAGCAGGTTCATCTCCCGGGTCCTGGTCGTGCTCCGCACCCTCCTGCTGCACCCGGCTAGCGGAGCACGGGGCACTTGTTGACAATCCAGCTCAGGTGTCCTGCAGAAGGGCTGTCATAGATTGAATTGTGTCCCTCAAAAATGTGTCAACTGTGCAAGGCTCTGCTTGCTGGGATTGTGTGGCAGGCCTCGGTTTTCTGATCTAACTTAACCTACGTGTTATAAATCCTTGCTTTTACCTGTGGGTAATGAGTCACTGTTAAAATGAGCAGAACCCACTTGCCGTTGATTCTGACTCATAATGACCCAACGGGACAGGGTAGAACTGCCCGCTGGTTTCCACGGTGGCCTGGCAGATTCCGGCACCCCTGCCCCACCTCTGTTCCTGTTTCGCTCTGGGAGAAGGTTGGGTGCCCACTGACTTCTGCCTTCTGGTCATGGCACCCACTATGGGGCTTGCCAGAAGGGCTGGGCTCAGGGGCCGGGGAACAGACACCTTCTGACTCTCACTTCTCGTCCTCCTCCCAGCTGCCCTGCTGGGGAGGCCCCAGCTCTTCCCATTCAGCAGGGCTACCTGGCTGCCCTGGGATGAAGTACCACCACCGGGAGGCAAAGGGCTGCAACCTGTCACCGGCGAGAGAGCTGGAGCGGCGGGAACACAGTCTTGTCTTTTGTCTCTCCACAGATCCATCTTTTCAATCCTCAAGCTGTCGCTGACTTTGTCAGTGGAAAGTCCTGATTTTTGCCATTTATAGATTCACAGCAAATTGTAAAAACAGTACCGAGAAGTCATGTATGGACCCTTGGCTCAGTTTCCCCCGATGGCTCTGTCTTGTTGGTGCCGTCCGGCTCATTTTCAGCTCACAGTAATGTCACGTGGCAGAGCAGCACGGCCCCACAGAGCATCCAAGGCTGTAACCTCTACGGAGGCAGACGGCCATGGCTTTCCGCAATGGTGTGGCAGCTGGGTTTGAACTGATGACCGAGAGGCCAAGAGCTGAGTGCTTCAACACTGGGCCACTAGGGCTGCCTGTTAGTGCTGACACCCAGCAGCCTCATAAGGCTCTCTGTCTTCAGGGTAGCAGACGGCCTCACCTTTCTTCTGTGGGGTCACTGGGTACGATGGGGCCCCCTGCCTTTAGGGTGACTAGCTGAGTGTACACCACTGCGCTACTGGGAACCGGGCAACTGACGCTGCTAGTGTGTGTGCAGTGCTGTGCCCTCGGAGTGTCCATTTCTGTAGCCACCACAGCCCTCAGGACACAGGTCTGTCCACCACCAGGATTCCCTGTGCAGCCTCCCTCTAGTCAGCCCCCTTATCCCCACTGACCTGGACCCTCTGCACCCGCTGATGAGCCCTGTCCCTGTAATTGCACTTGAAGCATCTTACACAGACGGAGCCACACAGCACGTGACCTTGTGAGACTGGCTTCCCATGAGGTTGAGGTGCTGGCCTGAGGTCCCCTGGCTGTTCTGTATCGATAGCAGATCCTTGTGTCCCAATGTGATGCCATCTGTCCTGAAGCCCCTTTCTTGGGGACAGGGTGGCTCAGGTTCTCCCTGTACTATCCCTGACCCAGACCCAGAATCTCTGGGTGAGAAATGCACCTAAAGCCCCAAATCCAGTCACCAGGGGTGCTGAGGGCCACTGGGGTGTCTTTCCTGCTCCCCGCTTCCAGTGGACACGATCAAGAAATACCGCGCTTTTTAAGAACTGTTTTTTCCTGAGCCCACCTGCAGCGGTGCGGCGCTTTTCCTTGATGTCTTGGTCTTGCTTGTGCTTCTTTTAGAATCTTGCTGGCTGACATCAATGCACTTGCTTTGCCCCACAATGTATTGTCTGAAAACAGCAATTCTAACACTACTATTAACAATGAAACTGCTGAATCGGGATCCAATACACCCTTCGCTGCCGTTGATGACACTGACTAGTGACTCAGGAGACCCCGTGTGTGGCAGAGCCGAACTGCTCCCCAGGGACCTCTCAACTGTCACCGTCACAGAAGAAGACTGCCCGGCCTACTTCTTCCACAGGGCTGCTGCTGCGCCTGGACACTAGCCTTCTGGACACCTGCCGGGTGCAAACCGTTGGCACTGCCAGGGCCCTGTGGGCATGTTTTGACCTTAGAATACACAGGCAAGACCTCGAGGGCCACACAGCCCCTGCCTGCTGTCCCTGGCTGCACACCACTGGGGCTCCGGGCTGCAGGGAAGCAGCTTGGTTTCTCCACAGCCCGGGTGCTGGCAGAACCACATGGTGAGGAGGTACTAGGGGGCCCAGGGCTTCCCCTCACCCAGACCCAGATGGGGAGCACCCCCAAGTGACTGGAGCACCAGCCTGAATGACAGTAACCATTGAGAAGCCCTGAGCCAGACCCACCAGCTGTGCCGAGTCAATCTCGGGCTCACCAGTCGCCAGAAACAAGATGGCTGCTTTCAGCCACTCAGTTTTTAGGGGGTTTGTTTTGTAGCAACACTGCTGGGCTGGTTTGTTGGTTGCAGGGGCGTCCTCCTCACTGGTTGCCTTCCTTTTCTGGTCTAGTGACAGCACTGTGCTGTGTACCTTGCATGGATGTCCCCCGAGCCCCCGTGTCCACTGATGGGCTCAGACAAGGTCTCTGTCAGAGCCATCTAGGTGTCCCTCGTGCAGCCTCTCCAAGTGACATGCCTGTTGGTGTCCCAGAAGCACGCAGGAGCAGCTGCAGCCACACCAGAGGCCAAACAGCCCTCAGGGGTTTCCGTCCTCCACATGGGAGAGCCAAGGGCACTGCCCTCAGACCCAAAGGGGCCCACACTGTGACAGATATTTGTCCTGAGGTGCCCTGGCCAGTGCCCAGCTCACAGAGCCACATCCTCCTTAGGAAGACCAAGGGTGATGCAGTGAGGACATGTCCCCAACTGCGGGGGCATGTAGGCCCTTGTCCCAAACCCCAGTGGCTGCTGGCTCGGCGGGCACCCACGGTGGTCCCAGGCGGTGGGCCAGGGGCTGTCCTGCAGAGCTGCCACTGCTGCCACCTGAATGCTGACGCGGAGTCTGTCATAAGCGGGACAGGAGGACAAGAAGCTTTTGTTTGGGGCGCCAGCAGGCTGTGCAGTCTGAGCTGGCCTTTTTCCTACAGAATGCCTCCCAATGTGCCCAGACACCAGGGATTAACAGCCAGCCACCAGTGTGGGCAGGGAGTCCCTGGGCCCTGGCTGCAGGCACCCCCAGTGACCTGCTGACCACATGGAGCGGCTGGCTGCAAGCCTGCCGGGGGCCGAGCGACCGGGCAGACGGCAGACAGGGTCGGTTTAGAAGAATTTATTACCCACACCCCCACACCACGGGGCCATGGGTCTGTGAGGGGCAGGTCCTTAACTTAGGGCTCAAGGGAGAGCGGGGCCCTGGTAGCGTGGGCCTGTGGCGACAGAGGCGCGGCGCCGAGCCCCGCCCGCGCTCAGTCCACGGTTCCGTTCTGGGCCATCTGCAGGTACTCGCGGTGCAGCTTCTCCTGGGCCTCCAGCTGCTTCTTCAGCTTCTTGGCCTGGCCTTTGCTGAGCTCCTTGCCCTCGGTGTCATGTGTGGGCAGGCCCTGCGGACGGACAGCAAACTCAGTTCATCACTGGACACCAGCCCCAGGAAGGGAGCATGGACAGCTGTCAGCCCTGGGCAGCTGGGGAGGAAGGAGGGGAGCACGGCTGATTGTCAGCCACAGGAGGGAGGAGGGGGACACGGCTGACCATCAGCCTGGGAGGGAGGAGGGCAGCCTTGGTGCCTTGGCAGGGACCAGGCAGGTCATGGGAACACAGAGGCCAAAGAGGCCTTGGATGGGCAGCCTTCCCTGAAGGGCTCACTCTAATGGCACTCTGTCTGCCCCGGGCTGATGGTGCCTGCTGCCCCAGCCTAACGTGCTCATACACGTGACTCTTACAGTGTCATCAAACTTGGAGTATTTGTCGGTCTCTGATAGGAACATCTCACCAGGTGGGATCTTCATCTTGGCCAGCTTTGCCGCCTGGGAAGCGTGAAAGAGACAGTGCTCACACCTGCCATCGACATCACCCACATGCCACCAGCCTTCACATACAGGGTGTGACACACAGACAGAAGCTGCCACAACCACTGTCTGCCCGCCACAGCCCTCACATGCAGGACGCTGAGATGGGGGGACCGTTAGCTTCACCAGCAACCCCCTCACACGTAGCCCTCTCGCATGGCCCTCACCCACAGTGCTCACATGTGGCCCTCACACGCAGCCCTCCCATGCAATGCTCACGTGTGACCCTCACACGCAGTGCTCACTTGTGGCTCTTACATGCAGTCATCACGTGCAGCCCTCGCGTGTGAGTGTGGAGCCGCAAAAGGGCACAGCCAGTCCTCACACACAGTGCTCACGTGTGGCCCTCACATGGCCCTCACATGGCCCTCACACAAGGCCCCCTCACGCGGCCCCCACATGCAGTGCTCACGTGTGGCCCTCACATGCAGTCATCACATGCAGCCCTCGCGTGTGAGTGTGGAGCTGCAAAAGGACACAGCCAGCCCTCACACACAGTACTCACGTGTGGCCCTCACACAGCCCTCACATGCAGTGCTCATGTGTGGCCCTCACACGCAGTGCTCACGTGTGGCCCTCACACACGGCCCTCTCACGCGGCCCACACATGCAGTGCTCACATGTGGCCCTCACATGCAGTCATCACGTGCAGCCCTCGCGTGTGAGTGTGGAGCTGCGGAAGGGCGCAGCCACGCATGGAGAACCAGAGGACGGCAGTTTGAACTAGCACAAGTGCCCCTTCTGAGGGATGGGGGGGCTGCTGCAAGGACAGCCACCGCATCACTGCGCCTTCCACGGGTGTGGTCCCCCCGGCCGGGACCTCTCCTTACCCTGGGCTCCCCGAGGGGCACTGTGGGAAGAGGTGTGAGCAGGGCCTGAGGCACCTATAGGCTGGTGAGGACCCTGTGGCCTAGAAGGTGCCCGGCAGAGCCCACGGTGGGACGGGGCACAGAGACCACAGCTAGCCCAGGAGCACAACCCCCCAACAAGCCTACAGACAGGACCTCTTGCTCCTGCTTTTTCCGGGCAGCCTCTTCCTTCTTCTTCCTCTTCTCCTCTTCACCCTAGGAGAGCAGCACAGGCCAGTAAGACAGGCTCCCATGGGCCAAGCTCCTGATGGCACTGACTGCCCTGCCCTGAGGGGCTGTGGGGCCACCACAAGTTAGGCCGGGTGTCCCAGGCACCGCCAGGCTGACCTTCATGGGCCTCAGCACCGATGCTGCGGGGTGGGCTGCAGTCAACAGATGAGGGTAAGGAGACGCTGACCAAGAGGAGCCGGCCTGTGGGGTGGCTGTCTCAGCCGGGACGGGGGCCAGCCTTGAGCTGTCACCGCGACCTCAGGCAGCAGCTGAGGTTGGCTGGGATGGCTCACACAGGCCTTGAGGGCCAAGGGAGGATGGCAGGCTGCGCACGGTAGGCTTCAGCCTGGGGGGGATATGACCTGTCCCATGACTCAGGGAGGGGCCTGGAACTGCTGACTCAAGTCACTGGGTGTGGGTGTGAGGCAGAACCAGTCTACGGGGGCCGAGAACCACTGCTTCTGGGGCAAGTTTTGGAGCCAGAGACTGTTTTTGGTTCCCTGGCAGAGATGTGAAGCCACGAGCTGGGAATTGGGGACTCTGCTCGGCCACCTCATCCCCATGGGGTGCCTGGGAGGGCTGCACCCTAGCACGCTGACAGTGGTTTCACATTGTTGCCCATTTTCCTCTCCACTGAGCACCCAGGTCCCGAGAACGAGGACTGTCCCTGCGTCACAGCTGGGCCGAGCCCTGGTTCCAGGACCCACCCAGCTGTCCACTCTGACCCACAGCACCCCCTGGGTGTCAGAGACCTGCTCCCCAGGGTTTCCAAGGTCTGAGTTTTCACAAGCAGAGTGCCAGGGCTTTCTTCTGAGGCATCTCTGTGGGGACCCCACCCCCCAACCTGTGGTCAGCAGCAAAGTGACTAACTGTGTGCACCTCCCAGGGGCTAGCTCCTGGCACACGGAGTGTCTGCTACAAGTTAAGGTCCCAGCAAACAGAACCAAGAGTGGGGAGCTGGAGGGCGGGTGTTGGATGGGCAGGGTGGGGGTGGGGGCTGCAGTGGGGGTGGTCAGGGCAGACAGGGGACACCCAGGAGGCCATGGCTTCAGCTGCAAGCCAGGGGTGGCCAGATGTGCCTCCCAGGTCATTAAAGGCTGCTTATTCCAATCAAAACCCAGAGGACAATTAAAAAAAAAAAAACCCAAACTCAAACCAACCCACTGCTATCAGGTCGATTCTGACTCAGAGTTACTCCAGAGGACAGAGCAGAACCGCCCCACAGGGTTTCCAGGCAGCACCCGGTGGGTTCAAGCTGCAGAGCCTTTGCTGGGCGGCTGGGCTCCACCACTGTGCCACCAGGACTCCCGTCTTTTCTGTGTTACCAAACCACCAGGACAGCACCTATCTGGTCTAACTGCGCTGATTTTGCTTCCTGACACAAATCATTAGATTCTAAGCCAAGTATAAACCCTGAGTTCTGGAACATGAAGTAAGTAAATCCCAAGCTCTCCCACAGGAACCCCCACGAGCCGCAGGCCTGACTGCACTCACCCCACCTTCCCCATCAAGACCCCCCTGAGCTTCAGGCCCAGTCGCACTCACCTCACCCTCCCCATCAGGGACACCCCGAGCTGCAGGCCCAGCCGCACTCACCCGTCTCTTCTCTTCTCTTTCCTTCAGCACGGTCTCTCTGTCTACCAGCTTGACCACGGTGGGCAGTCCTGCATGACAGGCAGGTAGGCGATGAGGCTGAGGCTTCCAGGAGCCCAGCCTCACACAGAGCACCTGAGTAGGGCCCACCCACACCCTCACGTCTCTGGTCTGCACCCAAGGGGTCCCAGGGCTCAGGAGATCCTGCCCCCCAGCTGGGACAACTGGACAGACACTCGAGCAAAGCAAGCGGGATTCCTCCCTGACGGCTGGCGCACAGGAAGGTTACTTCCAGGAGCAGCCAACAGCTAAGGCAAGCCTCCACAGAGAAGTGCCACAGGACAGCGAGTTGTGATCTTGGTGGGAAGGCCTTGCTACCCAGCACCTGAGAACCCGAGGTCACAGGACAGATTCGTCATCTGAGCATTTGAGAAAGCAGGTGACACCCAGCATGCCACACCAGAGCGAGCAGGTGGGGGTTCTGGGTGGACAGGCCCCCCACTGTGGTCACCATGTGGGTAATTTGATTAACAGAGAGTACGTGCCCTCGGATGAACCCCTGGGCACCCCAAGATAGCCCTGAATGCTAGCAGCACCTTCGTGGTCTTCCAGCCGGACTCCGAGCTCAGGTAAGATGTCATCCCGCAGGGCATCACAGAGCTGCAGGACCTCCGGAACTGTGGGGACAGAGGGAGGTCCTCAGGCCACAGAGACCCAGGGCCAGCTACACAAGCCACTAGGGACAAGGTTACTGGGCTCCGAGGATGCCCAGGGGGAGCAGAGCAAGCTCACAGCTGGCCAGGGGGAAGCATCTCAGCAGCTGATGCCTGTTCCTCCACTGCACTGAGGCTGCACGGGCCACAGCCCGAGCCCACGCTGACACCTGGGCCGCCACGTCACAGGCACTCCCTGATGCAAGCCTCCTGGCTCGGGCCCTGACTCCCAGCAGGCATGGGCACTCATGCCCAGATGACAGCCCTGGGGGTCTGAGGACAGTGGGGGTGTGCGCAGGTGATTCAGTGCTGCCCAGAACTAGGGTAGTAAGTAGGCCAGGGCCTAGCATGCCCTGGTGGGGGCAGTGAGTGCTCCTGGCCAGTCTCTGTGACTCCCCTGCAATGATTGGACAGGATTACGCAAATAAGGTGCATGTGGCCCACCAAGTGGATTGGGCACTGTGCTCCAAAGGCAAGGTATGTGTCACCCTTGTGGGGGTGGGGTCATGCAAACAAGGTGTATGGAACCCTAACGCCCCAACGAGGAGATCGGTCAGTTTTGCCATCCATCTAGGCTTACAATGAACCATCAGGGAGGTGGGAAAGAGGCACCCCACCACTCCCAAGAAGAGATAGGCATGAGATGGGGCATCAGGCTTCCTGGCCCACAGTGACAGGCAGTTGTAGGGGTGTGCTGACCCACTGAGCAGAGAGCTAGACGGACACCTTCAGTCTGAGCCCCCAGCTGAGCAGGGTGCCTCTGGGTACTTACTGATGGAGCAGAGGTTCTACAGTGCCTGCCTGAGCAGGCAGAGGCCAGGCTGGAGGCCAAGGGCTGGAGTGAGGCCGCCTGCAGACAGCGACAAGTGGCTGTCTTGACCAAAGAACCCTCCTGCATTGTAACCTGCTATCTCCCTAACAAGCACTGTAACTGAAGTGGGGTCTGTGAGTTCTGTGGGGCTACCACGACACATTATAAGACCCTGCAGAGCAGCAGAGTGCCTGGAGGGACAGTCGGTCGGGGACTGCTCACAGGGCCGGGGACAGGAGGTGGGTCTGACTCCGCCTGGCAGCACTGGCACTGGGCTGACGGCGAGCCTCTCCCTGCTGTGACATCAGGAGGCTGCATGCCCCCATCACGCCACTTTTCCATCTGGAGACAAGGGTCTCCAGCTCAGGATGAGGCTTTCCAACTGCTTAAGCTCTGGCTCACTGTGGGGAGGGCTCTAGGTGCTGAGCAGGCAGGCCTTCCCCGGCACTGGGTGGCAGGTTGGAGGGACGCAGGCAGGCTGCCAGTCCGGGACCCCTGCTGTGCACAGGCACTTTCTCTCCCCCCATGGCCAGGCAGGACAGCTGCTGACAGCCATCTGTGGGCTCCACACAGGGGGCAGGGACACAGCCACTCCAAGGACTCAGCCCCTGAGAGACAGAACTAGGGGAGTAACGGGTGTGGTGGCTGGGCACAGCCCCGGGTGTTCAACTCCCAGTGTTGCCCTGAGCCCGCTGGCAGAAAACCGAGACACAGGGACAGAGACCAGGAGCAACATCGTGCCCCAGCTGGTCCTCACCTTGCAGTCTCAGAACTAGGCTGGGCTGGGCAGGAGGAACTGTTGACCCCATTGACAGGTCAGACAGACAGACAGGGCTCAGACAGACAGGGCTCAGAGATGTGCGACCTTCAGGCCTAGACAGGAAGCCCTGCAGACCTGGGTACAGGCATGGTAAGCCACAACTCTACGTCTACCTGTGGGCAGCAGGCCAGGCGCTCTCAGGCCACTTGTTGCCCTCGGGGCAGGCAGCTGCACTGTGGTCACCAGGCCATGTCCCCCTTGCAGGAGGACACTGCCAGCACTGCCAAGGGCAGACTCAAGGGCAGCACAGCTCCAGCTCTGCTAGGCTCCTTGGGGGCAGGGTATGCCCAACCCAGCACCCCACTGATCCACACGGCCCCTGGGTCCACCCGCAAGGCCAAGATGCTGCCTTGTCACCCCACATCAAGGCCTGGTGTTGTCCTCACAGCTCCACTCTTTCCAGCTCTGAGTTCGTGGGGTAAGCTTTCTTCCCCGCCTACTCTTCTGGCCACCTTTCCATCAGCCAGGTGAGGTCTCAAAAAGGTCACCAGCTATGAGCTTTGAACAGAGTCCCTGGGACTCAGAAGGAAGGACACAATTTAAGGACGTAACAACAGCGCCCCTGGGCAATGCTGAGGGACAGACACTCCTGGTCCTGGGGACAGCGGAGACCCAGGTGACCCGAGAGCCTGCGGTCCTCCCACCGCCATCAGACAGGCTCTTGACAAGAGTCAGATGGTCCCCAGCAAGGCATGTGGCTTCAAGGCAGAGAGAGCTCAGTGGTCAAGAGAAGGGCCCGCCACCTACTGCTGCAGCTGCATCTAGTGTGAAGTGGACTGGGGGTCACTGTGCCCAGCCTGCATCCCAGCGCGGGGCACTGCCCAGGCTTGCGTCATCCTTCTGCTTGTTATATGCTGGTGTCCATGGCAGTGGGTGCTGTGAACGCTGAAGGCCTTCCAGTTCACGGGGGCCCCTCCCAGCCTGGCGTCTGACGGTGTGCCGCTGTGACCATGAGGCTTCGGGGGTTCCCCTACCAGCCCGGCGTCAGATGGTGTGCCACTGCGATCCGTGAGACTTCCGGTGGGGCTCCCCTCCCAGCCTGGCGTCAGATGGCGTGCTGCTGTGACCCATAAAACTCCTATAGGTTGCTTTCCGGGAAACACTGCCAGGCCCTCCTTCCCACGCTGTTAGTCCTCCCAAAACTGCACACTGCAGGCGATCCTGCTAGTCGTTGAGATCCTGGTGGCACAGTGTCCAGCATCAAGGTGACACACAAGCCACGCTGGTACAACAGACAGAGAGATGGGGAAAGAGGAGAGGGTCCAACCAACAGGACCACGTCTGTTCAATCAGACCTAGGTGTCTAGCACTCTCTGGCTTCAAACCCAGGGCTCTCAGAGAACAGCGGGGACCCGCTCCACCTTGGGCATAGGGCGGCCTGTTGTCCCCGCCCCGCTAGGCTCAGCTCGTGCCTGCACTCCAGCTCTGAGCCACGGAGCCACAGTTCCCAGCTCCCACACTCTGAGGCCTACTCTGCTTTCCAGCCTCTGGCACTGCTGCATACTTCCCCACAACAGCCCAGAACCCTGCTCCCCCACCACTCCAACCTCCCTCAGCAGACAGGCCCCTGATCCTTCCAGAAGGTGAAGTTCGGGCAGCCCTACCCACAGGGGATCCTGTGCCACACCCACTCTGAGTCTCTCCTGTGCATCTCTATGCCACTGGATCAGCCAGGCTGCCCCTCTGACCAGCCCCCAGGTGCTGGCGACAGCCTGCAGAGACCCCAGGCATGACCTGTGTAACAGGTAGAATTATGTCCCCAAAAATGTGTGCGGCCCTCTAGCTGGGCCATAGGTCCCAGGACTGGGCGACGTTCTCCGTGCTGTAACCCCGCCTCTGAGATGCCAGGGAGGATGGGCAGCAGTTGAGTTGGTGAGGCAGGATTCCATGTGTGGGACTGTATTATGGCCTGGGGTAGCCTCTTGGGAAATAAAAAGAAAACAAGTAGACTTGGGGATCTTATACCACCAACAAACAGTGCCAGGAGCCGAGCATGTCCTTTAAAAGGGACCCAGGTCCCTACACCTCAGAAACTCCCAGTCCAGGGGAAGACTGATGACAAGGCCCTTCCTCCTGAGCCAGCAGGGAAAGCCTTCCCCTGCAGCTGACACCCTGACTTTGGACTTTCAGCCTACTGGACTGTGACCAAATACACATCTTTTTAACAGCCACCCACTTGTTGTCTTTCTGGTAAAGCAGCATTAGATGACTAAGACACTACCACCAGCAGAGAGGACCCTGGGTAGGGCACTCATTATAGCAGCGCCCAAGGTGGCGCCTGGGGTCAGGATGCCAGGGTCTGCCAGTGGCTAGGCCGTCTCCCCAGTGTCCCAGGCTTCCTTCCTTTGGTATAAGCAGGAGCACCCAGCACATCGTAAGTCCTCAGAACCTGTCAACTGTGGCCGCTGCTGTCATCCACCTGTTCAGAACAAGTCAGGGAAGACGTGTGGCCTGCCTGACACTGCGCAGCCTCACAGACAAAACTCAGACTCAGCATTTTCAGTCGTAAAACACACACAAGCAGCTCAGAAATGCCCAGGAGGGAGGGAGGGTTGAGCAAAGAGGAGAAGGGACTCCCAGGTCCCATGCTCAAGGCACCCATACCCCGCTGCAAGAAGCCCACGGCCGGGGAAGACAGCCCTGCTGGGAGCCGGTGGCCACGGAGGCCCTGTCCACCACACCACTCCACCCCCCGCAGGGCTCTGATTAACATGGCTGGAAAACAGGGACAGGCAGCTCCTGTACACCCAGCCCTGGTGTCACCGGAGACCACGCCCACTGCAAATGCACAGCAAGTGCGAGACAGCGATATCAATGGTCCCTTGTCCCAGCCTCCCACTGGAGATAATTCAGGGTAGAGACACTCGGATCTCTTGCAGCGTATCCCCTGCCCTGGCCCTTGGAGGCTGTAACCAAAGGATGTCACGTGAGTGGCCCCCAACTGCCCCGCAGGGATGTCGGTCACGTGTGGAGACACTTCTAGTGGTCAGGCCTGTGAGGTGGGGAGGCTCCCGGAATCTGGTGGGTGGAGGCCAGGGGTGCAGCTGACAGCCTAGGGTGCACAGATGGCACCATGGACAGTGATGGCCCACCCCGACTGGTGAGAGCACCCGGTGGAGATGCCCCACCACAGGCGCTGTGCGGAGGATGCACAGCACTCCAGGGGATGGTCCTCACCTTTCTTTTCCCTGGCGATCCTCCGCACGCCTTCCCTGAATTCCGACAACGCCTGCAGGTACGGCATGACGGTAGCCTCAAGCTGAGCAGAGAAGGGAGAGTTTTCCAATGGAACCGCCCACACTCAGCACCTGCGCCCTGGCAGGAACCCGGGGACAGTCTGCTGGGGACCCTACTGCAGGATGCACCCTCAGCTAGGAGCAGGGACTCTGAGGCAGCTCTGCCTTCCCTGCACAGCTCCGTTTGTGCACGATGGGCCATGTGTCTATGGTCACACTTGCTATCTAACCACTTGATGGGGGCCTTGGATGGAGTCAGGAGAGGTGTGTGTCGTGACAGCACTGAGTGAATGTGCATGTCATACTAGACAGATGTCACGTAGCCCAGGAGCCCTCCCTAAAGCATTGTGTTTGCCCACGCCAACCACCGTCAGGGAGCCAATGCTTGGAGGGACCTGCAGCCTGCCCGGTGAACGGCCTCCCGCCAGGCTCGGGACTAAGTCCTCTGGGCTGGCCGGGCAGTGTGGTTGGAGCAGTGGGCTCTGCTGCGGGCTGGCGGAGCGTGGGCAGTGCCAGACAGGATCTGGATCAACATTCCCATGGGCTGGCATCCCCACGTGAGCTCCATTCTGAGTGTCACTGTGCCTGTCCACGAGGCTGCTCAATGACCACAGGTCACTCTGTGCAGTGAGCTGAGCGTCTGGGACTGAATCACAGACAGAGACAGGTCCTGCCAAGGCCAGCCGTGGGCGGCTCAGTGGAACACCCAGGATGGCAAAGACGCTGTCCCCAACAGCTGATGGGGAAGGGGGCCAGCATGACGGCCCGGCCTACTGACCCAACCAGGGAGACGAGCCCTGCTCCTGACATGCTGGCAGCTGGAGCTGAGGTCGGCCTGGAGGGTCGTGGGAGAGGAGGGGTGGCCAATACCAGTCCCCAACACCCATAGTGTGGACACAGGAGGAAAAGATTCCATGAGGTTTCAGAGGATGAGCAGAACCTGGGGGCTTGGATGGGGGTGTGGATGCAGATGGCAGGAAGGCCCTCCCAGAGGTACCGCTTTCCATGGGACAGTGACTTCAGGGTGGGGCTGCTAGGGGTCAGAGGGTAGCCTGGTGACCTTAGGCCCTGGAGGGTCTCCCGTGGCCCCGCTGTTGTACTCACATCTAGGCTGGCCCCACGTCCTCCAACAGGGAAGCCCAGAGTGCTGTCCTCTTCAATGGCCCCGAAGATCTACGATGACAAAGAGCAGAACTCAGATGCGGGACCCATGGGGCACTGAGGTGACATCTTATGACCAAGCCTGCAAACCACGCTGCTGCCCCAAGTGTGGGCTCGGTGGCATGGTATGCGGGAGCTCCAAGAGGCCTCAAGCCAGGCTAGTGCTCCGCCCTTCCCCCGAGCAGGCTGGGCCCAGGTGCAGAGCTGCCCACTCAGGCCTGAGCAGCCCCACCACAGAGAGGTGGGCCACCCGGCCCTCCCCGCAGCCCTAGGAGTCCGCCGCGCCCGACTGCAGCATGCCCAGCACATGGGCACCAATCACGCACAAGCACAGACTTCAAGCTTTGCTCCTGTGTGGCCTTCAGCCCCCAAGGTGGAAGCAGCAGAAAACCAAGGTGAGGAAACAAAGTGACTCAGGGGAGGGGACTGTGACACATATCATGTTTCTAATCCAAAGTGTCTGGCAGAAGACAAGGGGTCACAGCTCCTGTCCTGCCCCAAGGCCACTCGGCGCTGGCGGGGGACACCGTGGGCCCCACCTTGAGCAGGTGTGTGAGGTAGAGGGCGATGTTCTCCAGTAGGGCGCGGTTGGGCCGCCTGCGGGCGGCCTTTCTGGCAGCCATGTAGAGATTGCACTGGCTGACCAGGGCCCGCATCTCCTCCAGGACCGTGCGAGTGTCCACGTTGTCACAGAGGGCCTCATGCACGGCTGCCTTCCTGTCATAGAAGCTGGTGGACGAGGGGGCGAGAGCAGTCAGACCCGAGGGCACCCAGTCTGACAGCTAGAAAGTGCGGCCGCCCCGCAGGGGACGCAACACCTGGCCGCAGACCCGACATCCCACGGCCAATGCCCCCCTCCCCCGTGGCACGCTTCTTTGTGTTGCTGGCAGTGTATGTGTTAACAAGAAAAACCCTGGTGGCTCAGCAGGTCACAGTGCAGCTGCTCACCAAGAGGCTGGCAGCAGGAACCCACTGGGTGCTACCTGGAAATACTGTGGGGCACTTCTGCTTTGCCCTACAGGGCCGCCGTAAATCAGAATCAACTTGACGGCAATCGGTTCTCATTCATGTAACAAGACGTTTGCCATCTCAGCACCTTCCTCGTGTGTGCACTTCGGTGACATCGCATTTATCATGCCGTTCAACCACTGCTCCTACCTATTTCCAGATTTTTCTATCAGCACTCGCTATTCTGTGTAGAGTTCTGTTGGAGCAGTGTGTGGCTGCTGCCTCCTGCCCCAACTGGCTGAGCGCAGGGACTGGACAGGGTCCCAGCACAGCGTACCCACAAACCACCCCCAAACAAGCTCCCCCTCACTTTTTGTTCAGTTCGGTTTCTTCCTCTTCCCACTTCTCCAACTGCCCTGTCAAGTCCACGGGCGCACGGAGAAGGTCCTTCACATTCAGAAAAAACTCCTAGAGAGTCAGAAAACGCCATTCAACGGCATCTAGGCATCTGCCTCATGCAATACTGCTCCCAAGCTGCTCTGCTGGCTTCATGGCAAGCAAGGGGGAGAAGCCACCACAGGCCCATGTCACACAAGTGCTGACAGGCAAAGGCTGTCCTTTGAGAAAGAAGGCTGCCCCTTCAGCCTCAGGGACACTCATTCAGGACAGAGGACGCGCCAGGACTGGTCACACACACCGACAAGGCCGACCACTAACTCAGTGTTATCTAAGGTCTCAGAAGGGCAGCCCTGCCGTCTTTCCTCCCAAACCTAGCTGCTTTCCCTCGTGGTCTGTTCCCAGGGAAACTAAGGGGTGGCAAGGCCATCCTGGCCCAGCAGGGGCAGTGCACCTGCCACCTGTGCCTACACTGCCTGCCAGGAAGGACTCACGTTCAGGAACTTCTCGTACTGCAGGGCCGACTCCATGGTGTTGCTGGAATAGTCCAGTGTGTCCTTCCAGGAGTGCATGAGGAAGGCCAGCCGGAGCTGCCGCGCTGAGGGGACAGCACAGGATCCCTCACCTTCCAGACCACCACTGTGGGCGCGCGCATGCCTCAGAGGGAGGCGTGGCCCCTGGGTCCTCGCTGGACCTACCGGAGTGCTTCCTCAAGGCGTCTTGAATGGTGATGAAGTTCTTCAGCGACTTGGACATCTTGCAGCCGGCGATGGTCAGGTGGCCTGTGTGCAGGAAGTACCTCACCCAACAGTCGTTTTCAAAGTAGGCCTGCAGGGATGGCAGGGTCAAGGGCCTCTGTGGGTGGGGAAGCACTGCCTGGGGGACTCCGGGGGCCTGTGGCCGGCCTCCTGCTCCATGAGACCCGGCTGTGGCAGCAGCAATCCATCAGAGGACGAGCCCAGGCTCCCCTGACCCACCCACCACAGAAGGTGAGTCCCACCTCCTGGGATCACAGTCAGCTTCCCCTCGCCCCCTCACGCCCTCCCTGGACCCCTCCCCTACCTCCCAGGACCCCTGTCACCTATTCCTCGCTCCCTCGTGCCTCTCCAGGCCCCTCACCTCCGACTGGGCCAGCTCATTGTCATGGTGCGGGAACCGGAGATCAAAGCCACCACCGTGGATGTCCATCGAGGCCCCCAGCAGGGTACCCGCCATGGCAGAGCATTCGATGTGCCAGCCCGGGCGGCCCTGGAAGTCGGACGAGTGAGTTACCAGCTGGCTGGAACCTTTCCTTGACCCCAAGGCTGTGAGACCATGAAGCCCAGCTTGACAGAGCAGGGGCTACATGTCAGCCACTCCTGAAACAGCTGAGGAAAGCCTCCTCATGACAAGTTCACAACAGGTGCTGCAGAATTGAGGCTTTGCCAAACCACAGGGTCACCGGCTGGTGTGACTTCCACAGCCCTCACCCCTCCTGGGGATGTCAGAGAGGCCATGCTAACCGCAAGCCCAAGGCAGACAGGGGACAGGGAAGGGAGCACCTGAGAACCAGAATCTCTGAGAAAAGCGCTACAAGCAACGGGTGTCCAGGCCCACAGGAGACTGGCCCCCATGTGCAGGGCAAAAGCAGTGGGCCACCCCATCACGTCCACTCACCTTGCCCCAGGGACACGGCCAGGACGGCTCTCCAGGCTTGGAGGCTTTCCACAGGGCAAAGTCATTGGGTGATCGCTTCTCACTCAGGTGCTCGGACGAGATGCTAAGGTCACCTGTGGTCAGGGAACAGAGTGCTGCCACCAGCTGAGCCCAGTGCCACCGTCCTGCTGCAGGCCCACCCTGACCAGGCTCCCAGGACTGTGTCCACGTGGGTCCAGTCACTAAGCTGGCTCACAGACTCCCTCTCTGGGATTCCAGTGGCTAGGTCATGGATTGACCCTGTGTCTAGAGTTAGGAGACACTATTTGCACACTCAGTTGCTAAAAATTCACAAACCAAAGTCCAACAGCAAATCTCTTTGACCTGCAAACACAGCTGGGCTCCCTCAAATATCAACCTTCCTGGGCTGCCCTGTCTGTCCCCCACTCCTCTTCCTGTCCAGGGCTACTGGTTGGGCTCTGGTCCTGAGAGGAGCCCGCTGGACTGTCCTGGGGACCTGGCCCAGGCACCAAGACTGCCGCACAACGCCATACGACTCCCAGTGAAAAGCATGGTTCTGGGAGGCACGAGGAAGGCCAAGCATGCTGCTCAGAGGAGCTCGAGGGGGGTGGGGGACGGGGTGCCTCGGACATCTGCGTTCAAGTAAGGTGAGGGAGGGTCCCTGTGAGCTAAGCGGGAAGTGAAACACTGCCCTTTCAGTGTGTGGCCCAGTACCCGGCCAGGCTCCACAGGAAGCCGTCACCCTCTGAGGAACCCACAAGGGCTGCCCGCCCCTGTCCCACACAGGTTGGCCTGAGAGCACTCTGCACCGCTAAGGGGACCTCTGGCCAACCAGTACACTGTTGTAAGCTAGAGCTGTGAGGTCACCGATCCCATGGTGGGAGCACACGGTGACGCAGAGGACATCCTGACACATGTCGCACAGGGGCTGTCTGTGCACCAAAGGCCCAACGCTCAGGCCCTAGGGCCCCGGGTCCCCTCTCTGCCGGGCATCTGACTGCAGGCTTGTCTGGGTGCTGTTGCCCCCAGTGGGGAGCACCAGGACAGGAAGCACAGATCCCATGAGCGTCCTGACTCCTGTGTCCTGGAAAGGAAGGGCAGCAGCTGCCCCGCCACCAAGCCCGCTCGCTCTGCCAGCCTGCCACATGCCACCAAGCTTCCCAAGGAGCGGGGCTGTGAGGGGCAGCCCCGAGGACGCCTTAGAAACGCCGTAATGGTGAAGGCAACAGATGGGGAACAGCAGGCAGTGCCAGCGCCCAGCGCCCATAATCTGTAACACAGCGGTGATGACCACCAGCATTTCAGGGACTGGTCTGCAAGTTTAAGTACAGGTCCACTTGGCAAACAGAAAGACCTCTGTGAGCTTCCTGTCCATCTTCCTACTGTTCTCAGGGCAGCTTACTGTATCACTGGCCATTATGAAAAACAGCTTCATTGGCTCTGTGACACTGCATTCCAGCTGCCCCTTATCTAACCATGTGGCTGATAATGCTCGTTTCTGTTTTCCATTTTTTGCTCCTATGACAACTGTTAAACATGAATATTTGTGCCTGATTATTTTTTTAAACTTATTTTGAAAAAAACCCCTAAAATCATGCTGCAGACTGTGAACACACGCTGGCCCCCAATGAGCGTCATGACTTGGAAGTGCCTGTCACTTACGCCTGGCTTTCTTCTTCAGAGAAACAGGGCCCAGAGCCCTTCTGCTCCTTCCTGGCTGCCTTCTCTGTCTCCCCCACGGAGGCCGCCACCAACGCCACCCTGCAGGCACTCACCGTGGCCTCTGAGGCACCCACTGCCCCCTTTTCCTGACCAGTGCCTCCGGACTACCCAGCACAGCAGGCCTGCCTCGCATCTGCACACCGTGTGGAGGAAGTGGGCCCCGATGAGATGGCATGCCCTCTTCTCAGGAGAACCCCGGATTTCTGCCCCACCACTGCCGACGGTAGACTTCACTTCCCGGGCTTCCAGGGCATTGGTGGGTCTACCCTCAGTGGGGGGCTCTCTCCCTCAGCCGTCTCCATCTACTATAGCATCTCCCCACTTCTCTGGGAACTCATGGTGACCCTCAGCTGTCCGGCAGAGAAGATGACCAACACAAAGAGACCCCTGAGAGCACCCATGACAGGACCAAGGGTGGTGTCGGCTCCCCAGGGACAGCTGTAGCGCACAGCGACAGCCAGCAGAGGGCGCGCGGCCTCTCAGCGCCTGGGGAACTTCCTGGGCTGGGACCTTGGAAGGCTGCATCCAACACAGTCATTCTGGGGGCCCCAGGGGGCTGCTTCTCACGGGCTGCCCATCTTGTCACCGCATCCCCGCTCCAGAGGGACGAGCAGGAGGCCAGTCACAGTTCTCTCTCATGGTTTCATCCCCACACACCCGTCTGTCTGTTGTGCTGTGGGGTCTTGGGTGTTTCTGAGATGCTGGAAGCTACGTCCACTGCGAGTGGGCAGGTGTCAGCAGAGGCTTCAGACTCAGACTAGGAAGAAGGACCCGACAGTCGCCTCCCGAAGACAGTCAGCCCGTGGGAACCTCTGAACAGCAGCAGAACAGGATAAAACAGTGCTGGCAGGTGGGCCCCCCGGGTTCACTGGCTATCGAGACACAACAGGGAAGAACTGCCCCTCAAGGCAGAGTCACCTCAGGGTTGTGGATGGAATCCAGCTGTGGGGACCTTCACTGGATGAAGTGGCACAACTCCAGATGAAAAGAAACAACTGCCAGCACCCACCACTGATAACAGGAATAGGGTACACACAAAGAACACACCTAGGAAAACCAGAAACCATGAGAGGATGGAACGGAACACACGGACTTGGATATCCCAGGCCTTGGTGCGCTGAGATGGAAGGAGCTGTGGATCAGGTGCCGTGGCCCAGGACGCCAGGAACAACCAACTGAGGAGTGGCAGCACTGTGCTCCCTGCCAGAGACAACCTCAGGACCCCTCGTGGAGCACAATGCTGCCCATGAGGGTGTCTGTACGCCTGCAGGTGAGGCCCGTCCGGACAACGATCACTCAGATGTATGTACCAAGCACTACTGGAGATGAGGAAACAGAGCTTTACCAGTTTCTACAGTCTGGCATTGATCCAACAGACAATTCGGAGGCTGTGAAGACTGCTGGCAATTGCAATGCAGACGTTGAAAACAAGGAAGGAAGAGTAGCTGGAAAATACGGCTGTGGGGACAGAGGACGGGGCTGGGCACACGTGGCAGAGCTCTGCAGGACCAATGACTGCCTCAACGCAAGCTCCGTTTTCCACTGACATAAACGGCAACTGTACACGAGGGCCTCACCCGATGGGACCCACAGAAATGAAATCGACTATCTATGTGGAGCGATGACGCAAAAGCTCCACATCAGCTGTCAGAACGAGGCCGGGGGCCAACTGCGGGACAGACCTCCACTGATCACGTGCAAGTTCAAACGGAAGCTGAAAAAAACTGCACAAGTCCATGGGAGCCAAAGTATGGCCTTGCGTAGAGTACATCCTACTGGAGTTCAGAGCCCATCTCAAGAAGAGACTGGGCGGGTCGATAACTAATGACCCAAGACCAGATGAGCTGTGGACTCACACCAGGGACAGCACAGACAAAGAAAGCCAAAGCCACAGCCGTTGAGTCGATTCTGATGCACAGAATTGCAGGCACAGTGAACAGCCTTGGTCTTATCACCTGCTCTCGGGAGCTGACTGATACACGTGCCTCGTGACACATGTGGGACCACCACCAGACCACAGAGGTGGCTCAGTGGCCTCCGGCCACAAAGGCGACGCAGCTGTCGGCACTGACAGAGCAGTGGGGGGTGTAAGGACCCGTCTGGAGGTTACAAACCACAGTCCTGAGTGTGAGGTGCAGAAGAGGACCATCTGGGGGAGCCAGGCCGTGTCCCCTGGGCCACAGCGGAGGGACCCTGTAGCAGTGCCATCGAGGGCCGCTGCAGGATGCGAGCAGAGATGTGGGGCATTAAATGCAGGCGAGAGAGACGGAGAAAGGAGCTCCATCGGTGGCCAGCACACTGGCAGAGGGGCGACAGTGACGACAGAGAACTGTCATTGGCAGGTGCCGGCACGTCACTGCTGACTCGTGGGGACCCCGCGGGCAGCAGAGCACAACCCTGCCTGGCCCTGCAGCATGCTGACAGCCGAGCCCATTGAGGCAGCCCCTCTGTTGGTCCATCCCGTTGAGGGTCTTCCTCTTGTTCACAGATCCTCTACTCTACCAAGCAGGATGTCCTTGGACTGGTCCCCTGAGAGTATGTGCGGAAGGTGTGAAGCTGTGTCTGCTCTGACCCTGGAGTTAGACCAGAACTGCCCCGTAGTTTCCCAGGAGTGCACGGCAGATCTGAACTGGCCACTTTTATGGAGAGCAGATGTGGCACTTAAAACACTGTACCACCAAGGTTTCCGAACAAAGCCAGGAGATCATTAAAATGACAGGAAAGAAAAAAAAGACCACGGTGGATACGAGAAGACCCTGAAGCCTGCTCTTGAAGGCAGAGTAGCTAAAGCAAAAGGAAGAAATGGACAAAGTCAAAGAGCTGAACAGAAGATTTCAAAGGGCGGCAAAAGACAAAGTCACGTGTTGTAATGAAATAGTCCAAGGCCAAGTGCCGTCGAGTCGGATCTAATTTTCACCACGAATTGGAATCGACTTGCCAGCAATGGGTTTGGTTTTGATTTTGATCTGAATCCATACTACGTTCAGTGTTTGGTCTAATACTAAACTCTCAATCTGCTATTTCATGATATTTGTGAAGAATCAGCTCTTGACTTTTTTCAAGATTATTTCTATTTTACCAACCTCTGCTCTTCCCTCTACACCCTTCAGGTTTAACGCTGAGCAAAGAATCGGAGAAGCTGGATTAAATGAAGAACAGGGCATCAGGACTGAAGAAAGACTCATTAACAACCTGCGTTAGGCAGGTGACACGACCTTCCCCGCTGAAAGCACTCACTGACGGAGATCCAAGACCACAGCCTTCAGGACGGACGACACTTCAACATCAAGAAAACAGTAATCCTCACAACGGGACCAACAAGCAACACCGCAAGGAACAGAGAAAAGACTGGCGCTGTCAAGGGTTTCACTTTCCCCGGATGCACAGAACCCACGAAGCCGCAGCTGGGAGATCAAAACACGCCTTGCATCGGGCAGATCTGCTGCAAAAGGATTCTCTGAAGTGCTGGAAAGCAAAGACGTCATCCCGAAGGCTGAGAGGTACCTGACCCGAGTCATGGTGGTGACAATTACCCAATCTGCCTCTGAAACCTGACAATAAACAAGGAAGATCGAACCGGAGCAGATGCCCTGTGTTGTGCTGGAGACGGGTACCGACCGCAGCACAGATGCAAGAATATGCGCGGGCCTGTCTCAGGGGAGGCGCAACCAGCGTGCTCCTGGGGGGGCGAGGACGGCCTCCGTCTCACACCTTCCGCACATACTCTCAGGGGACCAGTCCGAGGACATCTTGCTTGGTAGAGTAGAGGGTCTGTGAACAAGAAGACCCTCAACGGGATGGACCAACAGAGGGACTGCCTCAATGGGCTCGGCTGTCAGCATGCTGCAGGGCCAGGCAGGGTTGTGCTCTGCTGCCCGTGGGGTCCCCACGAGTCAGCAGTGACGTGCTGGCACCTGCCAATGACAGTTCTCTGTCGTCACTGTCGCCCCTCTGCCAGTGTGCTGGCCACTGATGGAGTTCCTTTCTCCGTCTCTCTCGCCTGCATTTAACGCCCCACATCTCTGCTCGCGTCCTGCAGCGGCCCTCGATGGCGCTGCTACAGGGTCCCTCCGCTGTGGCCCAGGGGACACGGCCTGCCTCCCCCGGACGGTCCTCTTCTGCACCTCACACTCAGGACTGTGGTTTGTAATCTCCAGACGGGTCCTTACCCCCCCCCACTGCTCTGTCAGTGCCGACAGCTGCGTCGCCTTTGTGGCCGGGGGCCACCGAGGCCCATGGTCTGGTGGTGGTCCCACATGTGTCACGAGGCACGTGTATCAGTCAGCTCCCGAGAGCAGGTGACAAGACCAAGGCTGTTCACTGTGTCTACAAGCCTTCCTGTCCTCACGAATTCCTGGGAGTGTGTAGAAATCTCCCATGTCTGCAGGGACCAACCTCCTGGACTTGAAGGACTGAAAGCTGTGTTACCATGGCCACTGAGGCCATGTACGGAGTCCTGTTGGGGGCGGGCCCCTTGTTTCCATGAGATAGCCTCCTCTAACCCTACTGCTGCTCTCGGCCTCAGGTTCTGCCGGCTCTGACACCCACGTTGTTACGCCAGCTTTTCCGTGCCTCGCCCTAGCTCCTCAAAACTAGACCATACCCGCTGACACCGTGTCCACCCCAACTCACTGCGACCATGCAGGATCGAGCAGACCCGCCCCAGAGGGCTGCACGGCTGTAAACCTTTACAGAGGCTGACCGCCACGGCCACCCCCGACGAGCACCCAGTGGATCAGAGCGCTGTGGCCATCCAGCCCTGCCTCAGTATCTCTTTCTCAGTGTGGTCTTTTGGATGTCAAGTTGACCGCAGCTCATACCCCAGCGGTGTGAACGGTGAGCGCACTGCGCAGGAGGCTGGGCCCACCCAGAGGCGCTCCAGAGAATGGCTTGGTGGCCTGCCGTCAGCCACTGAGAACCCAGTGGGGCTTGGTTCTTCTCCGACACAGCAGGGGGCCGCTGTCACAGACGCAGTGTTGTACGCTTTCCCCGCCCTCCGGCCCTCAAAACCTCTAAACATCAAACCCACTGCCGCTGAGTTGTTGCCAACTCACAGCAACCCGACAGGAAAGAGTACCAAACTGCCCGGCGGGGCTGCCAAGGAGGACTTTGGGGATTCCAACCGCCGATCTTTCAGTTAGCAGCTAGAGCTCTAACCACTGTGCCCCTGGGGTTGGTGACCAGCACGAAAGGTTCTGCCAAACACACCAACAGCTGCCCTGCCGGCTGGAACCCCAGAGCCACGCCACATGCCAGGATGGCACTAATGTGGTCGGTCATCTTTTTGTTCTTTAAAGAACAACGTGTGACACGACGCCAGGGTAGAAAATACCTACACTCCCTCCAGGTGAAAACGGTGACGCTGCTCCCAGTGACCCTAAGGGGCAGAGTCACCCCGTGGGCTCTGAGGACCCTGCCCACAGCCCTGCTCTCCCGTCTTACCTTCCCCTTCCTGCAGGGCTCTCTGGTCGCCCACAGCTTCGGGCACCAGCTTCCCGTAGGAGTGTCTCTCGCTTGAGGTGAACTTGGCCGTGTCGAAGTAGACAGAGCCGTTGGCGGCATAGCTGGAAGGGGAGGAACGGGGAGGAGTCAGCAGAGCCAGAGGGTGAGCCAAAACGCCGCCCGGGACACCGCGGAGGGCTGAGGGTGCCTGGCCTCTGGCCTGGCTGGGGCCGGCTCTAGGCAGCAGACATCCACCCATGGCCTCGCAGCTCCTGAGGCCGCCTGTCGGCACTCTGGGCGCCCACTCTGGGGGAGGCCCTCTCAGTCAGCTCTGGGGACAGCTCCCTGTCTCCTCCAGCTTCTGCCACCTGGTGCTCTTTGCTTCCTTGTTGACCCACACATTGTGTCTGTCTTCCCTGCCTAAGTTGTATGCGACTGGGCTCAGGGTCTGGCCTGCACTGACAGCGCCTCATCAGTGCAACAGGGAAGGCCCTGTTCCCAGGCAGGGCCACGTCCACAGACTTCAGGGACACAGTTTCATCTGTAACAGAGGTCATCAAGCTGCTCTCTGCTCCGGTCTCTGCCCCTGCCCTGATGACCGCATCTGCACGCTGGCCCCCATGCCCTCCAACTGACCCCTGAAAACCATGTCAGCTGTGTGAGCTGGACCCCAAGACACACAGGCAGACCCTCCACTTCCCTGAGTGACATCTCTCCCTGTAGACTCCGCCTTGAGAGATGCACACATTCCACGTTCTGTGACTGCACAGCCCCCACTGCCCCTCCCTTCTAGTGACGAGAGCCCCCCCCAATGAAGCCCCCACCTCCCTGTCCCCATGACGCGCTCCCAAGCATCCTAGCAAGGGCTGCACATGTCACCAGGGCCTGCCACCTGCAGGGGTCCAGGGCAGGCTCCCCAGTAAGCACAGCCCTCGTGGGCCTGCAGTAAGTGAGCTCTGGGTAGGCTGCTGAGTGTTCACTGGCTAAACCGCAGTGCACAGCTCCAGCCGGGGTGGCATGAGGAGGAGCGTGTGCCACAGATGAGCGGGCATGGGCAGGCCCGGGGCATCCTCCTCACTGGGCAGTCCCGCCCTGCAGGCATCTGTGTTGGATGGCAGAGGCGGGGGAGAGTGCCAACACTTCCCCAGAACCTGCCCTGCTCTTGAGGACTCTCATCTGCCTCACGGCATCCATCTGTCTGTCTGTCCCTGCACCTCCTCTCCGCCTACCCCCTAAGATGAGTGATGGAGTCCTGACATCCCTGCCCGTGGACAAAAGTCCCTCTGGGAACAGGCTTTTCTTTGATAACTAGCCCAGCCGGCAGGCTGGGGCCCCACCCAATCACTGCAGGCACAGGAAGGTGAGATGCAGTAGCCCGTGGAGAGGACAGGTGCAGTGCGGGGACCTCCCCCCGAGGCAAGGACCCAGAGCCCTGAGACTATGACAGAGAGGGACGCCCCAAGGAGCCCCGCTCTGGACTCAGAGCCTTCAGAACCATAAGAACATAGGTGTATGTCCTTCAGCCACCCGGTCATGGGGTCACAGCAACTCTGGGTGACTGGGGCATGCCGTGACCTGAATCAGGGCCAGCAGTGAGGTCCCCAGGCAGGGGCACAGTAAGCATACCGAGTGCTTCCAAGAGATACAGGTTCAGGTGCCTGTTTCGTCTGCCAGCTATTTCTGAAAATGCTCACCTCTGGGGCCTTGCCAGCACTGCCAGCCCAGGACCAGGTGACCACTTGCCAGGCTGGGGCAGCACGATGGAAGCACAGCAAACCAGATCAACACCAAAAGCACTGCCACTGAGTCAACTCCCACTCAAAGCGACCCTACAGGACAGAGCCGAACCATCAGAGTTTCCAAGGAGGGCCTGGTGGATTCAAACTTCTAACCTTGTGGTAAGCAGACGTAGGGCTTAAACCACCATACCACAAGAAGTCGCAGCCTGGTGACTCGGCACCAAGTGAGGCCCAGCACGCGGGGGGCTGTGTGCGCAGGCTGGTTGTAGCCAGCGCCCTCTTCCCTCTTGCCATGAGCAGAGAGGTAGGGTCTGCACGGTCACACACTTATGCCAACAGTCACTAGTGCAAAGCAAAGGTGGAAAGGTCAGGGGAGGGAGCTGAAGTGAGTGGCAGGGAGGTCACTGGGACAGGAAGACGGAGGCAGAACAGGAAGGAGGCCACCAATGTCCAAGCCCCAAGCCCCAAACCCAGGCTGCTGCGCAGATCCCAGCTGGTGGTGCCCCACACGGCAGAGAACTGCCCCGCGGGGTTTCTGAGGCCTAAGTATTCAGGACGGCGGACTGACATTTGTCTCTCCCCAACAGCCAGCAGTGGGTTCAAACTGCCAGCATGTCACTTAGCCAGAGTGTCACTGTGCCCCGAGGGTTCACTGGGGGTGGTGTCTAGACACTGCAGGAGTGGGTGTTCCTGTGTACACATCTGCCAGATGATAAATAAAACATCAACAGTACAGAACCAGGCGCGCTCTGGTCACAGTACAGCCCTCAGCATACCATGGGTGGAGGGATGGCCATGGCATGCAGACACACAGGCCCAGGGCCAGGCCTCCTGCTCTCCCAGAACTGCTGGGGCTTCGGAGCACAGCTCCACTTAGCAGATCTCAACTGCAGCCAGGCGGCCCGAGGGGTGCCCTGGTGCTTACCCGTAACCGTTGTCCATGATCCCCTGCACAAAGCTGACAATTTCAGGCACATACTCGCTGACCCGCGTTAAAACGTCTGGAGGGAGGACCTGTGGTGACGAGAACGAGGAAGTCCCAGGTGTCTTCCCTTCCGGAAACTTCGACTCCGACACACGCGCCCCACAGAAACAACATCTCCGGTTGGCAGGGCCAGGGGCCCCGTGCCCCTTGGCATGAGTCAGAGGTTGCTTTGACAACGTCATTCAGCCTGTGCGCGGCTGGTGGCGCAGAGCACACGGGGGACGTGGGCCGGCACGCCTGGCACACACTCACGTTCAGAGCCGCCATGTCTTTGTGGAACTCCTCCTCCCAGAACTTGGGCAGCGTGGAGAAGATGGAGTTGTCTGTCACCTTGCTGCCAAGCCTAGAGTCCAGCCAGTCGGAAAGCAGGTCCTTGGCTGCTTCCAGCAACACCTGTGGAGACACGGGAGAGACTGACACCGAGGCTCCGGCCCCCCGTGACAGGTGCTGAGTGGGGAGCAGAAACGGGTCAGTCTGGGCCCTCAGTGCAAGGACACATGACCCCTGGCCCGACCTGGACAGCTCTCGCCTCACAGAGGACGACACACACATGTGGGCTCCACACTGACAGACACGGACCCCACCGGTGGGGGTCCCCGGAGAGCGGCGGAAAAGCAGACCAGCGGGAGAGATGTCCAGAGGCAATGTTCGAGTGTCAGGGCAGAAGCGGGGTCCTTGTGTATTCGATGGCTGACCTGTCAGACGCAGACTGCCGGCCTCTCTTCCAAGGGCCTCTGGGGGGCCCCAACCCACACCCTGGGAGCCCCAGCCTCCACCCTGCCCACTAGCAGCTGAGTGTGTGGACCCCCTGCAGCCCCTGGGACTCCAGTGACAGCCCAACCCAGCAAACCCACAGCCGCGGCATTGATCATGACCGACGGCGCCCCCGTGGAGCAGAGGAGAACGGCACCCGAGTTTCCGAGGAGCGCCTGGCAGGTCTGAACTGCTGACCTCCTGGTCAGCAGCTGTGGTGCTGAACCATTACACCACCAGGTAACAGCCCCACCTAATTCACACAATTTTAATAAATGACTACTGCAAAATACAGGCCAACAACAGCACAGAAATCAGGGGCCTCGACTGCAGTGGATTGTTCCAAAGGCCCATGTACTGCTTGAGAAAGGTGGTCCAGGCCATCGGGTCAGGTCCCTAAGGAAGCAGGAACAGTATCACCTCAGGGGAGCCAGCAGAAGAAGAGAATCCCAGACACCCAAAGAGGTGAAGGCGGGGCCAAGAACTGGCCACGCCCACAAGGGCTGGGGAGGAGAGAAAAAGGGCACAGGAAAGAAAGTGGGAAAAAGGAAACCAGGAAAACGGGAGGCAGGGCACCTGCTTGACAGAGGCCAATGGGCCCAGATCACTGCTGCAGGCGAGACAGGAAGACTGGTCTCACACCGGTGCTCCAGCCACATGATGATGACAGGCGACCCTGAGCGTACAGACACAACATGAAGAGGCACTGATTTCCTTAGGGAAGGGGTGGGTGCCAGGGCAGGGGTGCCTGCAGGCTCCCAGGCTAACTGTCACTGATGCTCGGGGGCCTTCGTGGATGTTACAGGGCCAGGAAGAGGCCATGACACGACGAAAGACCTAACTACCAAGGAGGATGTGAGCATCTGAAGCTGGAGTGGCCTCATCGGACGATCACAACACTGTTACAGCAAAAAAGTGACAGGACAGAGAGGGACCCCAACAACATGGGCCACCAGCTTGATTCACGGGCAGCCCTAGGAACTCTGATGAGGAAGGACTCAGCAGTCTACTGTGACGAGACTCAACCAGCGAAAACCTGACGCGGAGCAGCAGAACCCTGTCAGATACAGTGCTGGAAAATGAGGCCCCAGGCTGGACAGCAGCAGGAGGACGACCGAGGAAGAGCGGCCTCCTCCAAGTGGAGTCAGCCTTCATGACACAGATGGAGTACGGCTTTCGGGACCTTCACTCAGTCATGTGACACGACTCAGAATGACAAGAAACCACTGCCAATGTCCATTAGTAACTGGGACATGGAGTCTATAAAGTGTGACTCTAGGAAAACTGAAAATCGTCAAAGATAAAACAGAACACACTCACACAGATACCCCAGGCACTAGCGGGCTGACATGGACTGCTGCTAACCACTGTGCTTCGGACAATCACGTGGTCCAGTGTGCCGGGGATGACAACCTGAAAAAGAAGGGTGCTGCATTTCTCAAAAAGGGCATTTCACGATGTCACCTAAAGTACAGTGCTGTCAGTGACAGGACAACGGCCATGCACCCACAAGAAAGACCAGTTAATGTGACTATCATTCATGTCTATTCACCAAAAACTATGGCCAAAGATGAAAACATTGGAAAATTTTACAAACTCCTGCCGTCTAAAATTACTGAACACGCAGTTAGCATGCAACTGATAATTACTCACAGTGGGAATGCAAAAGCTGGAAGCAAAGAAGAGCAACTGGTCACTGGGACACATGGTCTTGGTGACAGAAATGATGATGGAGAGCGCATGACAGAACTTTGCAGGAACAACGACTTCTTCACTGTCAATATCTTTTTCACCAACATGAATGGTGACTACACACATGGACCTCACCAGACGGAACACACAGGAACCAAATCAACTACATCTGTGCCAAGAGAGGACTGGGAAGCTCCGTTTCAGCAGCCAGAACAAGGCCAGGTGCTGACTGTGGCGCAGACCACCACTTGCTCATACGGAAGTTCAAAATGAAACTGACGAAAATTAGAACAAGTCCACGACAGCCAAAGTACAACCTGAAGTCTATCCCTCCTGAGTTTAGAGACCACCTCCAGAACAGATTAGATGCAAATCTAACCCTAATGATCAAAGACCAGACGAGCTGAGGGATGACATCAAAGATGTCATTCAGGAAGAAAGCAAGGGGTCATTACACAGACAGGAAAGAAAAAGATGACCACAGTGGACATGAGAAGAGACTCTGAAAGCTGCTCTTGAACACCAAGCAGCTAAAGCAAAAGGAAGGACAAAGTAAAAGAGCTGAAGGGCTGGAGGGCAGCTCGAGGGTAGAGTGTCGCAACAACACGACACAAGAGCCGGGAATAGAAAACCCAAAGGGAAGAACGTGCGCCGCATTTTTCAAGCTGAAAGAACTGAATTAGAAAGTAAAGCCCTGAGCTGGAATACTCCGAATTCTACAGGGAAAACATTCAACGATGTGGGAAACATCAAAAACAGATGGAAGAAAAAAATTAAAAGAAGGAGGTAACACAACGGGGAGCTCTGCATCAAACGGTTAGAGAACACCAAGCCTTCCCAAGCACAGGGGCACATTTCCAGAGCTCGGGGCCTGGGAGGGTGCACCAGGAACACCCGCTGACCAGGGGCAGCTAAGTCAGAAGTGCCCAATAAACAGCTAACCTGGAGAACACCATATACCTTAGAATTAAAATCTACTACTGAATAATCTCTGCAGCTAAAAATACATCAAAATGGAAACAAAAAGTGGTTTAACAGAAGCGAAGGCCATCAGAATTCACGGAAGCGGCAGACGGCGACGACACTTACAGAAACGCGTACAGCCTGAAACAATGCCACCAAAACATAAGCTCAGCTCGAGTTTTCAATTCTGAGGCAAAAAGAGCAGAAGACACAGGACAAACAACAAAGTAATGAAGAGGGGATAAAAATTAAAGAAACTGGCAAGACCAGAGAGAGGTCAACAGAGCAGGCCACCAGCACTAGTGCAAGCCTTGATGCAGAGTCTCTGAGGGGCTTCCCTGGGCAGACACCACCCACACGGGGGGCTGCATTTCTGCTGTAGTAGGAGAGGGGGCGGGGGGGCGGCCTCCAGACTGGGCCAGGGCTCCTTGCCCTCGGCTGTGCAGCCCTGAGAGCAGTGACATGCCCAGTCTGTGTGTTCCTATGCACATGTTGTGGGGAGGGGCTTGGACGTGACAGGCACTCTGTCATAGACTGAACTGTGTCTCCCTCAAGTTGTATCAGTCTCGCTGGGCCAAGACTCCTGGTTCTGTGTGCTGTTTCCACGGGCTGTGAATCATGCCCCTGTGACGCCGATGAGGGACCATGGTGGCAGTCGTGTTGATGAGGCCAAATCTAATCTACAGGCCTGGACTGTGCCCCGAGGCAGTGTCTCGGGAGACACAGGAGGAGGAAGCCAGGGGAGAGCTGGGGACCTCGTACAACCCAGAAAGCAGCAGCAGGAGCAGGGCGTGCCCTGTGGATTCAGGGTCCCTGTGCCTCAGAAGCTCTCAGTCTAAGGGAAGGCTGATGCCAAGGACCTTCCTCCAGAGCCCGCAGACAGAGAAAAGCCTTCCCCTGGAGCGAGGAAAAGCCTTCCCTTGGAGCGAGGAAATAAATTTTTCTGTATTAAAACCATCCACTTGTGGTACAAACAGCACACTAGGTGACCAAGCCACACAAAGACATAGTTCCTCAGGGCCGCAGTCCCTCTCCGAAGTGCTCTGGCATATCTGCACTCACAGAAAGACACCAAACAGCTCACGGCAGCGTCACCACCCACGCAAAACCAGACGTGGTCATGCTGGCATGCAGGTGGGCCCAGCGCCCGCAGCGCTCAGATGCTGGCCGTGAGAGAGCTGCGGCTCCCATCCTCACAGAACCCGGGGGAACGGCCAGTCCACGAGGCTGTCCACACAAGGTGCCTTTGTGAAGAAAAATGCCAGAGGACATGGGATTCTGCCAGCTGGCCCCGGTGGGCTGGAGCCTGTGATGCCCAGATGCCACACTCTGGTCCCAAAGCCCATGGCATGACTCCCCACAGCTTAGCACTCACAGCTACACTGTGTGGACTGTGAGGTTTCTGGGTCTACGGTGAGGTGCCAAGGATGACCAGCAAGGGGCCAGCATACAGGAGAAGTGACACCTCGGTGATATTCAGGGACCGACCCACCAGGCTGGGTGGGCCTCTGGGGTGGTGCCTCCGGCAGCCACAGCCTGGAAGAAGAGTCTAGACACCACTTTTCATCCTGGGCCCTCATTTTCAAGTGAAGGAAAAGTCTGCGTCACAGACGAAAAAAAGCCAGAGAATGGGAAGCCCCAAGGTCAGCTGGTGCCCCCAACCCTGCCTGTGCACCCAACCCTGCGTGTCCACCACTCCATTCAGCTCTAGTCAGCCTCCACTCTGTCCACCGGCTGCTGTTAAGAAGCCCCGGGCACTGTGCTCATGGGCCTAATAACGTGTTGGTGTTCCTGTTCTACCTCTTGGTTCATCATGTCGCGCCTGGGTCTTCAAAGCTTGCGTGGGCATCTAGCCCCAACAAGGTAAGTGGTGAGCCAAGTCATAAAGTAATCAGTGCTGGAGAGGCTGTGGAGAGACTGAAACTCTTCCACACTGCTGGTGGGAATGTAAAATGGTAGAACTTTGGAAACCCATGTAGCGCTCCCATAAAAAGCTAGAAACAGAAATGTGACCCGATCCAGCAATCACACTTCTTAGAACACATCCTACAGAGGTAAGAGCCATCAACAAACAGACATGTGCACTCCCATGCCCACTGCAGCACCGTCCACAGCAGCACAAAGACAGGGTCGATCAAGGCGCCCATCAGCACGCAAAGGGCTGAACAGGCTGCGGCAGAGCCGCACGATGGACCGCGAGGCAACAATCAGGAACAAGGGGACCCAGGCAACATCTCAGAACGCGAGCACAGCTGGAGGCATGACGCCAAGAGAAGTCAGCCACCAAATGACAAACACTGCAGGAGACCCCGATTGCAAAGAGTCAAGAAAAAGGTTTAAACACAGAAGAAAGCAGTCTTTGTTAGTCATGAGTGTGGGTAGGGAGGGAGAAGGGAGAGGGTTCTCCACTAACTAGACAGCAGACAGGAATTACCGGAAGTGAAAGACAGGACAACACACATCAGAAGTCAGCTCCACTGGATTAAACCAAAGGCTTAGAAATTTCTTGAACACAACCAAATAATTCAGGGCAGAGTTGCAAGGGCAGGGGTCTAGGGACCATAGTTTCAGGGGACTTCTAGGTCAACTGGCATAACTGAGTTTATTAGGAAAATGTTTTGCATCCCACTTTGGATGAGTGGCATCTGGGGTCTTAAAAGCCAGTAAGTGGCCATCTAAGAGGCATCAACTGGTCCCAACCCACTTGGGGCAAAGGAGAATGAAGAGTGCCAGAGACACAAGGACAATACAAGCCCAAGGGACAGAAAGGGCCATACAGACCAGAGACTCCATCAGCCCGAGAGGAGAAGAATCAGGTGGTGCCTGGCTACTCCCATGACCACCTTTACTGTGAACTCAACAGAGTCCCTGGTGGAATGGAAGAAAAGTGGGGGACAGAACTCAAAGTTACATAGAAAGACCAGACTTCATGGTCCAACTGAAACTGCAGGAAACCCCGAAGACTTGGCCCTCAGGCTCTCTGTGAGTCCCAAACAGAACCTGTTCTTGAAACCAAATCCTCAAAGGTTAAACTTAACTGTATGACATACAAGGACACTGGTCACACTGGTGAATAGGGTGCCTCTCGGCTTAGGCAACTACATGAGACTAAAGGGGCAGCTCCTGTCCAGAGGCGAGAAGAGAGGACAGAAAGGGACAGGAGTTGGTTTAACTGCATGAGAAATCCGGAGTGGAAAGCAGGAGTGTGCTGTCACGTTATAGGGAGAGTAACCAGGGTCACATAACAATGAGTGTATGCATCTTTGTATGAGAAACTAACTTGAGCTGTAAACTTTCACTTACGGCAAAATTTGAATAAATAAGCAAAGCCTGCCAACCCAAGGCACAACGACTGGTCTATTTACCGAACCAGCAGAGGAGGAAGGAGTGCCAGGAACAGGATGAGCAAACGAAATGTGTGGCTAACGCCTCCATGAAGACCTGCCCCTTGGCCAGGAGACTGGAAGAACTGGCTGCTGCCCAGCTGCTGCCATGGAGTGTGTTGACGAAAGATACTATACAAGGGTCCTGATCAAAAGGGGGAAAATACAGAACAGACTTTCAAACTTTCATAGACTTGTGGAGCCATGGAGGGTGGTAGATGATTCCCCAAAACTACTGCCCTGGAAACATCTTTAAACCTTAAATAAAAAATATCTCCTGAAGTCTTCTCAAAACCAAGTACAAGTTTAGCTTCACAGGCCAAGAACATCTGCCTTGAGTACTATGCTCTTTTAAGGTCTATCTCTCTGGAATCAAAGTGACAAAGCAACAGGGAACAGTGGATAGGCATCTTTGGGGACAGTTATAGGGCAGGGAATCTAAGGTAATGGGGGAGGGATGATTTGGCAAAGGTGGAACGCTTACACTGCTCCCAGAATGCCCTCCCTGTCACTCAGCTGTGTATGCAGAAACCGCTGAATGGGTCTGTATTCTGCTGTGCAGAGTCCCAACAGTGACAAATCTAAGATAGTCCAATAAAGCCAGAGGGAGGCACCAGACCACCCTCAAACACCTTTTCACACCAGCACCCTTTCTTGTCTAATGGGGAGCAGGCAGGGAATGAGGACAGGGCAGCACGTGGGCTCAGGTGCAAGACTGCACCTCAGTCTGGGGCCCTGGCCACAGCACCCAGGAGGCAGACTTGGAGCAGGCAGTGGGGCAGGGGTGCAGGGCCAGGGCAAGGACGCGGTGCACAGAGAACGGGCCACCTGTCACACACAGTTTCCAGAGATGTGGCCTGGACTGTGTCACGTGAAGACACAGTATGATACCTAGGCACACCTGCCAGGTGATGCACTTCAAATCCCACCTCAGCACAGCTGCTGATCTCCCCCGCAGACAGCTCAGCCTGCACGGCCTGCTCGAGCAGCTTGGCGGCCAGCTCCACGGCACGCTGTGTCCTCTCGAGTAGCTGCCTCTTGTTGGCATCTGTCGTCTCACTCACTTTCATGGAGAACGGCTGCAGTGAGGAGGACACGAAGTGAGACTCTGCTCGGCTAAAGCCTGCGCTCGTCAGGTCAACTGAAAGGAGGTGACCAGTTCTTTCCACGGTCTCCAGACTAAAGAAACACGAGTCCCTTCCCTTCTGGCCGTGGCAGGGGGTGGGGTTCTGCCTAGGGCCAGCCCAGCTGCCAACTTCAGACGGCCTTCCTCACCTCACGCGCCGCAAGTTCTCTGACATGACAGCAGTGCTCTCAGGCTATCCTGAGAGACTCAACAGGCCCACTCGTCTGCCGAGCCCTGAGGACCGCATGTCACCAGTGGGCCCTCGGTGTCAGCCACCTCCACCAGGCAGAGCTCTGGGCCTTGCACTTGGCCTCCAGCTACTGCCACCTGGGAGACCTCCTGGTCTCGCGGCCAGCCTCCAGGGCATGGCAGAGCATGGGGCTCCCGGTACCCTGTTCTCCTTCCAGAGACAAACTGCTGGGGGCACGGCAGAGTTTACGATAGACCAGGAAGTCCCTTATCCTACCAGACCTTGGTGTGTAACATAAAATTTAACATTCGTGTAACTGTAAAAATCATTACAATGCATGGGAACTGAATGGTCAGCTGCTTCCATAGGGATCACAGACTAGTCAAGTCTGGGGGGCACTCCTGCTCCATCACAGGGGGCCGGATGAGTCAGGCAACTCGATGGCACCAACTTGAAATAATTCTCAAAATACGTAATATCACCAACCCCAAACCCTGGCGTCACTTCTGCACCCCTGACTGGGCGGTGCCACGGACGTCAGCATGAGATGAGTGACAGGCAGCACACTAGGAGTCAGGTAGGTTAGAGGCGCTGAGCAGGATCCAGGAGCCACTTGACATCCTGCCCAATGTCTCTCCTGGAGGCTTCCTTGCAGGCCAGGTGACCAGCACTACTGAGACTTCACTGACCCCTCGTAGGACAGTTTAGTGCCGTGCACTTTGCCAACACCTGCTATAGACAGACTACGCTGGGGACAGGACCTACAGTCAGCCTCTGAGGCTGGTGGTCTAGGGCCAATGGAAGGACCACCTGCAGGGCGGCCTGGACGTCCTCGAGGAGCTGGGCCGCCTGGGGCTGCCTCTGCCGGTACTGCTCGAACAGGTGGTTCTGCCGCGCTCGCTTGATGATCTGGGGAACAGAGAAGCAGGAACCCCAGAATCAGCCCCACCTGTGTGCAGCTGGGAGGGCGGGGAGAGCGAGTCAAGGTCTGCAGACGCGCAGGCTGCAGTCACACATGCAGCCTTCCACCTCCGTCTGCCAGGCACCCAACATCCACGAGGCGCAGCCACGGTCTGGTCACAGGATGCTGAGCTAGGCTTAACGTGCTCGTTCACAAGCTCAAGGGCACAAGTCCGCCCTGTCCCCATGCCAGGCAAGGTCACACACCCGATTCCAAGCAAAAGCAAGGCCCCCTCATAAAGTGCCCGTGCCAACGACATTTAGTCAGCTGGGGCACCGGAGGCACAGGTTTCTAGGGACACCTGAGCCTCCGAGTAACGAGCATCTCCTCTGCACGAGCAGAACCACTGACACCTGAGGGGATTCCGACAGCTCGTGCAGAGCCCCACACCGTTTACTGGCCTGGCCCCACCTTTAGGACGGAACCCGTGCAACAGCCTCTACCTTGTCGTCAATGTCCGTGATGTTCATGCAGTAGAAGACGTCATACTTGAAGTAATCTCTCAACACTCTCCGCAGGATGTCGAAAGAGATGTAGGACCTAAAGGAAGGGGAGGCAGTGTCCCTGAAGCCCAGACCACGTGCAGGATGTCAGCACAGTGACTCAGAAAGGCCCAGGCAGCAGGACCCCGGGATGTCCAACTCCGCAGCACTGACTCTTTCAAGCCACCATCTGTGACCAAGTCACAGCCACATTTGGTCCCAGGCCCGAGGGTCCTGGAAACCCCACACCTGAGCTGAATGATGACAAAATATCTTAAGGGACACAAAGTGTCTGGCTATGTCCCAGTGAAACAGGCCTGCAGGGCGGGACTCTTCCCTTCAGTTGTCAGCATTTTCTGATTTTCTTATATGTATCATTTTGCATATTTTTAAAATTTTCTTTACTCTCACCACTTCTATTCAACATTATATTAGAAGTTCCAGCCACCGCAATTAGACAAGACAAAGAAATAAAGGGCATCCACGTTGGCAAAGAAGAAGCAAAAATCTCCCTATTTGCAGATATGATTGTATATGCAAAGAATCCTAAAGAATCCATAAGTAAACTACTCAAACTCATAGAGGTGTTCAGCAAAGTATCTGGATACAAGATAAACATAGGTAAGTCAGTCAGATTTCTGTACACCAACAAAGAGATCATTAAAGAAAAAATCACCAAATCAATACCATTTACTATAGCCCCCAAGAATTAAACTAACTAGAGAAATAAGAGACCTGTACAAAGAGAACTACAAGACCTTACTGTAAGAAACCAAGAGAGACTTACATAAATGGAGAAAACTATCCTGCTCATGATAGCAAAACTTAATATTGTGAAAATGTCTACTGTACCCAAAGCAGTCTACTTATACAATGCAATCCCAATACAAATTCCAGAGACATTTTTTAATGAGATGGAGAAACAATGCACCAACTTTGTTTGGACAAGGAAGAAACCCTGGATAAGCAAAGCACCACTGAAGAAGAAGAACACAGTGGGAGGCCTCTCACTACCTGACTTTAGAATCTACTACACTGCCATGGTTGTCAAGATAGCCTGGTACTGGTACAAAAAGCGACATACAGACCACTGAAACAGAGCTGAGACCCTAGAGACACCAGTACCCTCTTAGGAACAGCTGATACTCGACAAAGGCCTTATGACATTAAATTGTGGTGAAAACAGTCTCTTTAACAAATGGTGCTGGCAAAATTGGATATCCATTTGCAAAAAACTGAAACTAGCCCCATATCTCATGCTTTTCAGAAAAATCAGCTCAAATTGGATAAAAGACCTAAATATCACACCTACAATGATAAAGATCATGTGAGGAAAAATATGGTCATCAATGGAAGTTTTAATATACAGCTTACTTAGACTTCAAAATCTGACAAACAAAGCACAGTCAACAGAAGAGAAAATAGATAAATGCAAACTAGTAAGAATGCAACACTTCTGCTCATCCAGAAACTTCATCAAAAGAATTAAAAGACCATCTACAGAATGGGAAAAAGTATTTGGCAACTACATGTCAGACCACCGTCTGATCTCCATGATCTACAAGGTTCTGCAAAGTATCAACAAGAAAAAGGTAGACAAGCAATTAAGTGATGGGCAAAGGAGAGGACAGACATTTCACTGAAGAGGAGATCCAGGCGGCTAAGACACATGCGGAATTGCTCATGACCATCAGCTATTAAAGAAATCCAAATCAAAACTATAGCAAGATACCATCTCACACCATCACGGATGGCCACCATCCAAAAAAACACAAAACAACAAATGTTGGACAGGCTGTGGAGAGATTGGAACTCACCTACACAGCTAATGGGATTGCAAAATGGCACAACCTTTTGGGAAAGCAATCTGGCATTTCCATATAAAGCTGGAAATACATATACCATTTGACCCAGTAATCCCACTACTCACAATATATCCTACGGAAGCAAGGGCAGTCACACGAACAGGTAGATGCACATGAATGTTTACTGCAGCACAGTCCACAATAGCAGAAAGATGGAATCAACCAGATGCCCAACGACAGATGAATGGATAAACTATGGTATACATACTCAATGGAACACTATGCAATGATAAAGAACAATAGTGATTCTAGGAAGCATCTCATAATCTGGTTTCAGTTGGAAGACCTTACATTGAGTGAGATTAGTCAGGACAAATACTGTATGAGACCCCTCCTACAAGGACTTAAAAACAGACTCATGTACAGAAGAAAAGACTCTGATGGCTCCAACAGTGGAGAGGGATGAGGGGAGAAGGCTGGTCATAGACTAGACAGCGGATAGAGACCTGGTTGGGTGAAAGCAGTGACAGCGCACAGTAGAAAGCAGATCAACCTAACTGGACTTCAACCCAACCTGAAAACTCTTCTAATCCTAACCCAACACTGAAAGGATAAGAGAAGCAGGGGTAGGAGTCCAGGGACGATGCTCTCAGGGGACACTGAGGCCAACTGGCATAACTAGCTTATTGTTAAGAGAGTCTTCTGCACTCCATATTGGTTGAGTGGCGCCTGCGGTCTTAAAAGCTAGCAAGCTGCCATCTGAGGTACACCAAGTGGTCCTAACTCAGCCAAAACAGATGATCACCAAGGACAACAAAGAGAACAATGTGAGAGAAAAAGAGCCCAGAAGACAAAAAGCACCCATGTGAACAGATGACTGTGTCAACATATGACTGGAAGAACCAGATGGTGCCTGGCCACCACCAATGACAACCATGATGGGGCACACAATGTTGAGTTCCAGTGGCAACACGAGAAAAAGAGGGGTGCTCCTCAAGAACTCCACTAAAAGATCACACTTACGGTCTGAAGGTCTGGTGGTTCCCCTGGGAGCATGGCACCTAGACCTGCTGATGCCCCTTACCAGAAATTATTACTGAGGTCGACTCTTTGCCCAGGAATGGATTAGACTCAGGGACACAAAATGACCATATAGTGTGTGCACTGTATGGTTCTATGCATCTATAGGATGCTGTCCTACTGGCCTCCTACTAGAAGGGAGAGGAGACGGTAGAGAGGAGTGGACAGGAGATTGTTAAGATGATATGACATGTATAGAATGAAAAGGAGGAGCGTGCTGTCACCAGGCAAGGACAGCAAGAGGAGCTGCAGAGAGGTGGGCTTGCAAATTTAATTTGGATTGTATACTTTTACTCAAGCACAATTAAAAAAAAAAATCTTTTTAAAGAGAAGTCTTGGCATATACCCAAAACACTTGAAAGCAAGGACTCAAACAGAAATCCACACACAGGTGTTCCAGGGCACCCTTCACAGCAGCCAGAAGGTAGGCACAGCCTTCGGCACCCACCAACAGATGGATGGATGAACAGTGCGGTCACACCGCTCGGCGGGATGTCCCTTGGCCATGAAGAGATACTCTGATGCCCCAAACACAGGGTGTGAAGGGAAATCAGTCACCCAATTCGGAAATTACATGCTGAACTATACCATGGAGGAAACAGCTAGGACAGGAAACCTTAGAGACCAGGGCTGTGTGGGAGGGGAGTTGGGGGCTGGCTGCCTAGGTGCAGACAGTGGTGACGATCACACAATAGGACAGAACTACGCATGTTATTAAAGTACATGCAGAGAAACAGCTGGACTGGTGAATGTTTTGTTACACATTTTACCACAAGAAAAGTTCAGAAGCCTTGTCCACATCTCCTTCTCAAGTACTAGGTCACCTCTAGCCCATCAAAGGTCGCTCAAAGATCCTTTCATCTGGGACACCTGACTCCTCGCCCTGAGCAGTCCCATCCTCCCACATCAGCCTCCTGGCTCCGCCTCCCTGCCCCCTTCCACAGGCACTCTCGGCCACCCACCACCACCTCCCGGCCCTGCCCTGAGCTGTCCCTGCCTCCCAACCCCCCTCCTACCTCTGCCTCCCACCCTCCACCCCTGCCTCCGGCCCCACCCCAAGCCACCCCTGCCTGTCTGCCCGTCCCCCCCATCTCTGCCTCAGGCTTTCAGCTGCAGAGTTCCTGACCCTAAGCCAGAGGCATCCCGTGTGACCCCTACCTGGCGTGGCCCATGTGGGAAGCGTCATACACAGTTGGCCCGCAGCAGTACCACGTCACCTTTTTCCCGTTTTGAGGTATAAACACTTCCTTTGTTAGAAACAGAACAATGATCAGAACGAATGCAATCTGCTCCACCCCAGGTCACCCGACTGCAGAGGACGCTGTGCCTGGGCTGTGTGGAGCAGATCAAGGCCCACAAGGACCCCAGTCTTGTCCTAGAAGCCTCTAGCGGCCCAGCAGGAGCCACAACAGACCTGCAGGCCACTGTCCCAGCAGACAGCACCCTGGGCCCATGCCTCCCCCTTGCTGGGACACTCCTCATACGCAGCAAGTGCTGCAGAGCAGTAGCGGCCACTCTTGCTGGCTGACACAGGCCAGGCCCCAAGCCAGTGCCCAGCACTGTGTTCATGCCCTGCACCCTGTGGGCGGCTGAGACAGTTGTTTTCTTTCCAGAGAGTGAGGGTCAGGGCGGTCAGCCAGGGCCCCAAGGGGTCACCCACTGGCTGGGCTCCCAGGACAGCAGCAGCCCTGCAGCCCCCTCTCTGGAGCACTTCCGGAAGAGGACAGCCGGCTGCCTGCCAGTCCCCAGGTGATCGAGCATGCTCATGGAGTGAAGACCCAGGAGCCACAGCCGGGACGTTTTCGGGTCCCCAGGCAGCCCTGAGCTATGGGCCATGTCCTGAGCTGACAGCCTCAGGCCCCCGGCCCCGTAGGGCTCCAGCCCCCCGTCTTCTCAAGCCCACGTCCAACAACATGCCCACAGGCCTGCTGTCCCCTCATGCTGCATGGCTTGGACCTGTGAGGTCAGGGACAAGGAGCTTCGCTCAGAACACACTGATGCCTGGCCTGGCTCGGCTCGCCCATAGAGTCCCCACAGGCAGAGCCCCCACAGCTCAAGAAGCCCACCACACAGCGACGACCATGCCATGGCCCTCATCTCACCTTGTTCCGGGTGAGGCTGTTGTAGAGACGCAGCCTGCATGGCTCTGTGCCCGTCGGCGGTGACCACTGGGGCTGCCCGCGCCGGCCTTTACCTAGGGAACAGACAGCGTGTCAGACACCTGCACAACACGACAGACATGGGGCTCCCTACACCCTCTGTTTTCTGTTCTTGCAAAGGAAACAACTTCCTGAGAAACGTAAAGCCACGTTTCGTTGTAGCTGTGTGAGGGCGAGTTGATTCTGACTCACAGTGACCCTACTGGACACAGAGACAACGCCCATGGGGTTTCCAGGCTGTGACTCTCACAGAAGCAGAGGACCGGGTCCTCCACCCAGGAGCCACCGGGGAATTGAGCCACGACCCCGTGGCTAGCAGCCTAGTGCTCAGGCACCACGCCACCAGGGCTCCTGGGATAACACCAGAGAACAAGTGTCAGCAGCCTACTGTGGTGGCCACCATGCCAACAGCTCACCAAGCTGCCTTCCCATCCTCATGCCCCTGCCTGACTTCAGGAGGCTGCACGACCCTGCTCCCATGCTCCTGCACGGGCCCTCCCATATTGGCTCTCCTGTGGCTGGGAGCGTGCCACACTACGCACGGCCTTTGGCCAGGAGGTCACAGTCCAGCAAGCACACGGTCACAGTGGCATTGACTACGCCACCTGCCCCATGGCCCCTCAAGCCCCAGCCCTGGCAGGCCCCTGACAGCACTCTGACGCTCTGCTGCATGCTCTAGAACTTGACATCCACTCTTGTCACCTTCAGAATGAGCCTCCTACAGCCCTCGGCCTGTCAGCCCGCCATCTGCTTCCTTTCAAACAGCCCCGCTGCCCCCTCATCCCATTCCTGCCCACCACTTGCACCCTGTTCGGTGGGTGTCCTGAGCCAGGTTCCAGCCTCGCTCTCCCTGGGCTCTCGGTGATGGGCTCGGTGACTGTGACCACATGGCACATGGACGGCAGCCCTTTAACTGTCAGGCCCGAGACCTGCTGGGCATCTGGGCTGGACTGAGCGCCGAGGAACCAGATGGGTGGGACGCTTGTCTACGGTCTGCACTCCCATCCAGGTCTCATCACCCCCAGCCTTGGCCCAGCAGAGTCCAGCCTCGGCCCTTGCCCAGGACATCGGGGCCATTCTCATCATCCTAAGCCTCAGGCCGGCAGCCCTCATTTGGGAGGTCCCCACCACCCTCAGCAGAACCTGGTCATCTCACTCCTCGCCTCTGAGCACGTTCATGTGTGTGCAGGCTCCCTGGTAATCGCCTGCAGACACAGACTCCCATGCTTTCTGGGTCCGTTCCCTGAGCCCAGGGCCTGCACTCAGGAGTGCCTCGTGGGCCTCCGTGGAGCTGACCCAGTGACAGTGGGCGCATGCAGTGCTCGGCCTCTCCCCCACGCCTATGCAAAACATCGAATGTTCCAGACACGAGAGCACCCCAAACCTCCATAAAACTCGAGTGCCTACAGAGGCCACCTACCAGGTGTCAGGGGCACACTTTCGTGCATCAAATGCCCTGGAAGGAAAACCTAATGTAGTGACCTGGTGACATTCCCTCTGCCATGTTATGGCTCCATCCCCTTAATGAGAACCTGTCAGTCGAGAGTCAGGACAGAAGTGCCCTCACGGAGCAGATGGCTTCCGGGTAGAGGGCTGGACACTCGTCCGAAGGATACCCATTCCCCAAGTAGGGAAGATCAAGGCCCCAGGAACAGGATGCCGCTGAGGGCCGCTTTCCAGAGAGCTGGCCTGGTGACACGGACTAGGGTCCCCCTCCTGGGACACCCGGGTCACAGCCGGCTCTGCAGCTTCCCAGAGGGCTGATGTTGCCACACAACTGGAGAGAGGGACATGTCATAGGACACATACAGGTGCATGTCTGCGAAAGGGAAAGGCTGGTGCTGCTACAGGAGAGCCTGTATTTAGTACCGTGTTCGGCCGGACTCCTCAGGGAATGGTCTCTCCCTCACCCATTGCCCGGCTACCCTACCAGCCTGCCCCACAGCCAGCCCGCCCCCAACAGTCGACTCACCCCCAAGGCCGGCCCGCCCCCACAACCCAGGAATTTGGGTTGGCAGCCTCTGCGTCCCATGTGCAGACCTCCCCCTGCTGGCTTGCTGCTTCCCTCTGTTTCCACCCCGACACCTGCTCACTCACTCCTTCAACAGGGTGACAGTGGAGTCCTGTTCCATGCCAGGCGCTATTCTGGCCTGTGAGGAGCTGGAGAGACAGGCCCTCACAGGGGAGAAGCTGGAGAGTCAGGCCCTGTAGATGGAGGGGGGCTCCATCTACACAACACAGCACCCCCAAGACTGCTTACAGGAGACAGTGCCACGATGGGGCTTAGAAAGGGTGGAGACCCTGCCAGAGGCAGAGGTGTGGGTGGGGCTGTGCCCCCGCGGGTGCAGGTGACATGGAAGCTCGGGACCAGGGCTGGCCAGCCCGGGACTGAGCAATGTCGGACTACCTGGAGCCCCCGTGGGGGGGTTGCTAAGGCTACAAGCCTGCCAGGGGAGAAGATGGTGACTTAGATGGGGTGGGCAGAGGGGACGGGGATGGTTCCCGAAGACCCGACGTTAGCAGGTTCGAAGCTGACCAAGAGCCTGACATCCTGGAACCCACAGGGCACAGTGCTCAGCGAGCCAGGAGGACGGCTCTGTGAGGACCCACAGCAATGGCCTTCCCCCAGGTGGGGCTGCGCTGCAGAATTACCAGAAAGACCAAGCACACCCCTCAGGTGGGAGATGTCAGTGTCCCCTCCCCTTTTCCGCTCCATTAAATGTGGACCCATTTAGACCCGATTGAGGGCGCAGACTTTGTGGACCATCCCCGACCCCCTGTGGGAGTCTAGAGAAACCCTGAGAAGGCTGGTGGCCGGCCACCTGTGCACACCAGGCGTCAGCCCACAGGCAAAGCCCCGGAAGGAGCAGAGAGGTGGGACGACAGCTCAGGGTGACGAGCACTGAGGCATTCCAGAACCTCCAACAACTGAGCCATGCCCACTCAGGAAGGCCAGTGTCAAACGCTGGAGTCACAGGGACGGGACCACTGCACCTCGGCCCACAGAAATGGCCTACTTTGGATTTTCCAAGCCGAGAAGCCTTAAGGATCCCAACAGCCAGGACATGCACACTGAAGACTTATGTAAGACAGACAGCTAAGTGAACACAAAGCCTGGCAAGGGGCTGGCCGAGAGCAGTGAGGCCTGAGCCCTGGCCTGGTGCAGGGCCTCTCATGGACACCAGGAGTCATGTGAGCGGTGGTTGTGCTGTGCCACACTGGGTGGCTTGGCCAGATGAGCACAACAAAGACAGAGACTTCCTGAGGTCTACAAATGACTTCACAGGGAACGGGCACCAGTCACCTGGGGTCCTCCAGACCACAGGCCTCGCCCCAGGGACCTGCAGCTCAGTGTACTCACAGCACCCTCACAGGCAGTGGCGGGACCTCCTGGGGTCCACTAGCACACAGGCTCTGAGGACGGGCAACCCTGCTGTGGCTACTCACTTGCTTGGAGTCCGCAGGGCTGGCCTGGGCCCCGGGGACCACCAAGGACCGCCTCAACATGCCTGAACCAGCGCACCACATGGAAGAGCCGCAGGTCGGTGGGAGGTGCCGAGAACCGCCTGTACACATCCACGTCCGCCTGCGACAGCGCATGGCCCTGGATGTAGCTGCGGGTGCTGAGGTGCTCGTTTAGGGCTTCCAGCCGCTCAGCCTCATCACCTACGCTCAGGATCCACCTGTAATCGGGAGCTGCAGAGACAGACGGGGACACAGTCGTCAGGCAGCCCACAGTGGAGGTGGGATGAGGCTGGGAATGGACAGCAGGGTCAGAGGGCACGGGCATCGGGAGGGTGAGCAGCCCAGGAGGCAGTGGGCTGATGTACTCGGTGGGAGATGGAGGGGACCGGCATCAAGGGGCGCACAGCTCACAGAGGCGGTGGGGTGGAGCACTGGGTAGGAGATGGAGGGACAGGTATGAGGGGGTGCACAACTCACAAGGTGATGGTGTGACGCACTGGGTGGGAGATGGAGGGACAGGTGTGAGGGGGTGCACAGCTCACAGAGGTGGTGGGGTGACGTACTGGATGGGAGATGGACAGGGTTGGTATTAGGGTGTACGCAGCCCACAGAGGTAGTGGGGTGATGTACTGGGTGGGAGATGGGAGGGGACTGGCATCAGGGGGTGCACAGCTCACAGAGGTGGTAGGGTAATGTACTGGGTGGGAGATGGAGAGGGCTGGTGTTAGGGGGTAAGCAGCCCACAGAGGCAGTCGGGTGATGTACCAGGTGGGAGGGAGATGGTGGGGACAGGCATTAGGCGGCCCAGAGGGGGCGGGGTGAGGTACTAGGTGGGACAGGTGTTAGGAGGTGGGCAGCCCACAGAGGTGGCAGGTGACTGAGTGTGAAAATGTCAGGTCCTCAGGGACAGATGAAACCTGAGCAAACAGCAGCGCCCTCTCTGGCTGTTGGAAGGTCTGGTCTATGCTCACCAGGCCAGGGGACCAGGTGCTACCTGCCAAACCCCAGTGAATAAGCGATGTGTGCAGATCCGGCCCCCACCACAGGGAGGCAGGGCAGCTGGGCTGCTTGGCTTCTGGCCACAGAGGGGCCTGGCCTCCAGCCAGGGCCTTGCTGGTACAGTTCTTACCACAGACCTGTGCTGCAGGGTGGCCCCACCCCATAGAGCCACCAGCGGCGGCAGCTGCAGCACCCTGTCCCACTCCATGTCATCCTCACCCCCTGTCAGAAGTTACCCTCCCTAACCACCCCCACCCCGCTCCACATCCAGGCCCCCGAGAAAACTGTCGTCTCTACCTTCCCACAGCCAGGGCCTGGCCTTGCCTCGCCACAAACTGCAAGCCCACCAGGTAACCCTGGTGTATCTGTCGACCTGACCATGAGCCTCCCACGTGTCCTCCTCCAACCATGCTGTGCCCCCCTCCAAGCTCTGCTCAGCATCGTGGCCACAGGGATGCTGAGAAAACCCCAACCCCTCAGGGCTGCAGCTGGGCTGCTCGTTCTGCCCCCTACCCTCACCCTCTCCCTGTGCACTCCGGCCATCTCCCGCCCTCCTCTCTATCCCGCTGTCCTGCCTGGCCTGTCCCTTCCCCAGGAACCCCCACCAGCCCAGGATGCTCACACCCCCTGCTCAGTGACCCCTTGCAGCCCTCCCGGAATGTCCCAAATGCTCCCCACAGGGTCCAGCTCCCTGTCAGCCTGGGTTGTCCAGCATTTCTTTCTATCTTGTCCGTCCTCAAACTCCTGCACTGGGACTGTTTCTGCGTGTTCATCCATTATACCCTTGGCATCTAAAACTGGGCCTGGAACATTCTAGACACTTAGTAAAGACAGTGAATGAGTGAGTGTGTGGGTGCAGAACTCCCAGCACAATGCTACTGGTAATGGGTCCCCTGACCCATTCCGCCCATCTGGGAACCCTAACCCTGCTCCCAGGAAGAACATACATGCACGGAGCTGGTGCTCCCACCAGGGTGACTAGGCTGGAGCCCTGCTGCCCACAGATGCCTCCCATAGTAAGATCAAACCTACTGCCACTGAGTCAGTCCCACAGACACACTTTACTCCCTGCAGAGCCACAGGTGACAGGCCACATGCACACTCTTGCTTCTAGCTGCAGAAGGCACCATAGAACAGACACGGGGGGGGTGTCTCCCTGCAGAGGGGCCGGTGCAGAGGGGGACTGCATGGGCCACTGAAGGCACCCCAGCTCTTTGGGCCAGTAAGAGTTGGGACTGCACGGGCCACTGGGGGCCCCCCAGCTCCTGGGGCCAGTCAGAGCTGGGACCACAGAGGGCATCAAGGCCCCCTACTCCCAGTCTTTCCCCTGCACAGGTGGTTCTAAGGCCCATGCCCAGCAAACAGAGGCCCTCCCTTGGCCTGGCTGAGGGGGACACCGCCCCAGCCCCTCTGCCCTGATGCCCCACACTCACCACAGGGTAACCTGGAGGAGTGATCCTGAAGGGATGCAGTGAAGCGGCACAGTGCTGCCCTGTCCTCACCACTGAGGAGACCCTCCCCAACTGCAGACAGGGTCAAGCGGCCTGTCTCCCAGCCTCTCAGGAGGCCCAGCAAGGTCCATCTGACCCTGCTCACAGCACTCTCCACCAGGACTTGCTCTGCTCCAGCTGGCAAGGCACTCTGGGAGAATGAGGCAACCCTGCCACGGGCACCTGTGAGCAACACTCAGCAAGCGCCCGAGGCCCCCCCAACAGCTCCAGCTACCCAGACCTCCTCCATGTAGCCCGGACATACTAGTTTTGACAGTTAAGTCTGCGAACTCACCCTGGAAGTTCTACATACCTCATCGCTGAATATCACTAGTCACCTTCGAAGGGTTCCCCCTGGGAAGCTGAGCACCGACAACACTGCCTAGTCTACTCTGCAAAGCAGTGTGGAACTCTTTCGGGAATGGCCATTAGAGTTGTCATCATATTACCCTTGATGTCCTGAAGGTCATCAAAAGGTGTTCTTTTCAATACTGCCCTTGTGTTCAGGTAAAGAAAAAAGTTATTAGGGTCCAGATCGGCTGCATAGGAAAGATGTTCTGACACAGTTGTTTCCTGGCTAAAAACTCCCTCACACACAACTAGACAACTACATTCGTGAACCTGCCACTGTGCACAATGGCCATTCCAGAAAGAGTTCCAAAACTGTTTCCAAGGGTGAACTAAGTGCTGGCATCAGTGCAGAGCTCCCCAAGGGGAATGCTTCGAAGGTGACGCTACTGATACTCAGCAATGAGGGGTGTGCCCTTGGGACAATCCAGGTCGTGGACTGAACGCCAAACCTCGTAGTCCTCCAACAACCTGGGAGCACGAGCACTTGTAAAGCCAGAGACCAGAAGGAACCACAGCCAGGGTTGACCACACACCCCTGGGCAGGTGTCCTGGGAGCTGTTCTCCCAGCTCTCCCCCTCCCCACCCCCTGGCCCCCAGCAGGTCCTGGGTGACTGCTCCACCAGGACAGATGCGAGCAGATGTGAGAGGGACACGGCACAGTGTCAGGCTGGAGCGGTGGGCGTGCGGGGCCCAGTACTCCCCAACGCGCCCTGATAAAGGGCAGCAGCCGGAAACCCCTTACCACCAGCCAGGTCTCTGTGGGTCAGCAACTCTATGTCCCTCCTGTAAGCTCCTCTTGTGGCTCCACAGTGAACACATGTTGTTTTCACAATGAGAGAAAAAGGCAGGACGGCCTCAGTGTGCTGGCAGCACAGTCCCGGGAACTTGGTGGTGGCCACTGTGCCGGGAGCCAGCAGCAGCTTCTGTACTGGGCCAGTCACGTGGCCTCCAGCCTCACGGGTAAACCGTGCTAATCACGGCATCAGCTTTATAAGGCGCCCAGGGGATTAAGAGAAATTATCCTCATAAACCTTTCAACCACCGCCTGGCCCAGGGCCAGTCCCCGTCAGGTACACCTGCTCTTATGGCATGTCTGCTGGGGCAGCCTCCCCCACGGACAGGGGCGACCAGCTGAGCCAGGGAAGAGCCTGCATGGAGAGGAAGGTTCCGAGCTCAGGGGGCCAGGGTGGAAGGGAGGCCTCGGGCACCCAGGAGGCTGCAGGACTGCTACAGTAATCACGGCAGGCCCACTCAAGCGTGCTTTGAGGAGACAAACACAAGCACGTCTGCTTTCAAGTGGGTCAGGGTGCAGCCAGGGTCCGGCCTGTCTGCCACACTGCCTCTGGGTGATGCGATCACCGGCCAGTCAGGCGCATGAACAAGAAACCAGCTGCTGATAACGGGAATGCCCTCAACAGGGAGCTCAGTCCTCACACAGCAGAGAGTGGATTCCCCACAGAGCACACAATGAAAACAGAAACCACGCGCGAAAGCAGCAAAGTGGCACCTGACTCCTTCTAACCTCAGGAGGGACAAGGGAATCACGACCAGCATCGGCCCTAGGCTGATTCCTACGAGGTCAAGTCAAGAACAGTCTCACCCTGCAAATTTTTCACCAATGCTGACTCCACGGCACTCGTTCTTCTCTGCTGGGCTTCACAATTCACTGCAGTGGCCACACGGAGCTCACTGAGCAGACCCATAGTTACAGTGAATTGCCAGGCTACCACTGAGGGTGAGGAACAGAGAGCAGGCTGAGTCTCCGTTCTTCAGAGCAGGACCACTCTTAGCTCCCCTCAGCGCCCCCAGGACAAACCTCCTCTCAGTCCCCTCAGGACAGGCCTCACACCCCAGCCCTCAGCACTGCTCAGTGTGGCCTACACCCTGCTCCAGCACGCATTACAAAGCTCTTTAGTTATGCCACGTGCTCAGAGGCACCCTACTCCACCACTAAGCCTCCAGCAGAGGCGCTCAGCTCTTGCAGCCAGTGGGCTTGCACGTCCACTGTAGCCACCTTGCTCTGAGGCCTGCTGTGCTGTCTCCTGCTGGTCCCCTGCTGCTATTTCACTGCTGCACTTGCTGCTGCTGCTGCTTCTTGCTGTTTCACAGTGTCTCCAGGGTCAGAGCTCCATCTTCAGCTCCTGGTGGTAGTAAGGCCTCCTCTTCTCACCTCTCACCTCTGGGATGGCTCACTTTAAGCCCAGCAAGATGGCAAAATCAACCAATTCCTTTGCCAGGGTTGCATATACCTTGTCTGCATGTCCCCTCCTCAAGGGATCCGTGCACCTTATTTGCATGGAGACTGCTGTCTAATCCCTTCAGTGGGCCATAAGCACCTCATTTGCATAGCACCACCCAATTGCTGTGCAGGAATTACAAGACCACACATGACTAAAAAGCCTATATTAGGTAATTCACTGCACAGCACTAAGTATCATGTATTCATTGAAACTCACCTAAAATAATCAGTACTTCTGACACAAGAGGGCAAACCGCAGTGGCAGCACCACCTCTCCCCCATTTCTGCTCTTTCTCATGATGGTTTAAATCTCAGGGCTCCCTCCTTAGGCAGCCCCCACTTCCCCTCTTGCCTTCCTTCCCACACCACCAAACAGTTCCTGCACGTCTCCCAGCCAGGCAGTATCAGCCTCACCCGGGAGCTACTGCAACGCACACGTCCGGGCCCACCGAGACCTGCTAAGTCAGAGGAAATCAGTCCATGAAAACCCCAAGGATCACAATGGCCCACTCTGTGACCAGTCACAGTGATGGTGCAGGACTGGCCCGTGTTCTGCTCTGTTGTGCACGGGGTCGCCACGAGTCCGTGGCCACCTGGATGGCAGCTACCACCACCACCTTAACACACTCGAGAACTGGAGCCTGTCGGTTACTCGAAATGGAATTACATCAAAGGTAGCAGAAGACAGAACTCAGACTCCCACAGCCATCCAACCCCCTAGCTCCCACCCAGACCCTGCCTCGGCTGCCTGTGAGATGCAGGACAGACTGCTGGACTTGCTTGAACCTCACGATTCTCCTCTGTAAATAATGATCACAGCAATAGCCACTGTCCTCTGAGGATCACACAAAGCAGACATGTTCAGAGCAGTGCTTGGCACACACTGGTGTTGACAAATATCATACTGTGTTTTTACTATGAATTAAGGTGTACAAAAGGGTGAATAAAAAACGACACTATACATGGATAACACAGAAGCAGCGACCCAAGTGGTACTAGTCTTCAGAGAAAGGTCCTGCAGCGGGTCCAGTCATCTAGCACTCAGAAGCGACACTCACCATCAGAGACAATGAGGTACTGATGGCCCCGAGTCTGTCTCCAAGCCCACAAGGGACAGGCTGTAAATGTAGTGAGCTCCAGGTAACCGATTAAATGTCCTGAGTCCACAAAGGGGAGGCAACCTGAACACAGGTAGAATACTGGAGAGGAGAGCCCCACGGGAAACCTTGAAAGTGACCATAGGAACAGTAAACACCTGGACACCCAAAACCAAGAACACCTGTAAGAAGTCCCATAGATGGGTGAAGCTTTTACAGTTTTACTTCCTTTTCCCTAGAAGACAGTCTGGAGTCTTGGTGGAACAGTGGCTCAGAGCTCAGCTGCAGGGGGCGGAGTCAAGCTGGCGGACTAAGCCCACGTCTCTTTCTATCCCTCTGGAAACCAAGACCTGAATTGACAATCAAACAGAGCCTTCTGATCACCTAATCAGCCTCAGGACACGGCACAGAGCTGTTAATTGGGACTTCATACCACTCAGTGATAAACCTCCTCTCTTTCGCTGACTCCCGCTCCTGGCTAGCCCCGGCTCTCACTGACAGAAGGTAAACGCACCATTTCGACTTTTTTTCCCTCTGTCTCGGCTGGCGGGCGGAGCTGGGTCTTGCCCGGCGGCTGGACTCAGACGCGCTGCTGGGGGGATAGGCAGGCGAAATTCCCATATTCTGAGAGCCAGGTTCGGGACTCTGTTAATCTAGCCACTTTGAGCCTTTCGTTTTGTAGCTGCCTCAGCGGGGTTTGTGCAGAGCTTCGCAGTCAGTGTGCGGGACGCCATGTTGGTACCGAGATTTTAGCGGGACCTCGTTCTTAGCCTGGGAGCCAGAGTCTGCAAACGGGACAGCACTTCTCCGACAGAAAAGTAGTGATTTTGCACAGTGCTGCCTACGTTGGGGGCCCTGCAACAGAAGCAGAGGAATCACTGCCTCTCGGCACCTTTAGCCCCCCTGTCTGCTGCCTGTGTGGAGGATGCCATCTTGGATACAGTGGCTGCAGCTGGACCTAGTTCTTAGCTTGGGAGCCAGAGCCTGCCCACAGGAGAGTGCTTTTCTATCACAAAACCAGTACTCGATGCAGTGTTGGCTAAGGCTCGGCCCTGTCAGCAGAGGCCACCAGGGCAGTAGCAGTGCTGTATTCTGAACTAGTTTGTTATCATCTGGGGTTGGATATAGTGGCACTTACTTTGTCAGATGAGAAGAGGGACCTCTACACCTGAAAACCTAACTGACTTGTGAACTGGTCAGAAACCTTTTGCTGTACATTTGAAGACAGCCTAGAGAAACATTTGCAATCCATCCTCACACTACCTCTTCCAGCCTCTATATACTCACATGGGACCCAAAAAGCAACAGACAATTGTGGCATACAAGCAATCACTCATGGCTTCAGAAGGCTCCCAAACAAAGCAACCAAGGAGTTTTCCAGATGAAGAAACTTTTATGAAAGCATCAGGAAGTGAATACAAATTTATTATATACAGAGCCCTTCTAGACCTTATACAAAATGCAGCAGAACAAAAGGAAAAATTAAGCAAGTTGTTCGATCTGATGGAACACCAGTACTCTGAAATCCAACAGATCAAGAAGAAAATCAAAGACATAGAAACTTCCATGAAAGCCAAGAAAACAGAATGGAACAAATGGAAAAAAGAATTTCTGACTTGGAAGACAGAGCTATTGATGCCAGCATCTATGAGCAGAAATCAGAAAAAAGAAACAAAAAAATGAAGAAACATTAAGAAGCATGTGGGACTCTATTAAGAGGAACAACCTTCGATTAATTGGAGTCCCTAAACAGGGTGAGACATCTGAGAACACAGCGTATTGTTGCTGAGCTACTGAAAGAAAACTTCCCAGAAATCACGAAGGAATAGAATATAGACATCTCAGATGCATATTGTACGCCATCCAATATAGATCTCAAAAGAAAGACTCCAAGACATATTATAATCAAGCTTAACAAAATGAAACACAAGCAGCAACTCTTAAAGGCAGCAAGACTCAAGGCAAAGCTAACATTCAGAGGGAAACCCTGTAGGCTCTCATCAGATTTCTCAGCAGAAACCATGCTAGCACGGAGACAGTGGCATGACACATTCAAAGTCTTGAAGGAGAAGAACTTCCAACCAAGAATTATATATCCTGCAAAACTATCTTTCAAACACAAAAATGAAATTAAGACATTCCCAGATAAACAGAAACTCAGAGACTTTGTAAAAACCAAACCAAAACTACAAGAAATACTGAAAGAAGTTCTTGGCTTTGGCTTAGAAGAACAAAACCAGTAACTTTATATATTAGAACGACACACTACTCGATTCTCTACTCATTTAGGGAAGGCCCCAAAGTAAATCACAGCTTTGATATGGAAAGAAGCAATCCAGTGACCATCATGAAAACTATGGTGTCATCATAATAAAAAGAGGGATGTACTACAGTCGTTATAGTCCTTCCAGATGGACAGGAAGATGACAAGACTGGTACTAATTAAAATTCGGTTTATAAATAGTTTATTAAGGGGGTTCATAGGGGCAGCTGTAAAGCACAACAAAGATGTATCATACCATTTCAAGAAATCTAACACACGAGTCTCAACAACTATAAAACCAGCCCTGAAAAAGGTGAAAAATCAACTCACAAAAAAGAGTGTCCCAGAACAGACTAATAAGAACAACAAAGAAAACATCAACATAAAAATAAACATATCACAATGGCAGCAGTGAACACATACCTATCAATAATTACATTGAATGTGAATGGACTGAATGCTCCAGTAAAGAGACACCGAGTGTCATCTTGGATCAAAAGACACGACCCATCCATATGTTGTCTACAAGAAACTCACTTGAGACCTAAAGACAGGAACAAACTGAAAATTAAAGGATGGAAGAATATATATCAAGCTAACAATGAACAAAGAAGAGCAGGGGTGGCAATTCTAATCTCAGACAAAATCAATTTTAATGTCAAATCCACCATTGTGGACAAAGATGGACACTATTTATTGCTGAAAGGTTCAGTACACAAGCAAGACTTAACTATATTAAATATTTATGCACCTAATGTCAGAGCACCTAAATATGTCGAAGAAACATTGACTACGCTCAAAAGAGAGTTAGATGACTCCACAATAATAGTGGGAGACTTTAACACTCCACTCTCATTACTAGACAGATCATCTAGAAAAAAGCTCAGTAAAGATACAGAAGACCTCATTGACACAATTAACCAACTAAACCTCATTGATATATACAGAACTTTCCACCCATCAGCAGACAACTACACCTTCTTCTCCAGTGCACATGGAACATTCTCCAGAATTGACCATTAATGCAATGCTCAACAAAATCCATACCATTGAATTACTGCAAAGCATCTTCTCAGATCATAAAGCCATAAAAGTTGAAATCAATAGCAGAAAAAACATAGATAGAAACTGGAACTCTTGGAAACTGAACAACATCTTGCTCAGAGCTCAGCTGCAAACCAAAAGATGGTAGCAGTTCGAATCCATCAGCCACTCCTTGGAAACCTATAGGGCAGTTCTACTCTGTCTCACAAGGTTGCTGTGAGTGGGAATCAACAGGAGAGCAATCGGTTTGGTTTGGGTTAGAGGATGGTCTAGCTTTTGTCTTTCAGGGGAAGTCCAAGGAGGCAGGGTGCGAGGGGTGGGGTAGGGTGGGTGACCAGAGCAAGGGAAGGACAGGTGGCTAACCTTGGGGAAGAGGCCAGTTTAAGAACACACAACCAGATACCCAAGGAGCTTCACCCAACATATACAATCTCCACAAACACACCAATTCTTACAAAAGCTCTGAAATCCCAAAGCTCTCAAGCAACTGAAGACAAAAAACACTTGAGTTAGTGATGTCTGCAATGGGACCAGAACAAGTTTTCCATCGCCGAAAAACAACTCTGCACGTACACAGCACTCATCACGTACAAGGAGCTCATCATGTGCACGGCCCTCGTCACACACACAGTGCTCATCAGGTGCACTGTGCTCATCATGTCCACAGTGCTCTTTACGTGCACGGCGCTCGATACGTACACAGTGCTCGTGAAGTGCACGGCGCTCGTCACATGCACATGTACAGCGCTCAACGCATGCACGGCGCTCACTACATGCCAAGCGCTGCTCTTCTATCTGTTACCCATTTCCTGTTCAGGATGTCCGACCAGGTGGGAACTATGATCCCTGTCTTCCTGGGAAGAGGGCACAGAGCTGAGATCCTCACACTGTAGGGCTTCAGAATTGGACCCTTAACCGTGCTGCTGTCCTAAATAAATCCAGGGGGGCTAGTAGCCCTGGAGACACAGCAGTTAAGAGCTTGGTTGCTAACCAAAAGATCAGTAGTTCGAATCCACAGATGTTCCCTGGAAGCCCCACAGGACAGTTCTACTCTATCTTGTGGGTTTGCCATGAGTCGGAACCGACTGCACAGCAGTGTGGTTGGTTTCTTTGTTTGGGTGGACTTGAAGGGTAGCTTGGCACTGGGGCGGGTGAACATCACGCCAGAACCCAGGCACACCCTGATGGTGGAATGCAGTGTACATAGATCTGGGCACACCGGTATCGCCCTGAGGAGTGACAGCAAGCTCTGTCATCCTGGGTCTTCCCACGTTACTGAGTTAACCAAGTGGTCAGAGTTACCTGCCTGGACCCCAGCCTACTCCCAAGCCCTCCAAGCCCATAGTCTGGCCTTGGCCCTCAGGAGCAAGGGGGCAACCACAGAAGGCCAAGAGTATTTTTGTACAACCTACGGAGGTGGGGCGACAGTGTCCCACCTCCGTAGGTTGTACAAAAATACTCTTGGCCTTCTATGGTTGCCAAACAAGAGAGTAAGACAGTACACACAGAACTTTTTCTGGGGAAAGTTTGCTGCAGACATTTGGGAATTAGGGGTACAACTTTTGTTCTTCCAGGCATCTCAAATCCTGCTGGAGGGACCTCAAGGAACAACTTCTCTCCAGAGCTCTGCTCTGAGTTCTGCCTTCTCTGCTCACAGCTGGGAGTAAGCGTCTGCCACAAACATGAGTGACCTAGTGGTCAAGCGTCCCCCCACGCCGGCCCCTCGCATGACCTCCGGGGGCAGTAAAGTGGGGCAGTGACGTTTCTGACCCGGCGCTTCTAAAGGAGATGAAAGCCTTCATGACATACCATAGCGCGTTTATGTGAGTGTCCGCGTCCCCGCGTCCTCGGCCCATTTCCCCACCTGGGACGCGCCCGGCTGTCTGAACTAAAACCGCCCTTGGTTGTGGTGCTCCCGAAGACTAGGGGCGATTCCGGTCAGGGGAGCCGGTCTGGTGCAGGGTCACCTACTGGGGCTGAGGAAGCAAGGGCATGTCGGCTTACTTAAATCGGCGGCAAATGTGAGCCTGGGAGAGGTGGTAGCCGGGCTGGTTTGGGGCACCGCGGGGGTAAGGCAGCGCGCGCTGCAGCCCGCAGAGTTCTCGGCCATCCCGCCCCGGCTGCAACCCCGGTCACTGTCAACCGAGGCGTTCGCTGCTCCTCAGGCTGGGGGGTCGTACCCTGGCCGACAGACACCTCACGCCCCTCTGTCCCTGGTCCCCGGTCGCAGACCGGCTCCGATTCCCAGCAGCCGGGCCCCTTCCCCTGGTTCCCGGCCCCCTGCCCTCAGTTTCGGGCCAAGTCCCCGAGCACACTCACCTTGCTCCCCGGAGGAAACTGCCATCGCCGGGAATCCCACAGAAGCGGCCGCAGCGACTGTCGCTTCCCAGAATCTGATGCAACCAAGGCCCCGGAAGCTCCGCCCTAGCCGAGACTTACTTCCGTGACATGCCCAGTCGCTAGGCAACTGCCGCGGGCTCAGGGCGACGCCGTCCTGGGGCACGCTGGGAATTGTAGTTTTCACTTTCTAGTGTGGGCTCACTGGCGAATCCCCACACTCCGCGTCCCAGGGCAAAATGGGAATTGTAGTTTCCAATTCATGCGCCGGCGCACTGAAGCACTCCAGCCACACCCGCCGGTGTGGAACTGGTCCGGCACAGGGGTGCGCTCGGCGCCAGCCGTGGGCTTAGAGTGAGGGGTTGCAATAGACAGGGAGGGATAAGCATGCTCTGGTTACTATTTTGGCAAGCGCCATGGTCGTGCGGTAGTTAAAGAGGAGGGCTGCTAACCAGAAGGTCAAGGTTCAAGTTCTCTAGCCGGTCTGCGTGGAGAGAGATGCCCCAGTCAGCTTCTGTGAAGGTTACAGCTTCGAGGACCCTGCAGGGTCGCTGTGAATTGGAACTTATTTGACTGAAGGGAATTTTTTTTAAGGGTCAAGGCAGAATAAGTGATCTTGCTCTGTTGGGTCTAGAAAGAAGAAACCAACACAAAAAAGACTGAGCACCACTGTTAAAAATCTGCGTCAGTTTGGTTCGGCAATGATTCCCAGTATAGTGTGGTTGTTCTTCATTTTGTGATTCTCATTAAGAATTAAGGGAGGTTGCAACTCCCTTAGCTAGGTCACACCCTTGATCTATTGTAAAGGGAGTTTCCCTGAGGTGTGGCCTGCATCACCTTTGATTTCTCAAAAGAGAAAAAGGAGAGGGCAGTGAACAGAGAAGGGGGACCTCAAACCACCAAGACAGCAGTGTGGAGAGCCCAGGGTGCCCTTTGGACCCGGGGTCCCTGCACTGAGAACCTGTTAGTCTAAGAGAAGGTTGATGAGAAGGCTGGCAGAAAGAGAGAGCCTTCCCCTGGAGCACAGGCCCTGAAATTGGACTTTAAGCTTGCTTTGAGGAAATGAACTTATCTTTATTAAAGCCATCCATTTGTGATCTTTCTGTTATAACAGACCTAGATGACTAGGCCAACATCTCAGAGCAATTCTCGTCAAAAGGTTCAGTTTGTCATTTTCACATAGTACCATAATGTGTTAAGTAGAAGATGAATGCCCTTGACTTGCAGTTTTGAGCAGATACTAGGGTAAACGTAACTGAAAGAGAGGTGTCAGATGATTGGACAGGGGCACAATTTCCACGCTTGCTGTAGGTGCTATTTTCCACAGACATGACTCAAGCAACGGCGGACAACTTGGGGCAGCCTGTGGCAAGATGGGCAGAGAGTCCTGGGAGAGTTTCAACAGATGCAGGCCTGACTGGGATTTGTGCTTTAGTCACCACTGGGAGGACAGCGTTGTGAAGGGGGAGTGGGCGATGGAACGTGAGACTCGATAGGAAGCGCTCACTTTCATGTTGCTGTGTGCTGTCCAGGAGATTCAAGCTGTGGTCGGGTGCAGTCCACGTGGTTCTGACTCATAGTGTTGCAGGCCAAGGTGTCCAGCTCAGGACCAAGCTCTGCCTAGGTCCTTGCCATCTACTGACCAAGAATGACCAGGAGTGGCTCAGAGGTTCCATATGAACAAAGGTTTATTAGCAGCAGAAAGAAAGCAGAGGCTCTCGAGCTAGACAGACAGGGGCAGGCAATGGTGGCCTCTGTTCAACCAGGACAAAGGCTTTGCTGGAGCATATAAAGGACTTTAGGTGAGAAGAATCTCATGTTTTATTCATCACATTTGGAAGGGAAATCAGGTGTGTGTGCAGGTTGCTTGTGAGATGGAACCCATAGCAAAAGCTCTTGGGATTGGGTGGCAGAGCTTATGGGATACTGCACCAATGCACTTACAACACACCCCCTCCACCCTGGGGCTTTTTGATCCCTGTCTCGGATACTTGCATCACACAAGGTCACCCATCAGTCACCTTGGGGATGTCTGCACATGCTCCATGGGCCACATGGGGCCAGTTTTCCTAAAAAAGTCTTATAAGAAAGTACACTGGGAGTTGGGTGGGTTGTTTGTTCTTTCCTTATTGCACATTCCAGGGTGTGGATTATGTGTCATTAGCCACGCTCATAATTTTTATAAATAAATTGCAAGTACCAGGTGTAGAGTTCTTTGCCTAGGGGCTCAGTCCCTTTTCCTTCCTGATCTTGAGTAACCCTGTGTAAAATATAACCCAACCCTGCCCAGTCCCGGGCAGTCCTCACGCTCGTTGTTATGCTTGAAGCTGTTGTTACAGCCCCTGCATCAGCCCATCTCATTGAGGCTCTTCCTCTTTCTCACTGACTCCCTGCTTTTCCAAATACCATTAATGAAACATGAAAGAGAAGTTGGAACAGACTCAGCAACGTAAGTGACCTCGTCTGGTGCGTAACCTGTACCATTTCGTTTGTTAGTTCTGTCTCCAAGCAGGAGTCCGTTGCTTCCCTTGGTTCCTCTCAAGAGAAGGATGAATCTGTGCTCTCTTTAGGACTGTGGAAAAACAAGTGATGATAATCTAAAAACCATAAAATAAAAACAAGGGAATCTGACAGGAACTCATAGGAGGGCAGACCACTTCCCAGTCCCAAACACCAATTAAAGTATCAACACATCTGGGATGTAACTGTGGTGACCACCTGTTTTAGTCAGCTGGGGCTGCTCTAACAGAAATACTGCAGAGTGGATGGCTTTAACAAAGAAAGATTTATTCTTACACAGTCTGGTAGGTTGCAAGTCCATATTCAAGGTGTCCGCTCCAGGGGAAGGCTTTTCCCTTGTCGGCTCTGGAGGAAAGTCCGGTATTGCATCAGTCTTTGTCCATGGAGCATCCTGACGCAAGAACCTCTGGTCTGAAGGACGCGCTCTGCTCCCGATGCTGCTTGCTTGATGGTAGCGAGGTTCTCAAATTGTCCTTTGTCTCTTTTTCCTTTTATTTCTTGCAAGCTAAAAGCATTAAGGGTGGGGCAAGCCATACTCCAGGGAATCTCCCCCTACAGCAAGAACTTACAGCCCAACCCTAATCCTTTAACATACAGGTTAGCAAAACCACACAACGGAGGACAGTCCCAAGATACTGGGAACCATATCCCAGCCACGTGGCTGCACACATTTTTGGGGGGACACAATTCCAACCATGACATCACCTAAAGAAGAATTAATGTTCTATAAATTCCTACGCACTGCCATCAAGTCAGGTCCGACTCATAGCAACCCTAGAGGTCACAATAGAACTGCCACATAGAGTTTCCAAGGAGCACGTGGTGGATTTGAACTGCGGACCTGTTGGTGAGCAAACGTAGCACTTAACCCACTACACCACCAGGGATTCCCTGTAAATTCATAGGACTTATAAAACCTTATCCCTTTCTTCTGTAGAACGTCCAACTAGTCTGTGTTTTATCAAAGCAGACTTTGGAGGAATCTATTCTGTCTCCATGTGTACTGGTACACAAGAAACGCCTCGCTTCTCATCTCGCTCTTTTCTCGAAGATTGACTGTTTGCAGCAGGTGGCGCAAGCTCTGCTAGGTTTCTGGTAACAAATTTGGCACCCAATGTGGGCCTTACCATTTGGGACTTGGGGCTGGCCTGGCTTCACATCAGCTCCATAGTGGACAGCCTCTGCTGGAGACCATTTCTTCTCCAGATAAAGCTGTTGGAAGGGCTGGGGGCTGGCTCCAGCATCACCAGTCTCCAATGTGCCACAAAAAAGGTGATGACTTAAGCAAGACTTGGATGGGATCCTTGAGTCCACAGTTCTCTTCCTGGGCACCACAGAGTCAGTGTGGAGAGGGTTAGAGTCCCTTGGTTTCTGGGACAAGTGACATCTTTGATGACTGACCCTGTGAGTAAAATTGTAATGAGGGACTCCTGGTGACTCTAGAATCTGGGTGCCTGGGAGGCTGAGGCAGCCAAGAGCACCTCTGTTAATCTTATATGATTGTCTGTGAGGCTGAGGTCGCCAAGAACATCTCCATCAAGCTCATGTGACTGGGAAGTTGAAGTGTCCAAGAGTTCCTCCGCTCCCTTGTGTTTTAAGTGTTTCTTATGTGTCTGTGTGTCTTTTCCGCGTTTCCCTGTCTTGTCAAGTCTTCTCTTTACTTGTAACAGAGTCCTCCCCTGCCCCCCAATCTGGTCTAATTTCACAATATTTGTGGGTTAATTTTTCTTTTTATTATTATGACTGAGTGGAAAGGTACATTCACGTATAAATTTACATGCACACCTATATCCAGCTTCCACTGCTCTCCCTGCCTGGTGACAGCACCCTATTCCTCTCTGCTCCATACATGTCTCATCCTCCCAACAGTCTCCTTTCCCCTCCTCTCCACCCGCTCTCCTTCCTCCAGCCAGAGGTCAGCAGGATATCCTATAGATGTATAGAACCATAAAGTGCATCCAATATACGATCACTCTGCATCACCAAGTTCAATCCATTCATGTCTGAAGAGTGGACCTTCATTATGATTTATAGGCAAGGGCAGCACCAGGGCCAGGGGCCATGCTCCCAGGGGAAACCTGAAACCGCTGGACCATCAATTGAGGTCTTTTAGTGGAGGTCTCAGGGTGCACCCCTTTTTATTCTTGTGTTGCCCGTGAGACTCAACTTAGTGAGTTCCATCTTGGCTATCACTGGTGGTGGCCAGGCACCATCCAGTTCTTCTGGTCCCAAGTTGACGTAGGCACCCATTTACGTGGTTCTCTCTATCTTCTGGGCTGTCTTTACCCATGTGATTTTGGTCTTCAGTGAGCATCCATTCCTGCTGAGTTGGGACCATTTGCTGTGTCCTCAGATGGCAGCTTGGCAGCTTTTAAGATCCCAGACACCACTCACCAATGTGGAGTGCAGAGAGTCCACCTAGCAAAATGCTAGTTGTGCCAGTTGGCCTTGATTTCACCTAAAAGCATGGTCCCCTGCCCCCTGCCCCAGCTACTCTGTCCTTGCAATATTGGATTAAGATGGAAGGAGTATTCATGTTATGCTGAAGTTCACTTAATATTGTTCTTGTTTCTAATGTGTGCTATCACTGATTTCACCCAACCAGATTTCTAGCAACTATCTAATCTAAACCCTACCCCCTTGCCCTCCCTCCCTCCTCTCCCTTGCAGCTGCCAAAGTCTTTTCTTGTATACATAAGTCTGTTTTTGAGATCTTATCGTAGGGGTCTCATACAATATTTGTCCTTTTGTCACTGACTACTTTCAGTCAACGTAATGTCTTCCAGTTGAAACCAGGTTATGAGACGTTTCCTGGAATCATTGTTATTCTTTATCATTGTGTAGTGCTCCATTGAGTATATATACCACAGTTTACCTATCCATTCTTCTGTTGTTGGGCATCTGGGTTGATTCCATCTTTTTGCTATTGTGGAACTGTGCAGAGCTAAACATTCTGGTGCATGTGTCCGTTGGTGTGAAAGGCCTTGATTCTGTAGGATATATTCCAAGTAGAGGAATTGCTGGGTCAAATGGTATATCTATATCCATTTTTTTAAGGAAGCACCAGATGGCTTTCCAAAGAGGCTAGACTGTTTTGCAACCCTACCAACAGTGTAGAAGAGTTCCACTTTCTCCACAGCCTCTCCAGCATTCATTGTTTTCTCTTTTTTAGATCATGGCCAACCTTGTTGGGGTGAGATGGTATCTCATTGTAGTCTTGATTTGAATTTCTTTAATAACTAAAGATCGTCAACATGACTGCATGTATTTTTTGGCTGCCTGGATCTCCTCTTTAGAGAAATGTCTGTCCATCTCCTTTGCCCATTGCTTCATTGGATGATTTATCTTCTTCTTATTGATATTTTGTGGTATCTTATAGATTTTGGAGATCAGGTGTCAGTCTGACATAGAGTTGCCAAATATTTTTTCCCATTCTGTAGGTGGCCTTTTAATTCTATTAATAAGGTCTTTGGATGAGCAAAAGTGTTTGATTCTTAGTATTTCCCATTTATCTGTTTTCTCTTCTGTTGATTGTGGTTTGTTTGACAGATTTTGAAGTCTGTCTACATTGTGTATTAAAACTTCCATTGTTGTTCCTACCTTTTCTTGGATCGTTTTCAGTTTAATATTTAGGTCTTTTATCCAGCTGGAGTTGGTTTTTGTATAGGGTGTAAGATATGGATCTTCTTTCAATTTATTGCAGATGGATATCCAATTTTGCCAGCACCATTTGTTGAAGATACTGTTTTTAAACAGTTTAATGTCTTAGGGCCTTTGTTGAATATCAACTGTTCGTAGGCAGATGTCATCTCTGGGGTCTCAATTCAGTTCCATTGATTGATCTGTCAGTTCTTGTACCAGTACCAGACTGTTTTGACCACTGTGGCAGTGTAGTATGTTCTAAGGTCGGGTAATGAGAGGCCTACCAGTGTGTTCTTCTTCTTTAGTAGTACCTTACTTATCCAGGGCTTCTTCCCTTTCTAAATAAATTTGATTTGTTTCTCCATCTCATTAAAAAATGATGCTGGAATTTGTATTGAGATTGCATTATATAAGTATACTGCTTTGGGTAAAATAGACATTTTCACAATGTTAAGTCTTCCTATCCATGAGCAGGGTAGGTTTTTCATTTATCTAAGTCTCTCTTAGTTTCTTGTAGTCAGGGCTTGTAGTTCTCTTTGTAAAGGTCTGTTATTTCTCGGGTTAGATTAATTCCTAGGTACTTTATCTTCTTAGGGGCTATAGTAAACGGTATTGTCATGGTTTGAATTGTGTCCCCCCAAAAATGTATGCAGCCACGTGGCTGGGATACGGTTCCCAGTATCTTGGGACTGTCCTCCATTGTGTGGTTTTGCTAACCTGTATGTTAAAGGATTAGGGTGGGGCTGTGAATTCCTGCTATGGGGGAAGTTTCCCTGGAGTATGCCTTGCCCCACCCTTAATGCTTTTAGCTTGCAAGGAATAAAAGGAAAAAGAACCAAGGACAATTTGAGAACCTCGCTACCATCAAGCAAGCAGCACCGGGAGCAGAGCGCGTCGTTCAGACCAGAGGTTCTTGCGTTAGGACACTCCCTTGACAAAGACTGATACAATACCGGACTTTCCTCCAGAGCCGACAAGGGGAAAGTCTTTCCCTGGAGCGGACACCCTGAATATGGACTTGCAACCTACTGGACTGTGTAAGAATAAATCTTTCTTTGTTAAAGCCATCCGCTCTGTGGTATTTCTGTTAGAGCAGCCTAGCTGACTAAAACAGAACTGGTACCGTGGGAGTGGGGTGCTGCTCTAGCAAATACCTAAAATGTGGAAACCACTTTGAAACTGCGAATGGATAGAAGATTCAGAAAGAACGAAGAAGGCGCAGATGGTGAGAAACAACAGAGGACCGGCAGCAGCGGCAGCGGCAGCAGCAGAACCAGAGGCAGCGCTGGAGCCGACCTGTGGAGGGAGAGAGGTCAGTGCCTGCGCAGAGTTGTTCTCGCGGAACGGGGTGCCTCTGGGCACTTGAATCGGTGAGCTGGCCTTGCTGACCCACAGAATGAGAGAGTTGAGTGCCTTTGGACAGGACGCTTTCCAGCAAGAGTGGGGTGCCTCCGGGCACTTAAACCAGTGGAGCTACAGAGCTTTGGAACACTTGCCCGGTAGGGCAGATGTGGGCCTGAGGCCCGGGCCATGCAGCCATAGGAAGCTGAAGCTAAAGAGGCAGATAGCGTGAGAAGCTGAGCTGCCTCAGTCTCAAGAGGTATGGCCATGACCTCAGGGGTTTGAAAGGGTGGAACCGTGGCGTGCTGTGTTCGTAAGGGTGGAATTGCCACTCAGTTGGGCTTAGGGTGCTCCTAAAGCCGATGGGACAGAGTTTCTGTCCAAGTGGGCCTTGAAGGCAAAGTTGTAGCACGGGGCTGGAGGTCTCCACTCAGAAACCTGAGAATGTGGTCGATACCTAGAGTCTGGAGAGCATTGCTGTTGTGTAGAATGTCTCAGAAAATGTAACAGTATTTCCAAAGCTTTGAGGGCTAATGTAATGTGTTCTGTTGACTTGCCTGTTGCCTGTTAATGCCTTCTAAGTTTCACAGATGTAGAAGAGCTTTTGTATTTTGGACTTGGAACTGATTTAAGACTTCTGTTACATGGATGGACATAATTTTGCTATGGTGAGATGAATGTGTTAAATGTTTTGTGATGTGATTTTTGGGTTGTCAAAGGGTGGGATGTCATGGTTTGAATTGTGTCCCCCCAAAAATGTGTGCAGCCACGTGGCTGGGATATGGTTCCCAGTATCTTGGGACTATCCTCCATTGTGTGGTTAAAGGATTAGGGTGGGGCTGTGAATTCCTGCTATGGGGGAAGTTTCCCTGGAGTATGGCTTGCCCCACCCTTAATGCTTTTAGCTTGCAAGGAATAAAAGGAAAAAGAAACAAAGGACAATTTGAGAACCTCGCTACCATCAAGCAAGCAGCACCGGGAGCAGAGCGCGTCGTTCAGACCAGAGGTTCTTGCGTTAGGACACTCCCTGGACAAAGACTGATGCAACACCGGACTTTCCTCCAGAGCCGACAAGGGGAAAGTCTTTCCCTGGAGCGGACACCCTGAATATGGACTTGCAACCTACCGGACTGTGTAAGAATAAATCTTTCTTTGTTAAAGCCATCCGCTCTGTGGTATTTCTGTTAGAGCAGCCTAGCTGACTAAAACAGGTATTGATTCGATGATTTCTTCATTAACAGTCTCGTTGGTAAAAAGGAATCCTACTGATTTACTTATGTTTATCTTGTATCCTGAGACTTTGCTGAAGTCTTCCATAAGTTCGAGTAGTTTACTTATAGATTCTTTGGGATTCTCTGCATATACAATCATATCATCTGCAAATGGGGAGATTTTGACTTCTTCTTTGCCGATGCAGATACCCTTTATTTCTTGGTCTTGTCTAATTGCTCTAGCTAGAACTTCTAGTACAATGTAGAATAGGAGAGGTGAAAGTGGGCATCCTTGTCTAGTTCCTGCTCTCAAGGGAAAGTCTTTCAGTCCCTCTCCATTCAAGATGACGTAGGCAGTTGGCTTTGTATAAATGGCTCTTATTGCATTGAGGAATTTTCCATCTATGCCTATTTTGCTAAGAGTTTTTAGCATGAATAGGTGTTGTACTTTATCAAATGCCTTTTCTACATCAATGGACAAAATCAGGTGATCCTTATCTTTTGTGTTATTTATGTAGTTAATCACATTAATTGTTTTTCTGATGTTGAACCGGCCTTTTCTGATGTTAAACCGGCCTTGCATCCCTGGTATGAATCCAACTTGGTCATGATGGATTATTTTTTGGATATGCTGTTGTTTTCTATTGCCAAGAATTTTGTTGAAGATTTTTGCATCTAGATTCATGAGTGATATCGGTCTGTAGTTCTCCTTTTTTTGTTGGGTCTTTCCCTGGCTTAGGTATCAGGGTTATGCTGGCTTCATAGAATGAGTTTGGGAGTATTCCACCCCTTTCTATACTGTGAAATAGTCTCAGTAGTACTGGAGACAACTCTTCTCTAAGAGCTTGGTAAAATTCTGCAGTGAAGCCATCTGGGCACGGGCTTCTTTCGGTTGGCAGTGTTTTGATGACATTTTCAATCTCTTCCTTTGTGATGGGTTTATTAAGTTGTTCTGCTTCATGTTGTGATAATTTGGGTAGGTGGTATAAATAAAGAAATTTGTCCATTTCTTCCAGGTTTTCAAATTTGTTACAGTACAGTCTTTCATAGTATTCTGTTATGATATTTTTGATTTCTGTTGGATCTGTGGTGACAACTCCCCTCTTATTTCTAATTTGGGTTATTTGTTTCCTTTCCTGCTTTTCTTTAGTAAGTTTAGCCAGTCATTTGTCAATTTTGTCAATCTTTTAAAAAAACCAGCTTTTGGTCTTTTCAATTTTTTCAATTGTTTTTCTGTTCTCTAACTTGGCAATTCATTTAGCTCTGCTCTAATCTTTATGATCTGGTTTCTTCTGGGGCCTGAAGGGTTCCTCTGTTGTTCTTTCTCCATTTGTTCAAGTGTAGGGTCAGTCTTTGATTTGGTTTCTTTCTTCCTTCCAGATGTGTGCATTTATGGAGATAAACAGACCTCTGAGCACTGCTTTGGCTGTATCCCATAGATTCTGGTAGGAAGTGTTTTCATTTTTATTGGAATCCATGAATTACTTTATTTCATCCTTGATTTCCTCTGTAACCCATGGTTTTTTAAGCAAGATGTTGTTCAATTTTCAAGAATTCCACTTTCTATCTATGTTTTTTCTGCTATTGATTTTGACTTTTAGGCTTTATGATCTGAGAAGATGCTTTGCAATAATTCAATGGTATGGATTTTGTTGAGAATTGCATTATGTCCTAACACATGGTCAATTCTGGAGAGTGTTCCATGTGCACTGGAGAAGAAGGTGTAGTTGTCTGCTGATGGGTGGAAAGTTCTGTATATATCAATGAGGTTTAGTTGGTTAATTGTGACAGTGAGGTCTTCTGTATCTTTACTGAGCTTTTTTCTGGATGATCTGTCCAGTACTGAGAAAGGAGCGTTGAAGTCTCCCACTATTACTGTGGAGTGATCTAACTCTTTTTTGAGTGTAGTCAGTGTTTCTTCAACGTATTTAGATGCTCTGACATTGCCAAGCTAAGCCAAGTGCCGTCGACATTAGGTGAATAAATATTTAACATAGTTAAGTCTTGCTTGTGTATTGAACCTTTCAGCAATAAATAGTGTCCATCTTTGTCCATGATGGTGGATTTTACATTAAAATTGATTTTGTCTGAGATCAGAATTGCAATACCTGCTCTTCTTTGTTCATTGTTGGCTTGATATATATTCTTCCATCCTTTAATTTTCAGTTTGTTCTTATCTTTAGGTCTCAAGTGAGCTTCTTGTAGACAACATATGGATGGGTCATGTCTTTTGATCCAAGATGTCACTTGATGTCTCTTTACTGGAGCACTCAGTCCATTCACATTCAATGTAATTATTGATAGGTATGTGTTCACTGCTGTCATTGTGATATGTTTATTTTTGTGTTGATGTTTTCTCTGTTGTTCTTATTACTATGTTCTGGGACATTCTTTTTTGTGAGTTGATGTTTCACCTTTTTTCAGAGCTGTTTTTGTAGTTGTCGAGACTCCTGTGTTACATTTCTTGAAATGGTATGATACATCTTTGTTGTGCTTTACAGGTGCCCCTACTAACGCCCTTAATAAAGTATATATATAAACCCAATTTTATTTATTACCAGTCTTGTCATCTTCCTCTCCATCTGGAAGGACTATAAGAACTGTAGTTCATCCCTCTTTTTAATATGATGGCACCATAGTTTTCATGATAATCACTGGATTGCTTCTTTCTGTATTAGAGCTGTGATTGGCTTTGGAGCCTTCCCTAACTGAGTAGAGTTCCGAGTAATATGTCATACTGAAATTTAAAGTTAGCGGTTTTGTTCTTCTAAGCCAAAGCCAAGAACTTCTTTCAGTATTTCTTGTAGTTTTGGTTTGGTTTTTACAGTCTCTGAGTTTCTGTTTATCTGGGAATGTCTTAATTTCATTTTTGTATTTGAAAGATAGTTTTGCAGGATATATAATTCTTGGTTGGAAGTTCTTCTCCTTCAAGGCTTTGAATGTGTCATGCCACTGTCTCCATGCCAGCATGGTTTCTACTGAGAAATCTGACTAAAGCCTACAAGGTTTCCCTCTGAATGTTAGCTTTGCCTTGAGTCTTGCTGCCTTTAAGAGTTGCTGCTTATGTTTCATTTTGTTAAGCTTGATTATAATATGTCTTGGAGTCTTTCTTTTAAGATCTATATTGGGTGGCGTGCGATATGCATCTGAGATGTCTATATTCTCTTCCTTCACGATTTCTGGGAAGTTTTCTGTCAGCAGCTCAGCAATGATACTCTGTGTTCTCAGGTGTCTCATCCTGTTCAGGGATTCCAATTAATCGAAGGTTGTTCCTCTTAATAGAGTCCCACATTCTCCTTAATGCTTCTTCATTTTTTTGTTTCTTTTTTCTGATTTCTGCTCATAGACACTGGCATCAGTAGCTCTGTCTTCCAATTTACAAATTCTTTTTTGCATTTGTTCCATTCTGTTTTCTTGGCTTTGAATGGAAGTTTCTATGTCTTTGATTTTGTTCTTGATCTGTTGGATTTCAGAGTACTGGTGTTCCATCAGATCGAACAGCTTGTTTAATTTTTCCTTTTGTTCTGCTGCATTTTGTATAAGATCTAGAAGGGCTTTGTATATAATCATTTTGTATTCACCTTCTGATGATTTCAGGAAAGTTTCTTCATCCAGAAAACTCCTTGGTTGTTTTGTTTGTGAGAATTCTGAAGCCATCTGTGATTTCTTGTATTCCACGAGTGTCTGTTGCTTTTTTGGGTCCTGTGTGAGTAACTAGACGCTGGGAGAGATGCTATGAGGATGGACTGCAGATGTTTCTCTAGGCTGACTTAAAATGTAAAACAAAAGGTATCTGACCACTTCCCAAGTCAGTCAGGTTTTCTGGTGTAGACGTCCCTCTTCTCAACTGGCAAAGTAAGCACCTCTATATCCAACCCAAGATAATACAAACTAGTTCAGAATACAGCAATGCTACTGCCTTGTTGGCTTCTGCTGACAGGGCCCAGCCTTAGGCGACACTGTGTAAACTACTGCTTTTCTGGTAGAAAAGCTCTCTCCTGTGGGCAGGTTCTGGCTCCCAAGCTAAGAATTAGGTCCAGCTGTGGCCACAGTATCCAGGATGGTGCCCTCCACACAGGCAGCAGATAGCAGGGCTAAAGATGCCGAGAGGTAGTGATTCCTCCGCCTGTGTTGCCGGGCCCCCACCATGGGTGACACTGTATAAATTACTGCTTTTCTGTCAGAGAAGCACTGTCCTGTTTGCAGGTGCTGGCTCCCAGGCTAAGAATTAGGTCCTGCTAAAATCTCCATATCCAACATGGCGTCCCACCCACTGGCAGTGCAGTTCCGTACAAACCATGCTGTGGCAGTGATAAAAAGACAGGCCCAAAGTGGCTAGATGAACAGAGTCCTAAACCTGGCTCTCAAAATATGGGAATTTTGCTTACCTATTCCGCTAGCTGCTAGGGAAGACCCAGCTCCTCCCACCAGCTAAGACAGAGAAAAGAAAAGTCAAAATGGTGTGTTTACCTTCAGTCTGTGGGAACCAGGGCTAGCCAGGAGCTGGAGTCAGCGAAAGAGAGGAGGTTTTTCGCTCAGTCGTATCAAGTCCAAATTAACAGCCCTGTGCTACATCCTGGAGGCTCACTAGGTGACCAGAAGGCTCCATTTGATTATCAGTTCAGGTCTTGGTTTCCAGAGGGATATTAGGAGCCATGTGCTCAGTCTGCCATCTTGAGGTAGGTCCTGCATCAAATTTTTTGAGAGTAACAACTGATTCCATTGGTCAGAAAAGATCTTTCATGCCCAGATCCTACTAAAGAAATGTTTTTTCTCAATCAGGGTAGGGAAAGTATTGGCTCAGGTAATTTAGATTGATCAGAAAGTCATTTCAAAATGTAGGATTGCAGTTTCTAGCTAATCTGTGAAAAGATGAAGTTTTCAGTGTTTGCCCAGCTGTTCTGTTAACATATACCAGTGGTTCTGTGATGTTCCTTGGATTCAGACAGACATGGCTGTGGCAGCAGCTTGTCCATTTTCTCTCTCTTGCCTGTTCTGGCACATTCTCTAGACTTTGGCAGATGTGACTGTGGCAGCATGCTTGCTCACTTCTCGTTTTTGCTCTTTTGAATATATGCCAAATAAAGCTTTCCTTTTGCTTTACTAAACTTTGTGATGTTTTTCCCCTGCAACAGTTAATGGTGCAGTTGTTAAGGATGTCTGAAGCTATGGATTCAGTTTGACTCAAGGAGACCTAGACCTGGAGCAAAAACTGGCAAAAGAAAGATCTTATCTTCTGGACCTGTATTACCACTCAAAGTCCCTTTGATACTGATGGTGAGTAGTTTCAGAAAACAAGACTATTTATTCTCTTTCACTTGTTTTCTTAAGTTTTGTTTGGCACATTTGTTTGAAAAACAGCTGGTTGATTGAAGAGAATCTGTCTTAAATTTTTGCTTGATTGGTTAAGAGTTAATAACTCTTTTGGCAAGCTGCAGTTTTCTTCTATATTTAGACATTCAAAACATCAAAGCCAAAGCCAAATATTGTCAAGGCAGATCCGAGGTAATTCTATTTTCAGAGACCTCTGGATCACCTTAAGCCACAAACATTGTACATTTCTGTGACTTAGAGAAAACCTGGAAAATAATGCTCTGTTTTGCCACATTCTCACTGGGAGGTGGGAGCTCCTGACTTGTGTTATGAAATTTAAGGGAGAAGTGGTAGTTCCTTACCTTTTTATGACATAGTCTCTCAATGTAGGATCACAGTATTAAAATTAAAATCATCAGTAGTTTTAAAGTACTTTTTAATTGCAGGCGCTAATATATTTAAGGTCTAAAATAAGACATGAGGTCTCCAATCAACAGAATGAATTAAGTTCACAAAGAAAGAAACCAAAAACTTGAATCTTATAGCTTAATGTCTTTGATAAGTGAGGCTGGATTTTCCCTACTTGTATGGATCTGACTCGACGGCACTTGGCTTGGCTACCCCCACTACAGAGACACTGATTTGGGGTTCATATTTTAAAATGCTACAAATTGAGTATAAAAATCCACTGCCATCGAGTCGATTCCAACTCATAGCAATTCTATAGGACAGAGCAGAACTGCCACATAGAGTTTTGAAGGAGTGCCTGACAGATTCAAACTGCTGACCTTTTAGTTAGCAGACATAGGACTTAACTGCTACAGCACAAGTGTTTCCCTGCCTCCCAAAGGACAGCTGTAATTCAGCTGTCAAGAAGTAATCACCAACTTCAAGACACACTGTCTATAGACTGTTTGCTCAGGCAATAACACAACCAATGGAGATATGGTAGCCTGACTCTATTTCTGAAAGAATTATAATATTATTCACTGAACATCACATCTTCCTGGGAGGAAGTCATGAAAGAATTCGTGCAAGGGATATGGGATAAAGTTCTGAGTCATGTGAACGCACTCTGAGCATTCAATCAGGATGATATGAGGGAGATCAGCGGTATACATGGCAAGAATGTTGAATTTGCAATGTGGTATTGCTGATACAGAACAGCCCATAGATCACAAAGATTGGGAACTGACAAATCAAGGCTTACTGGATTTTGAGGAGAAACAATGAGGACGAAGTCATCAAAACATACACAGTGAAAAGATTAGCTGAAGTTTTCTTTCAGCTCAGTTGGGTACTGGTTGCTTTTGAAGTCGGTAGCCAACTCGACGGCAGTTGGCTTGGCAGGCAGATTCCAGAAGCAGTGAGTTGTTACTATGAAATAGACTAAAGAAAAAAAGAAAAGAGCTGTAGAGACAAGTCTCATTAATTTTCTGACTCGAAACGCCATGCCCAGTTCCAGGGATCATCCAGATGACCCAGAGCCTTCCACAGGAGAGTTGTTTCCACAACTGACAAAATGCAGATGGCATCTGTCATGGATTGAATGTGTTCTCTAAAATATCTGTAACAATTTGGCTGTGCTATAATTCCTGATGTTGTGTGGTGTTACCTCACATTGGAATTCCTGCCTCTGTGATGTTAATGAGGGTGTATGGTCAGCATCCTTGTATTGGTAGAGCAAGATTCAATATGTAGGTTTGTTTTGTTCCTTGAGGTGGTCTGTTGAGCTATAAAGGGAAAAATCTGGCAGAGAATTGAGAACCTCCCACCATCAAGAAAGCAGCCCTGGGAGCAAAGCAGACCTGAAATTCCTGGGCCAAAGACTGAACAAAGACTGATCCCACACTGGACTTTCCTCCAGAGCTGACAAGGGGAAAAGCCTTCCCCTGGAGCAGATATCCCTAATTTGGACTGGTAGCCTACTGGACTATACAAGAATAATCTTTTGTTAAAGCCATCCACTGTGTGGTATTTCTGTTAGAGCAGCACCACCTGACTAAAACAGCAGCTAACTCTTCATTGTCAGCATAAATTTTTATGATTTGTGTATTTTTTAAACATATGTATCTACTAAAATACACCTGTAAGTTTATATGTAATGTTTCCAACCCCTAAAGAAAAATAAAAGTTGGTTTTTAAGTATACTGTTAATTGAGGGAACTCTGTCCCTGATATTCAGGGAGGTTGTCTTATCCAATGATCAGACTTCACCATTAACAAAACTGTCTGGTATGCCTCAACTGGTATAACTGTAAAACCATAAATAACTTTATGCTAGCCATCTCTGCCCTCCTAATCAAAGCCCTTCCCTTATCAAAATCTCGACCATAAGCAAACTTTACCCCTCCTCTTCTAATCAACACTTCTTCCTTATCAAGCCATAAATCCCCTAACCAGAATTTCTTGCTACCCCTCTTTCTTTCATTATCAAACCATAAACCCCATTCACCCCACACTACCTCACTGAAACTTTAAAACTATTAAAAGAAAAAAAAACTTGCACTACTGGGGAGAGTTGGGCTGAGCCACTCTTGGCTTAGATCCTACTCTCTTTCTCATCGAACAAACTTCACTGAGCCCTTGGACTGGTGTGTCTCTGCTTCTGTTTCGGAGCACACTGTCCCAAAGATTTTGGTGCCAGAACCTGGGACAGGAATGTATGAGACTTAGAGAGGAAGAAAAATCTTTTAAGAAAATGCCACTAAAATTCCAGATGGCCTGGGTGTAAGTAGGGCTTGTGAGCCTGTAAATGATTGATTGTAAACAGCTGAAAACGGCTGGAATGCATGGCATCAGACCCTCGAAAACAACTGGTCTGGCCTGCTGAGTATGACCTCTGCACCCACATCCAGGCCTACATACTTTCCTCCTTGAGAGATGAATTCACCTGAGGAAGTAGCCTTTGTTAAACTGTTTAGATAAGAAGGCACCAGTTTGCTTTGGGAGGAACTTCACAAACCCTATTCGAATCAATGCCTGCTTCCTGCTTGATGCCTAAATTAGGGTTGGGGCACCAACATCCCTTCGCCCCCCATCGAAATTCTGAGATAAGCTTAGTTTCTAAGGAGAAAGTAAAAGTCCAGATGCCTCTCTCTGGTGCCAGCCTGAGATGCTCCCTCCTCCCCCCATAAAAATCCTTGATAAGCCCAGTTTCTAAGGAAGGGGTAGCTGTTGAAATGAGGCATAAGTGACTCCATTTTGAGGAAGGGCACAGTAAAAATTCAAGGTATTAAAGAAAGCCCCAGGAAATAACTTAATAGCAGAAAATACCATAGAGTAATCTCACCTTTGTCTTACAAAACATCTGTCACAAGACAAAGCCTGGGGACAACCTTGCAAGTGACCCCTAGACCTTGACCACATTTTACAGCTAACAGGAATTCCAGGTGGCCTTAACCAATCAATGTAAAGGTCAGTTCCCCCTCCCTGCTTTGTAATCTCATGGCTTAAATACTGAGTGCTGAGGAAACTTGGGGTCACCCCCTGCTCTGTGTAGTTTGGGGTGCGTCCCTGGTGAACCAGTCTTTTTCTTATTGAGCATGTTTTAAATAAAATTTTACCTTTAAACAAATTCTGGGTCACGTCTTGAAACCTGAACCCCAGCAGTACCTTCTTCCCATGTAACTTAGTGCTAACTGCTTATGTAGTGCCTCTTTAAGTATGCTGGATGAATAGAAATGCAATATGAAAATCTGTGTACCTCTAACTGTCAATTAAGAGAATATATGGAAATTCCTTTGTCTGCTTTCTTGGAAAAATGTATAAATAGAGATGTCTGATAACAGAACGGGTGCACAGCTATTTTTCAGACTTGAGTCCATCCACTGCACCGCTAGCTAATAAAAAGCCTCTTTCTCTACAAACAAGATGGTGTTCGAGGTGTTTTCTGCTCCATGGGCCAAACTTATCTTTTTCCTGCTATAAGACCACCAGCTCAAGGGTCCTCCTTTCCCTCAGATCCTTGCCACAGCACTCTGAATGACCAACAGCACATTGACAAAATTCTAAACTGGCTAGTTGGAGGGGAGATTTCGTTTGCTGGGAAGGCTTGACATCTCTGTCTCGTTTCTGTTTCACACAAACCCCAACACTGGGTCGAGGCTATCCTCGGGCACTGGAACACTGGTTCCTTGCCCCTGCCATCTTCACTGTCTGGGGACACCTGGACAGTGAGTTGGGATCAGAACCAGTCCCCAGTGAGGAGTGGCGATGCGTGTCTTTCCCTGGAAGGACTAATAGTCTCTCTCTCTTCCCCTTACTCACTCTCTACACTATAGGGACTAGCCAGTCTAAGTCCTCTAAGGACACCCCAGTGGGGTGTCTCCTGAAAAATCTAGGCACCCTAAGAACGTTCTCCATGATTTAGTCAACTTCATAACCTGCAACAGCAAGTGGTCCAAAGTCCTTTATATCCAAGCCTTCTTTTTCCTTCATAGTTGCCCCTCTCTTTGCCAAACCTGTATCATCTTTCAAACCCTCCTCCCTAGTGAAAAGCCTCAGCCTTGTGAGCCGCCCTTCCTGAAGCTGATTTCAACCCTTCTGATAAGCCTCTCCACTTCCTTGTACTTCTCTGCCTCCTTCAGCTCTGGCTGACTCTCCCTCCACTTCTGGAATTTAGCTTTCTCCTTCTATGCCAACCTTTCCTCCCCCTTCTCAGATTCTATGACCTGCTACCCACTTGATGGTTTCCTCCGACCCTCTGCCTACCCCTTTTCACTTCCACACACTGAGTCTGGGGGACAGTGTTTTGAAGTTGTTCTTGCTGTTCCCCCAGATTTGCTGGCTCATCTGCAAATAAAGCACTCCTTGAACCCCTTGCTGTCTTCGAATTTTTGGCTACAGGCACAACAAACTTGCTTTAGTTCAGCAGCATTTCTGGTGACTGTGGCAAGACTTTAGGGACCACTATTGTAAGTTCTTTCCCAGGGAAGAGCTGATTTTTCTATCCTCCACTTTTCTCCTACGTCTCTAAAATCCCTCAGTGAACAGGGGGATAGCTGCTGTGGCAATTGAAGAATTCTGACCAGGGCACTCCCTGGTGAATTCTGAAGGCCCAACTGCTCATACCACCACAGTAACTCTGGCCGTATTGGGTGAGGGTACCTATCTGTTCCATTCAAAGGCTAAGGATAAGGTCCATAAAAATAATTTGTGGGTGTTGAAATGAGGAAGGGCGCGGTAAAAATTCGAGGTATTAAAGAAAGCCCCAGGAAACAACTTAATAGCAGAAAATACCATAGAATAATCTCACCTTTGTCTTACAAAACACTGTCACAAGACAAGCCTGGGGGCAACCTTGCAAGTGACAGCCTGCAAGTGACCCCTAGACCTTGACCACATTTTACAACTGATAGGAGTTAACCAATCAATGTAAAGGTCAGTTCACCCTCCCTGCTTTGCAATCTCACGACTTAAATACTGGGCGCTGAGGAAACTCGTCATCACCCCCTGCTCTGTGTAGTGTGGGGTGTGTCCCTGGTGCACCAGTATTTTTCCTGTTGGGTACATTTTTTAAATAAAATTTAACCTTTAAAGTAACAGTGTCGCATCTTGAAAATCATGGACCCTAACATTTGGGGGCTCTCCCGGGATTTCAAGAGCGACCTCTGCGGCCAGCCGGTCTGGTTTGACCTCACCTGTGAGTCTGGATATTGTCTGTCTGTGCTTGAGCTCTGGTTCTGGGACTCACTAAGAGAGAATCTGGACGCAGAATTGCTCTCTGAGTCAGAGGCTGGGGGCTGTTGTAATTCGTTCAGCCGAGTCTTGGACTTGTTGGGTGCCTGTTATCCCTTCTTCCCTCCGATTTCTAACATTTGGAATCAAAATGTCTACCCTGGGCCGGTTCCACCATTGCAATTGGAAAGCTGATAACTTGTGTTACAGATTTCATAGGCTTACAGATGAAGAGGTATTTGTCCCTAGATGGAATACATCTAATGTCTCACCTATATTTGATTTAGATGATTCAGAAGATGAGACCTCGAACTTGGAGTTGATTTAAAACTTTTGAGATGATGGGATGAGATGACTGTGTTGTACGTGCAGGAAGAACACATATTTGGGGGGCCAAGGGCAGAGTGCTAGGCCTGGAGCCGTGTTGCCCAGAGATACATGTCACAAATTCTCACCTCTATGTCTGTGTTTATAATCCTGTTTATGAGGTGTTTGTCTTTGCTACGTTTACTAGGGAGGATCAGTATGAGATGTGTCTGGAGTCAGCCTCTTTAAAGACAGAAAAGAGAGTCAGAAAAGAAGCAAAGATGGGGACAAAGAGATGCCATCCACACGAAGACCATCCAGGTGCAGGGGCTCAAAAAGACAGGGACTTTCTTCCAGATCCCCCAAGGGAGAAAGCCTTCTCCCTAAGTTGGTGCCCTGACTTCAGACTTCTAGAACGTAAACTGTGAAAAAGCAAATTTCTGTTTGTTCAAGCCACCCCTTATGATATTTCTGTTACAGCAATACTACGTAACTGAGACAGAATTTAATGCTAAGAAGTAGGAGTGCTGCTGTAACAAAAACCCACCATAGTAGTTCTGGAGCTGTGATGGGTAGAGGCTGGAGGATCTTAAGGTGCCTAAGAGTAAAAAGCCTGGATTGCCTTGAAGAGAACCCAAGAAGATGCTGTCATGGTTGGAATTGTGCCCCCCAAAAATGTGTACAGCCACGTGGCTGGGATATGGTTCCCAGTATCTTGGGATTGTCCTCCATTGTGTGGTTTTGCTAACCTGTATGTTAAAGGATTAGGGTGGGGCTGTGAATTCCTGCTGTGGGGGGAGTTTCCCTGGAGCATGGCTTGCCCTACCCTTAATGCTTTTAGCTTGCAAGGAATAAAAGGAAAAAGAAACAAAGGACAATTTGAGAACCTCGCTACCATCAAGCAAGCAGCACCCGGAGCAGAGCACGTCCTTCAGACCAGAGGTTCTTGCGTGAGGACACTCCCTGGACAAAGACTGATACAATACCGGACTTTCCTCCATAACCAACAAGGGGAAAGTCTTTCCCTGGAGCGGACACCCTGAATATGGACTTGCAACCTACCGGACTGTGTAAGAATAAATCTTTCTTTGTTAAAGCCATCCACTCTGTGGTATTTCTGTTAGAGCAGCCTAGCTGACTAAAACAGAATTGGTACTGAGAGTGGGGTGCTGCTCTAGCAAATACCTAAAACGTGGAAGCCACTTTGAAACTGCGAATGGATAGAAGATTCAGAAGGAACGAAGAAGGCGCAGATGGTGAGAAACAACAGAGGACCGGCAGCAGCGGCAGCGGCAGCAGCAGAACCAGAGGCAGCGCTGGAGCCGACCTGTGGAGGGAGAGAGGTCAGTGCCTGCGCAGAGTTTTCCTCGTGGAATGGGGTGCCTCTGGGCACTTGAATCAGTGGAGCTGGCCTTGCTGACCCACGGAGTGAGAGAGTTGAGTGTCTTTGGGCAGGACGCTTTCCAGCAAGAGTGGGGTGCCTCCAGGCACCTAAACCAGTGGAGCTACAGAGCTTTGGAACACTTGCCTGGCAGGGCAGATGTGTGCCTGAGGCCCAGGCCATGCAGCCATAGGAAGCTGAAGCTGAAGAGACAAATAGCGTGAGAAGCTGAACTGCCTCAGTCTCAAGAGGTATGGCCATGACCTCAGGGGTTTGAAAGGGTGGAACCGTGGCGTGCTGTGTTCGTAAGGGTGGAATTGCCACTCAGTTGGGCTTAGGGTGCTCCTAAAGCCGATGGGACAGAGTTTCTGTCCAAGTGGGCCTTGAAGGCAGAGTTGTAGCACGGGGCTGGAGGTCTCCACTCAGAAACCAGAGAGTGTGGCCGATACCTAGAGTCTGGAGAGCATTACTGTTGTGTAGAATGTCTCAGAAAATGTAACAGTATTTCCAAAGCTTTGAGGGCTAATGTAATGTGTTCTGTTGACTTGCCTGTTGCCTGTTAATGCCTTCTAAGTTTCACAGATGTAGAAGCGCTTTTGTATTTTGGACTTGGAACTGATTTAAGACTTCTGTTATATGGATGGACATAATTTTGCTATGGTGAGATGAATGTGTTAAATGTTTTGTGATGTGATTTTTGGGTTGTCAAAGGGTGGGATGTCATGGTTGGAATTGTGCCCCCCCCCAAAATGTGTGCAGCCACGTGGCTGGGATATGGTTCCCAGTATCTTGGGACTGTCCTCCATTGTGTGGTTTTGCTAACCTGTATGTTAAAGGATTAGGGTGGGGCTGTGAATTCCTGCTGTGGGGAAAGTTTCCCTGGAGTATGGCTTGCCCCACCCTTAATGCTTTTAGCTTGCAAGGAATAAAAGGAAAAAGAAACAAAGGACAATTTGAGAACCTCGCTACCATCAAGCAAGCAGCACCCGGAGCAGAGCGCGTCCTTCAGACCAGAGGTTCTTGCGTGAGGACGCTCCCTGGACAAAGACTGATACAATACCGGACTTTCCTCCAGAGCCGACAAGGGGAAAGTCTTTCCCTGGAGCGGACACCCTGAATATGGACTTGCAACCTACCGGACTGTGTAAGAATAAATCTTTCTTTGTTAAAGCCATCCACTCTGTGGTATTTCTGTTAGAGCAGCCTAGCTGGCTAAAACAGATGCCCAGCACGACAGTGAGCCTCAGGGTCCCTCACGCCTGCACCTATCTCTCCAGGCACTCGGGTAGTGGAGACCCTGCTCCTCCCTAGTGAAGCCCTGCACCTGGAGGCGGAGCCCTGCACCTGGAGGCAAAGCCCTGCACCTGGAGGTGGAGCCCTGCACCTGGAGACGGAGCCCTGCACAAGGAAGCAGGCAGTAGTTCAGGCTCTAGCTGTTATTCAGAACCCCAGGGAAGCCCCCTGTCTTAGTCACCGGGTACTACTCTAACAGAAAATACCACAAGTGGAAGGTTTCATGAGGAGAAACTTTTATTGTCACAGTCCGGTAAGCCATAAGTCCATTCCTAAGCTGCAAGTCCATTCAATATGAAAAATCATTGCAGTCCAGTGGGCTGAGTCCACATCCAGTGAGAGCATCTCAGCACAGGAACCTCAGGTCCACAGGACGTGCTCTGCTCTCGGGGCCTCTCTCTCGGTGGTCTGAGGCTCCCAGCTTCCTCAGCTCACTTCTCTCCCTTATATTCCACAAGCTTGGGTCCTGCCTTGCTAACACAACTGCAAACCATTCTCCATCATCAGTACCACAGAGGAAGGATTCACAACACATGTGAGGAAGGGTGCCGTATTGGAATTCCTAAGCAAGTCAAATCGACACATACATTTCTGAGGGGACACAACTCAATCCATGACACCCCCTTACCTAGGGATGTTGAGGGCTCCGTCAGGCTCTGAGCCCCACTGTGGTGATGGCAGGTCCTCTGGGTCTCCCTCCGTCTGCACCTCCCGCAGCACCTCCTCCTGGTCCTCTGAGAGTGGAGGGGGTGCCGTGTTCTGGGGCACCAAAGCCACACCGTCCTCAGACAGTAAGGAGGGTGCTCCATCCGTGGTTGAAGAGTCCCCCGCTGCGCCTCTGACCTCCTCAGACAAGCTGCTGTTGGGAGCCTATTTTAGTCAGCTAGGCTGCTCTAACAGAAATACCACAGAGTGGATGGCTTTAACAAAGAAAGATTTATTCTTACACAGTCCGGTAGGTTGCAAGTCCATATTCAGGGTGTCCGCTCCAGGGAAAGACTTTCCCCTTGTCGGCTCTGGAGGAAAGTCCGGTATTGTATCAGTCTTTGTCCAGGGAGCGTCCTCACGCAAGAACCTCTGGTCTGAAGGACGCGCTCTGCTCCGGGTGCTGCTTGCTTGATGGTAGCGAGGTTCTCAAATTGTCCTTTGTTTCTTTTTCCTTTTATTCCTTGCAAGCTAAAAGCATTAAGGGGTAGGGCAAGCCATACTCCAGGGAAACTTTCCCCACAGCAGGAATTCACAGCCCCACCCTAATCCTTTAACATACAGGTTAGCAAAACCACGCAATAGAGGACAGCCCCAAGATACTGGGAACCATATCCCAGCCACGTGGCTGTACACATTTTTGGGGGGACACAATTCCAACCATGACAGAGCCTGAAAGACAGTGACGGCTTCTGCTGAGAGAGCCCTGCAGCAAAGCCTCCCTCCTCAAAACCACTTCTGGGGATCACTGATTGGCCTGTGCGATTTCGGACACTTAGAGTCTCAGGCCACGCTGCCACCAACTCCCGGTGAGGACCTGGGGCAGATGAGTCACTGAGCAAGCAGGCAGGCACATACAGGCATCCGGGTCCCTCAGGCGTCGCTGAGGTGACTTAGGGATCTGTGCTCTCGCCGCGTCTCTGACCCCGAGACAAGTTTGTGCGGGGCTGAATGGTGGTCCTCGAGAGATGCGTTCCTGCCCTAACCCTTGTCCTTGTGAATGTGAGATAATGGCATCAAGTGACAACGAGGTCACACAAGAGCAGGGTGGGCCCATCCAGGGAGGGGGGTCTATAGAAACAGGGCAGTGTCCACATGGGACACACAGGGAGACGGTCAAGTGACACAGGCAGAGACGAGAGTGATACAGCCACAGGCCACCACCCGGGGCTACCAGAAGCTGCAAGAGGCAAAGAAGGGATTGGATTTCATGAGCATCCCCTAAAACTGAGTCCACAGGGGGCCCCAGAATGTGGCCTTGTTTAGAAACAGGGTGTTTGCAGGCGTTGGTGAAGACTAGGTCATGGTGGGGAAGCCAAGGACAAAAACACCCTTATTGCTAAGTCTGTTCACATTTGTGGGGACCTTGGGGTGAAGAGGAGAACTGCCCCTCGGGTTCTGCTGGGCTGCAGTCCCTACAGAAGCAACGGCAACAGCTTTTTCCCACAGAGAGCAGGGTGGTTGAACCGCTGACCCTGGTTAGCAGCAGAGTGCTTTAACCGCTGTGCCACCAGCACTCCTACACTACAGTACAAAACCAGGAAAACTAAATCTACTGCTGTCAAGTCCATTCTGACTCATAAACTGCCCCACAGGGTTTCCAAGGAGCAGCTGATGGATTTGGACTGTTGACTGTTTGGTTGGCAGCAGGCTCTTAGCTCCTGCGTCCCGTGGTTCTGACTGGACTCTTCAGAGGAAGCAGGGCCCTGCCAACACTGGATTTGGGACTTCCGGCACCTGGAACTGTCAGAGAATCAGTTTCTATTGTTTCAAGCCTCCAGCAGGTGGTACTTTGTTACAGCAGCCCTTCCCCCTATGCCTCAGTTTCCCAGTGTTCCACCCGGCAGAAGCCCTCCCCTGCACAAGCACCAGGCTGTACGAAGCCTGCTGGGTGCTTCCTGTTGCTGGAGTTTTCCCAGGGACAAGGACATCCCTGGCCACAGTTTGAGTTTGGTACTCACATAGCCTCTTTGTGCACAGCAGCTTTCTGAAAATAGAAGAGAAATGTGAGTGTCCAACTGATGGGACCTGGGACAACGGCTTCTGGGGGACAAAGGACGTGCCTTTATTGCTCTACACAGCCAACGTCTCTACCTTTAAAGAAATTTTTGATCCTAGAATAAGGCCGAATTCCCAGGGAAAGAAGAGGTGAGTTCACCAGCACATAGATCGCAGCCAGGAGTGCCCACTGAGGCCTCCCCAGGGCCTGGCCTCCTCCCATCAGGACCCCACCCCTGATGAGGATGCTGAGAATGTCAGGACCCACTGGGCACCAGGGCCCTTCCCCTAACCAGGACCTGCTGCCCACCAGGACACCTCTCCCCGCCAGGCTCCTCTCCCCACCAGGGCCCCTCTCCCCACTGGGGCCCCTCTCTCCCGAGGACTCCTCTCCCTGCCAGGGCCCCGCTCAGGCTGAAGCAGCCCCTTCCTGCTCTGTTTCTCTGCTCCAGCCTCCCCCAGGTCAGCTGAGCCGAGGGTGAGTTCTCAGCCTAGCTCAGGGAGCAGAGGGCAGGTCTCCTCCTGCTCTCCCCAGCCGTGGCTCTCCTTGAATTAGAATTCAGCACAGCTCTGGCTTAAATGACCCTCCCAAGAACTTCCTCAGTCCATGCTGGGCCCTGTGCCCCCAATGACGCTGCTGGTTGTTACTGTCCTCAGCCTGGCCCCATTACCTTTTCTCTTATAAATGCATATGGTGACCACAGTGCTGAACACCATCACAGGTATGATGATGTACACCACAGATGTAATGGTGGAAGACCAGTACATGTTTTGGTTGCCTGGAAGGAGGCAAAACAGACAAGGTGGGCTGAGTGACACACGGCTTTTCTTACCAGAGTGACAACCCAGCAAGGGAGGATCCACTCCCAGAAGGACAGCTGTGCCACCACCTGGCCAAAGTGTAACCCCCTGGACAGCCGCTGACGTGGAAGAGACACCTCCTTCCTTTGTCACTGGAGGACCTGGCTCAGGGTGGGGTCCCCCTCAGATGCTTGCCAGGAGCTGAAGCTCAGTCCACCCCAATGTCAGCAAGAGGCCCTTGTGTCCAGGTGGTAGGCTCAGGGCTACAGGACAATCTCCCCAGCCAATGCGAGGCAAATCCTGTCAGCCCGCCAGCTTACAGGGTACTTCTTATCTCTAATTAGCCTTCTTCCTTTCCCCTTGGTGTTAAAACAGCCTTTATAAGTATTTATGGGTTATTCACACAGGAAAGTGTGGCCACTGACAGGCTGAGATGTGAGTGTGACAAGGTTTGAGATCAGCCCAGCCTACACTGAGGAAGAGAGCAGATTTGGAGGATTAAGTCACACAGGCAGAACTGGCTCAAAGACAAGCAGAGAGAGACCACCACACTCCCGCAGAGATGGGGCTTTAAGAGAGAGATAATATGGCAGGGCAGGGGAGGGAGGAGGGAAGGACTGTCCCATACACAAATGGTGTTGTCACACCTGTAGGATGGGTCCACAGGTAAGAAAACCAGATACCAAGCCTGGATCCTTACCTCACACCATGCAGAAAAGCAGTTCCAGGCTCACTGTGGCTGTCCGCCATCCACAAAGGCCCTTGTAGACAAAGTCACAAACTTCTGTAAATGACAGGCTGAGGCATCTCACCTGTGACATGTTTTTTAGCCTATTGCCCCTGATAATATTTTGCTTCCTAATTAAATTTTCCTCAAAAAAGATACCCCCTCCCCTCTTGTTGTGAGGATTAAGGAAGATGCCTTCTAAGAGGGGCTTTACAACCCCCTCGGTTTATGAAATTATATTGGGAAAATCTGACCAGGAACTTCTAGGGAATAGAGATCAGAGGAATGGATTTCAATACAGCATGCCTGATAGCACTGAGGCCTGCCCAGCCTCGCTGACTTCCCCCTAATTGTATCTCCCCCTCCCTTTTCTCCACAAACACAGACTTACAAAGTAACCCTTGAAAGGCTTTCCAAGGACAATTCTCCACACAGCCATTAAAACTACACAAGCATCTCACTCCCTACAGCAGAAAGAACAAATAAACTTCTAGGTTCATTATAGCTGGTATGGTGAACTGATAAACACTGAAGAAACATCTTTCTTAGAACAGCTGGGCTTGATTAGGGGATGGCAGACACTTGCTATCTGCACAGGAAGAGATAAATAAAAACTTAGAGAAACAAATGGAGACAGCCAAATGGTGAAGCTTTGAGGAGTTTACCCTTCCGTACCTTCCACTTTGAGGTACGAATAAAACCATTAATTGTGTTCACTGACATTTATCACCACTAACACCTGCCTCAGGCCATTATCCAAAAAGCCTTGACAATTAACTAGAAAAAGAAGACCACGAGAGGTCAGTTTCTTGTTGGCCAATAATAATGGGTCGGTTTCTTGTTAACCAATAGTTTATATGATGAAGAAAATAGAGTGAAAATGACATCACCTCATCTATAAAAATAATAAAGACAGACAGCTCTCTCTCTTGGTAGGGCTGCCTTAAATCAAAAAACTCTTTCCTGTCTCTCTTAATTCATTTCCCGCCAAAGCCTCTCCCTCCCTCCATGCAGGACCCTGAAAAGTGTTGGGGCTGGCTCCCGGCACCTCCCGGCAGCATGAGACAGGAAAGGTAAAGGAACAGCAGTTAGTATGGCAGAATGCTCTCTCTGAGATCCACAAAGAGTCTGGACAGAGGAAAAGGGCAACAGGCTAGACCACATGACAGGCAGATGCTTCTGGTTGGGAAGCACCGAGCATCAGTTAATGGTGACGGAAAATGTGTCAACAGAGACGGCTGATGGTCACACATTGTGAAGAGTGTGTCAGTGTTAAAGAAGTGGGGGTGTAACAAAGGTTGCATCAGTATATGTTGTATTATGGGTAGATTTCTCACAACTAAAAAAATAAAAACTGTGTTCAAGACAGACACCACAAAATATGCTGGAGGGAATCTATGGATAAAAAACTAGCTACTGCAATACAGAAGGCCTGTATCCAAAATTAACAAGTAATTACCAATGTTTAGATACAACTGCCAAATTAAGAAATAAAAACGCAGACAATACAACATAAAATGGGCCTGAGTCTAGAAAGGCACTTGACACGAGAGTCGATGCGTGGCCTGACCACACTCCTGATGGCACACCTGTCCATAGATTACAGCTGAGAGCCCGTGGGACAGGCGCTGGCACAGCCCCAGGCACGAGGAGTAACAGCTGAGGGAGGGGAAGAGGGCCAGCAATGACAGGGAACTTTCCAGGTCCCCTAAAAGCTGTCCCTCTGCTCTCCCCTCTCTGAGCTAGAATGCGAGGGCAGATGACCTCATGAATCCTGGAGAGGTTGAGCTGACCTCCCACTGCCCCAGCTCGGGAAGCGAGGAGAGGAAACCACAGCTCACCACACGCCGTCTCATCAGCTTCGACCATGACCCTTGTGTGTCAGAACAGGACTCTGCTCTGTGGGCTCTCAGTCATGACGTCTAGGGAACAGGTCCCCAGATCCTTCTTCAGAGGTCTGTCTGCAGGAGCTCTGACCTCCAGCATCTCTGCTCACATCTGAGTGCATTAACTCTTTGAACCACCTAGGGACGCCAAAGACAGCTGATCCCCAAGGATTTTACTTGTTATAAGGCAGTGGCCCACAAACTAGGGCCCTTGGGCCAACTCCGGCCCACTGCCTGTTTCTGTAAATAAAGTTTTCTTGGGATGCAGCCACATAGTCTGTGGATATACTGTCTCTGCCTGCTTTTCATACAATAGAGCTACCAGTGAATAGTTCTGGCTGTCTGTGTGTCCCACCCTCCAAATGCGTTTATCTCTCCAAGAGAAGTTAGCTGACTCTGACTAAAGACTCGCAGGAGGGATCTTACCTTTCTTGTCAACATACACTGTGTCCACCATGGCATTGCAGGGGTGAAGTGAGACGGTGCCCTCAGGACACCTGAGTGGAGAGTGAAGAGGAAACCCTGAGCATTATGTCCTGCCTGCTCGGCCCCCAGCATCCTCCTCACCACCCACAGCTCAGGGCTTTGGGGCAGCCTGCACCCGCTCCCCAGGTCCCAGAAACTGGGACAGTCAGTACGTGGCATTTCCTGGGCTACCTAAACTGTGTCCCCCCAAATTATGTCCACCCAGGACTTCAGAACAAATAGAGTCTGAAACAAGGTCTCTACAGATACAATTAGTCAAGACCAGGTCACACAGGGCGGGCCCTAATGCAATGACTGGTGTCACATAGGATGAGAGAAAGGTGGACACAGAGGCAGAGATGGAGAGAAGGACATGTGATGGCAGACACATGGACACCACCAGGGAATGCTGGGGACGGTCCATAGCCACTAGGAGCTGAGACAGGTGAGGAGGCACCTTCCCCTGGAGCCTTCAGAGGGAATGTGGCCCTGCCTACATGGTGGTTTGGACTCATATCCTCCAGAACTCAGAAAGGACACATTCCTGTCATTCCTGCCATGTGGTTTGGTGACTCTTGGTCTCAGCAGGCCCAGGAGCTAAAACAGTGACAGTAGTCCCTCTGCCCCCATCACAGGACACCATCCCATCACAGGACACGGTCCTGGCCGTCCTCTCTACCGAGAGCACTTCTCGTGGACCTTTTCGTGGCTCCCTCTTGTCCTTCCTGCACTGGACCCCAGCATCCACCCCTAACCTGGGCCCCTACAGCACCCGTCCCTCCCCCATCACAGACTCCCGCTCCCACACTGGATTCGTGCTGTGTTGGTGGCCCCTCGCCTCCACTGCAGGGCCTGGAGCCCGCTGTATCCCTGCAGACTGCTGTGGGGACCAGGGACACTTGGTGCATGAATGAATACATGACTGAATGAGGGAACAGGGACCTCGGGCTGAAAAGTCCCTGTGTGGTGTTTCATGATGAAATCGTGCAATGTCACACCAGCGGCATAGGGAGGAGTGGAGCCTGACCAGGCCTGTGTGCATGACAACTGGCCCCCAGCCCTCCTCTTCCCACACCCTCCCGAGGACGTAGTGTGCTGTACTGCTGGCACATCTCGCAGCCCTCCGAGTCGCAGTAGGATCCAGCCTGGCACTGGCACCGTCGGTTGCTGGTCCAGGTGCACTCGGCCACCTCCTCCTGGTCTGTGTGGAGGGAAGGAAGAGGCTCAGTCCCCCAGGATGGGGCCCTGCCAGGGCACAACTGGCAGGGAGGCAGCAGAGCCATGCTCACTCTGTCGCAGCATGCAGTACCCAGTACCTCTTTAAACAGAGGACCAAGAGGAGGCCACCATCAGCCACATTCTGTAAATGGACATGCACTGCTCCTGGTACTGCTTTCGTGGCATACAAGGTCCTCCCTCTCCACTTGCTTCCCTTTTTTTTTTTTTATTTTTATTTAACATAACTGAGTGAAAATGTACATTCACATGTAAATTTACATGCCCCCCTATATGCAGCTTCTACTGCTCTCCCTGTCCGGTGACTGCACACTATTCCTCTCTGCTCCATACATGTCTCATCCTCCCAACAGTCTCCTTTCCCTTCCTCTCTGTCTACTCCCCTTCCTCCAGCCAGAGGTCAGCAAGATGATATCCTATAGATGTATAGAACCATAAAGTGCTTCCAATATATGGTTACTCTGCCTTGCCAAGTCCAATCCATTCCTGTCCAAAGAGTGGACCTTTGTTATAATTTATGGGAACGGGCAGCATCAGGGCCGGGGGCCATGCTCTCAGAGGAACCTCAAAACCGCTGGACCATCATTTGAGGTCTTTTAGTGGAGATCTCATGATGCCCCTCTTTTTATTCTTGTGTTGCCAGTGAGGCTCCTCTCTGTGAGCTCCGTCATGGCTATCACTGGTGGTGGCTGGGCACCATCCGGTTCTTCCGGTCCCAGGTCGATGTAGGCACCCACTCTTGTGGGTCTCTCTGTCTTCTTGGTTGTCTTTACCACATGCCATTTTGGCCCTCGGTGAGCATCCGTTCCTGCTGAGTTGGGACCATTTGCTGTGTCCTCAGATGGCAGCTTGGCAGCTTTTAAGACCTCAGACGCCACTCACCAATGTGGGGTGCAGAGAACTCTCTTAGCAAAACGCAAGTTGTGCCAATTGGCCTGGAATTCGCCTAAGAGCATGGTCCCCCATCCCCCGCCCCAGCTACTCTATCCTTGCAGTATTGAGTTAAGATGGAAGAAGTACTCAAGTTATGCTGAAGTCCACTTAATGTTGTTCTTGTTCCTAATGTGTGCTGTCACTGCTTTCTCCCAACTAGATTTCTAGTAACTACCTAAACTAAACCCTCCCCACCTTGCCCTCTCTCCCTCCCTCCCCTCCCTTGCAGCTGTCAAAGAGTCTTTTCTTCTATACACAAGTCTGTTTTTGAGATCTTATCGTAGAGGTCTCATACAGTATTTGTCCTTTTGTCGCTGACTACTCTCACTCAACATAATGTCTTCCAGTTGAAACCAGGTTAGGAGATGTTTCCTGGAATCATCATTATTCTTTATCATTGCGTAGTGCTCCATTGAGTATATGTACCACAGTTTACCTATCCATTCTTCTATTGCTGGGCATCTGGGTTGATTCCACCTTTATGCTATCGTGGACTGTGCTGCGATAAACATTCTGGTGCATGTGTCCGTTGGTGTGAAAGGCCTTGAATCTGTAGGATATATTCCAAGTAGTGGAATTACTGGGTCAAATGGTATATCAATATCCATTTTTTTAAGGAAGCGCCAGATTGCCTTCCAAAGAGGCTGGACCATTTTGCAACCCCACCAACAGTGTAGGAGGGTTCCACTTTCTCCACAGCCTCTCCAGCATTTGTTGTTTTGTGTTTTCTGGATCATGGCCAATCTTGTTGGGGTGAGATGGTATCTCATTGTTGTCTTGATTTGAATTTCTTTAATAACTAAAGATCGTGAACATGTCCGCATGTGTTTTTTGGCTGCCTGGATCTCCTCTTTAGTGAAGTATCTGTCCATCTCCTTTGCCCATCACTTAACTGGATGGTTTATCTTCTTCTTATGGATATTTTGTAGTATCTTATAGATTATGGAGATCAGGCGTCGGTCTGACATAAAGTTGCCAAATATTTTTTCCCATTCTGTGGGTGTTCTTTTAATTCTATTAATAAAGTCTTTGGATGAGCAAAAGTGTTTGATTCTTAATAGTTCCCATTTATCTACTTTCTCTTCTGTTGATTGAGGTTTCTTTGACAGATTTTGGAGTCTGTCCTCATTGTATATTAAGACTTCCATTGTTGTTCCTACCTTTTCTTGGATGAGCTTTATCGTTTTAGGTTTGATATTTAGGTCTTTTATCCAGTTGGAGTTGGTTTTGGTATAAGGTGTAAGATATGGATCTTGATTCAGTTTATTGCAGATGGATAACCAATTTTGCCAGCACCATTTGTTGAAGAGACTGTTTTTACCCCAGTTTAATGTCTTAGGGCCTTTGTCGAATATCAACTGTTCATAGGCAGATAGATGGTGTCATCTCTGGGGTCTCAATTCTGTTCCATTGATCGATCTGTCTGTTCTTGTACCAGTGCCAGGCTGTTTTGACCACTGTGACAGTGGCTTCCCTTTCTTTTTATTTCTTGATACACAACAGCTGATGCAGGCCACACCCCCATGGAATCATTGTCCAGGCAAGTCGATAAACCCATTTTGGGGGGCACATGATTCAACGCATGATACTCCCCATGATGTTTCAGACTGTGTGTCACCTTGGCTGGTCCAACGTTTGGGCAGCCACATGCAGTGGCAGGGGCGGGGCCTGTGGCGGCCCACCGACCTCAGCCTTCACCCTCCCGCCTCCTGCTGCCTACTTCCATCTGCTCGCCCTGCCGGTGGCCCCTGCTCTCCTGTTTTCCTTATGTCTAAGGACTTGAACTAGCAACCCTTGGGACTCACTGACCCTCACAGCCTCAAGGAGGAGTCCAGCGCCCTGACCTGCGATCCCGGGCTTGCCAGCCTTTGCAGCTCCGTTAATCAGAAGCAGCCTTGCAGTCTTGTCCACCATCTGGGCACCTGCTGACCTCACAGCCTGAGAGCAGAAACTCTAACCTCTGACTGGCTGACCGTGGGTTCACCAGCTTCCACAGTAGCATGAGGCTTGTGCTCCCGGCCAGGACTTGGGGTACTTCAGCCTCTACAACTGTGTGAGCCGTGCTACCTGTATCAACCCTTTTATGTACATGTCATACATGTTACTGGTTTTGCTTCCCTAGAGAACCTAGTCTAAGACACAGCATCTGTTTTAAAAAAATTCATTTTTAAAATATAATCTAGAAATTACAGACAGTCAGATGAACTTCTGTACATTCACCTTCTATACAGCAATTTTTCTAATCAGTCCTGAAAATCTTAATAGCACGTAGTCAGATTCCTTAACCATGTACACGGATCATCGCAATAATGAAGTAAAACACTGTCTCTCCCTCCCCAAACTGAAACCAAACACCGCGGGAGGGGACTCTTATAACTCCACTGCTGTCTGCTTCCATCTCTAATAGTTTCATTTGGAGAAAGTCCTGACAGGCCTGGCCAAAGAGTACAGGCTGGAAAGTCAAAGGGACTGTGAGCTCCCCTTTGGCACACACTTACCGTCCTGGCACAGAGTATACGGCAGGCAGTAGGTCAAGCCACTGGAGTGGGCCGTGTAGGTTCCCTCCTCACACACCCCACATGCTGCAGCACCATGGTCCTCAGTGCAGGGTGTCCTGACATACTGGCCTGGGCAGGAGGGAGACACAGGGGTGAGCAGCAGCCTGGGGAGCCTAGCCCCAGTCAGGCTCAACACCAAACCTGAGGTGTCTGGTTCAGTGTGCCTAGAGAATGAGGGGTTCCCAAGGTACCACAGCTACCCCTCAGCCTCCAACCCCCTCAGAATACTCTGTATGGCAGCCCCGCCTGAGTGTGCAAAAGCCTATTATCTGTCGACTGGACCCTCACCTCCAGGCTTGTAAACATCCTGGGCAGGTACACCAACTCTCCTGTCCTCATTTTACAGAGGCACCAAGGAGCCCTGGGAAGGGATGTGTCTGGTCCAGAGCCCCAGACTCAGCGCTCGATTCTCAATGGTTCTGCAAACACTCGGCAAAGCGTCCCACATATCCCATGAACAGGGATGTGGGCTCACCCTTTCTCCTGTTACCTGTCCAGTGGGCACACAAAGCAAGCACTCCTGTGTCACTAGAGGAGCAATCACTGAAGCATGTTTCACCTGTCCATGACGATAAACCAAAACAAAACAAACAGCAAGTGAATAAGACAGTGCCTGAACGCCTCCAACACTACAGATAATTTCAAATCACGTAAAGAAACAAGATGAGATGGCTTAGCCAAATGACTAAGATGAAAAGGCAGAAAATCTCCCTAATGAAGAAATGACAGTTAAACTGCCTGATAAAGAATTTAAAAGGCTTATATAGAGAGTCTTCAAAGAAATCAAGAAAACATAGACAAAGTCCTGGAAAAATTCAGGAAAACAATATAAGAACAATATGACAAATTAAATAGGCAATTAGAAACATCCAAAAACAGCAACTAGAGACCCAGAAGATTAACAATAAAATATCATAAATAGATGACTCATTGAAAGTACATAGAAGTGGAATTGAAACAATGGAAGAAAAATGAGCAAAATAGGGAACAAATCCCTTGGTATCAATTTGTTTGCGGAAGAACAATAAGAGAAAAAGACCCCAGAAAGTCAGAGAGTTATGTGGGAACCTGTGAAGAGGAGTAATTTATGAGTGAGAGGAATCCCAGAATTAGAAGTGTCATGGGTTGAATTGTGCTCCCCCTAAAATGGGTGAGGTAGTTTGGCTGGGCCATGATGACTGGTATAGTGTGATGTTCCTGTGGGTTATAAACTCTGCCTCTGTGATGTTAGTGAGGGCGGATGGAAGACAGCTGAACTGGTGGGGCAGGACTCAGGGTGTAAGACTGTAACAGGCTTGAGGTCATCTCTTGAGATAGAAAGGAGAGAAACCACCAGCGAGATTTGGGGACCTCTTACCACCAAGAAAGAAAGCAGTACAGGGAGCTGAGCATGTCCTTTGAGGTTCTTATGACTGAGAAGCTTCTAGTCCAGGGGAAGATTGACAACAAGGACCTTCCCCAGGGCCAGCAGAGAAAGCTTTCCCCAGGAGCTGACATTAGCTACTGGACTGTGACAGATAAAATCTGTCTCTTTAGAGTCATTCACTTGTACTGTTTCTGTGGAAGCAGCACTAACTAAGACAAGAAGAGCCCCCAAAAAGCACAGAGAGAATTTTCAAAGATTTGCTAGAAGAAAACTTCCTCCAATTTCATGAAAGATGGGAAGATTTCCACCCAAGAAGCTCAACAAACCACATACAGGACAGACTCCAACAGAAAGTCACTAAGACATATTATAAGTAAACTTGTAAAGTACAAAGACAAAGAATTCTGAGGACAGCTTGGGAAAAACAAGATATCATCTACAATGGGAATCCAATAAGATGAAGCTCTGATTTGTCAGCAGAGACCATGCAGGCAAGAAGGCAATGGGATGATATATACACAAGTATATCCCTGAATGAAAAGAATTGTCATCCAGGAATCATATACTCAGAAAAACTGTCTCTCAGATATGGTGGTAAAATTGGGACAGATCTAGATAGACATAAATTAAAGGAACTTAGACAAACCAGGCCATTCTTACAAGAAATATTAAAGAGAGTACTTAGGATACAGAATCAATGACAACAGGCAACAATCTGAGAAAGCAAGCCTCATGACAGCGTCACCAAGATGCCAACCCAGATGGAGAAATCTCAGGAGAGAAATAAAGCTCTGGAACCAAAAACAGGAAACCAGAGGTGTCCTCTGAAACCAACAACTTCAAAACAAAAGCGGGGATGAATGGTGTAGCAACAGAATTTCCAGGACAGGAGTCAAGGCCACACCAAAACGTAGCAGACTGTTTTAAATTAAACACAGGATGAAAAAGGTGAACCTCACAGTAACCACAAAGAAAATGAGCACATCTGCCTTAGTCTGGTGCTGAGTAACAGAGACACCACAACGATTACCAGTCCAAATTCAGGACATCAGCTCCAGGGAAAGTCTTTCTCTGTTGGCTCCGGAGGAAGGTCCTTGTCGTCAAGGACAAGCTTCCCAGACTGGGAGCTTCCAATGTGCAGGGGTCCCAAGTCCTTTCGAAAGGATACACTCTGTTCCCAGCACTACTTGTTTCTGGATGATTTGAAGTCCCCAAATCTCTGCTTGCTTCCCATTCTTTTATACCCCAAGAGACTGCCCCAAGGCATAGTTTCACCAACACCACTGCCATCCTCTCTCATTAACATCACAGGGGCAGGGCTCACAACACACAGGGACCTCACACGACACCAGAATCATAGCCTAGTCAAGCTACTACACACATCTACGGGGGGGACGCAATTCAATCCATGACACTATCCACCCAAACAAGAATAAAAAAGACAGTAAACATAAAATGGAAAAAAATGAAGGAAACAAAAAAAGACATCTGTGAACAAAGGGAACAAAGAAAAGTATACAAAACAAAGACTCTGTTAGCACCACCACCCACCCCCCAACATGCACAAAGCATAACAAAATGACAGCTCGCACCCATTGACAATCACACTAATTGTAAACAGGTTAACTGCTCATCAAGAGACAGACAGCGGCAGAGCAGATAAAACTCATGACCTGTCAGTATACTGTCCAGTCTACAGGAGACGTACCTTCCACCCCAATGGAAAGAAGTTAAAAATCAAGATGAAAAAAAATGTCCAGTAGACAAAAAGAGCAGGAGGGCCCATATCAGTCTCTGATAAAGCAGACTTTTAATCAAACTCCATCATGACAGACAAGGGAGGACGTCATATGATGAGGACTTAGCCATTATAAATACTTACACACAGTAACAGAGTTCCAAATGACATAAAACAGACTGACTGAGAAGACACTTCAGACACTTCAGCACACTGAGCCCTGGGGGCCCAGACGGTGAGGGATTGGCTAGCAGCGGAAGTCTGACAGTCTGAATCCACAGCCGCTCCGGGGAAGCCGATGGGGCAGTTGTACTCTACCCTTTTTGGGTCCTGTCAGTCAGAATTGACTCAAAGGCAACAGGGTTTAGTTTTTTTGGTTTTAATTTAGCACATCACTTTCAATGATGGACAGAACAACTGGAAAGAAACTCCACAAAGATATGGAACAGCTGAACAACCCAACCGGCTTGACCCGTCAAAGACACACAGAGCACTCCACGTGACACAACCAGCCAACTTGACCCCGTAGACACACACAGAGCATGCCATACAACACAGCCGACTGACTTGACCCCATAGAATGTAAGCTACTGAGGACTTGCTGCACAGGAGGTGTCTACAGCCACCGCCACCCCCCTTTGGAGCTTCTCATCTTCTAGGGATTCCCCTTTTCAAAGCAGAGTAGGAGGGAGTCCAGGCTGGGAGAGAGGCAGGGCACAACCCCCTTTCTGTCCTGCAGCACCCTGCTAAACACATCTTGCACACCCAAAACTAAGCATACCACTCCTCACCCTGAAACAAGCACACCACCCCTTCTCAGTTCACATAGGTTCTTCTCCCAAAGGTGGTGCAGAGAGAGCCTACCAACCCAAAGGATGGTGGTGGGTGAGCAGAAGGCAGTCACCCAGGGGTGGTCACCCTGAATTGACCAGGTTCCCCCACCCAGGTCAGCCGCCAGCTCTTCTCTAAGAGCCTACAGGCTCCCTTCTCCCAGGTCTGAAGTCTGCTCGAGAAGGTTCTGGAAGGTGTTTTGAGACTCACCACTCCGGCCGTTTTTACAGCAGAGGTTCTCGTGCTGGTGCTCATCTGGGCCACACTGGGTCATAGTGTCCCCCAGGATCACCTTTAACTAGGAAGAGGAGATTGGCATTATCAAGAGATGCCCCTATCCCCAAAGGACCATTATTCTCTAAACAGAGACATGCAGGTCTGTGCACAGAAGGAGGTGGTCAGCCACCCGTGCTCAGGAACACTGGTCCCTCATGGGGTGGCTTCGCTGAGGGGACTTCAGTGTAGGAGCTTATCCTCGTCTGACTCTACTGTTTGCCTTGTTCTACGGAGGGGGCTTTTCTTTGGGGAGCGTGCTCTCGTCTCCAGAAGGCTGCAGAGTTGCTGACCACCTCTGCAGTGCTCGCTCTGCAATCTCTCTGGTCAGAGCCACAGCCTGTGTGGTAGTGATCCTTTGAGGCAGGTGAAATTTTATTTTTGTTCTACTATGTACCTTTTTCAAGAGTTGTATACATCCTTTGCCAAGAAAATATATTATCTACAGGTTGGAACTGGGATCTGGGAGTCAGTGCAAGGATATCTGCGTGTGCACGTATGTGGCACACAGCAAAGCCTTTTTATCACGTGGTCTCAGCTGTCTCTATCCTGGACTCTTTTTCAGTTGGTCTGCTTTGATCTGTTAGTTTTGAGGGTATGTTAAAATCTCCTGCTGAGTCTGTGGATTTGTGGATTTCACTAGGCAATTAGCTCTCGTTTTGTCTTTTGTATTTTGTGGGTATCTTATTAGGTATAGTAACTGCATGAATGTTTTACTAATATTTTCTTAGCGGCTTGTTGCTTTGGTCACTGCGTCCCACACCTCTTTGCCCTATCAGCGTTTTTAACCTTGAGGCCTCTTCTAGGAGTAACAGTGTTACTTCTAAATGTTTTCTAACTTGAATGCACTTTGAGATGATTGCAACAATTTTACTCCTGTTACCCTTCCATAAGCATAGTCCCGAATCCACTGTTTCTTTATTTTCTACCATTCTCTTACTCCCTTGTAGGCACAGCTCTTAAAAACAACAGATGCTGGATTTTGTTTCTAAGTCAGGCTCATAATTAGTAAATGAGTTTAACCTACTGTCTTTGTCATCTGGTGCTTCTGTAACAGAAATACTACAAGTTGGTGGCTTTCACAAAGAGAATTTTGTTTTCTCACAGAAAAGCAAGTTAAAAGTCCACGTTATGGGAAAGCCTTTTTCTCTTGGCTCTGGAGGAAGGTCCTTGTCATCAGTCTTCCTCTGGACTGGAGCTTCTGAGGTACTGGAATGCCAGCTCCTTTCCAAAGGACACACTGTTCCCAGCACTTCTCCCTGGTGGTATCAGGTCCCCAGCTCTCTGCCTGCTTCCCTGTCTTTATATCCCAAGAGACTGCCTCAAGGCACAGTCCAGTCACACGCACTGAGTCCTGCCTCTCTAACCCAACTGCCACCCATCCTCCCTCGTTAATGTCACTGAGGCAGTCTACAGCAACGAGGAACGTCACACAAGACCAGGGTCATGGCCTAGACAAGCAGCTACACCATTTTTGGGGGGTACAGTGCAGTCCGTGACACCTCCTGACACGTGTTAGAGTCTTAGTTGACTAACGCCCCTGTAGCAGAAGCACCACAAGGGGACCAGCTGAGCACCATCGAGTCGGATCCAACTCACGGCGACCCTAGGGGCGAAGGTAGATCTGACCTCAGACTATTCAAGGAGCGCCTGGTGGATTTGAAAGATTAAGGCTTTCAGAAACGGAAGTTTATGCTCTCTTCTCTTTTGTATCTCAAACAAGGTACCCAGGTATAGCGTCATCTCATCAATTGAGTCCTGCCTTGTTAACACAAGTGCCTCTTTCTGCTCCATCAACATCACAGAAGTGGGATTTTCAACACAGAAAAATGATGCAGCACTGAAAACTGTGGCCAGCCATGTTGACACACAATTTGGGGGAACTCGATTCAATTCATAACATTCCATTCTTTGCCCCCAAATCCATGTTATTGGCACAGGTAAAACACATTAACCCCATCATGTCAGAGCAATAGTCTTAACATCAACTCCAAGGCCAAAATCCAAAAATTCTTCTTCATTCGTAAAATCTAGAATACAAGTGACCTGTTTCCATAGTGCAACGGTGGACCGGTCACACGCTCGATGTTTCCATGACTGAAGGGGAAACCGGAGGCTAGATGAATAACAGGCATCAAGCAGGTCAGCAGAGCACTTGGCTTGGGCCCCGAAAGCCTGGAAAAGAGTCCTTTGTTCTCTGAGACCACTGGGGCAACAGCTCTGCCCTCCAGACGCTGTGTGTTGGCCATGCTCTCTGGGTGCTGATTAATAACAGCTAGCCTACAAGACTGAGTAGAACCGCTTTGTAGGGCTTCTGAGGAGTGGCTGCTGAGTTTGAGGGCCCAGCCTCTGCAGCCTTTCGATCAGCAGCAAACACTGCACGTTGGAGCTCTTCCAGCTGCTGCCCATTCACGGTTTCAAAGCTCCTTTCACGTTTCAGTTATCTGATGGGGCAGCACTCAGTTCCCCAGGGCCTGAATTCCGCCCTTGTCATCTAGAGCTGCTACAACAGAAACACCGCAAGTGGGTGGCTTTCACAGAGAAGTTTATTGTCTCATGGTCTAGAAGGCTAAAGTCTGAATTCAGGATGTCAGCTCCAGGGGAAGGCTTCTTCTCTGTGTCAGCGCTGGGAGAAAGTCCTTCATTCTTGGTGGCATCAGGTCCATCTGTCTCTCTGCATGTTCTCTTTCTTACATCCCAAAAGAGACTGACTCAAGGTGCAGCCTCATCTTGAAGACTGAGTCATGCCTCATTAACATACCTGCCTCTAATCCTGCCTCATTAACATCATTAAAATAACCATTGCCACTGAGCGGATCCTGATTCACAGGGACCCTAAAGGACAGAGTGCAAGTGCCCACAGAGTGTCCAAGGAGTGCCCCGGGGGACCCTAACTGCCGACCTCTGGGTGGGCAGCTGTAGCTCTTAACCACTGCACCACCAGGGTTTCCTGTTAGCATCACTGAGGTCAGGATTCACAACACAGAGCAAAAGTCATGACAGACGACAGTGTTGGACAACCCCTGGGAATCATGGCCCAGCCAAGCTGACACAGAGTTTGGGGGGCACAATTCAGTCCACAGCAAAGTACTCATTTACTTTAATTTACTTCTACTGCACTATTTTACGTTTTTGATATCAAACTTTTTCCTCAGCTTTCAATATCTCTTCTCCCCCCACTCGTTTCTTAGAGAACTGACTGTATTTTTCATTTTCAGTCATTTCTATCACATTTTGACTTGGAGAAAAGTCCAGTAAAAAGGTTACAAAACCAGAAATGTTTAGAGATCAAAGAAAAAAAAATCACCCCAGAAATAGTAAACATTTTCTTTTTTTTTCAAATTCACTCAAGCTTAGGTTTGGGCAGATTCACACAGGAGTTTCACAGACACACACTCCTTTCCCATCTGACTATCTTGGCATACACAAAACATTTCTGCTGACACAAAGCTTTAATTTATATATGCACTCAAATATTCTACATTGACGTGGAACAGACCCTGCACTTCTTCTCATAAACTTATGCTTCAACCACTGCATACACCTGGCGTTTGACCTCACTTGATAGTGTGATAAAATTAATAGCCAGCTGCAACTTCAAGCTACAAGAGGAAAAAAAGAAAACTTTGAAAAGCTTTGTTCTATTTCCCTGTTCTCTCTGATAACGCAAACCCCTCAACTGTCTTTATTCCTGGGAACATATTTCCTAGTTACAGATTTTCTTTTTCACACTAATTTAAGCCTAGAGTTGCAATAGTGAAGGATTTTACAGGGACAACATTAAATGATCCAGGGAGCATCAAAAGAAGAAGGAAGGATTTTGTTTGGAAAGGGAAGAAGCCCTGGATATGTAAGGTACTACTAAAGAAGAAGAACACAGTGGGAGGCCTCTCATTACCCAACCTTAGAACATACTACACTGCCACAGTGGTCAAAACAGCCTGGCACTGGTACAAGAACAGACAGATCAATCAATGGAACAGAATTGAGACCCCAGAGATGACACCATCTGCCTATGAACAGTTGATATTCGACAAAGGCCCTAAGACATTAAACTGGGGTAAAAACAGTCTCTTCAACAAATGGTGCTGGCAAAATTGGTTATCCATCTGCAATAAACTGAATCAAGATCCATATCTTACACCTTATACAAAAACCAACTCCAACTGGATAAAAGACCTAAATATCAAACCTAAAACGATAAAGCTCATCCAAGAAAAGGTAGGAACAACAATGGAAGTTTTAATATACAGTGAGGACAGACTCCAAAATCTGTCAAAGAAACCTCAATCAACAGAAGAGAAAGTAGATAAATGGGAACTATTAAGAATCAAACACTTTTGCTCATCCAAAGACTTTATTAATAGAATTAAAAGAACACCCACAGAATGGGAAAAAATATTTGGCAACTTTATGTCAGACCGACGCCTGATCTCCATAATCTATAAGATACTACAAAATATCCATAAGAAGAAGATAAACCATCCAGTTAAGTGATGGGCAAAGGAGATGGACAGATACTTCACTAAAGAGGAGATCCAGGCAGCCAAAAAACACATGCGGACATGTTCACGATCTTTAGTTATTAAAGAAATTCAAATCAAGACAACAATGAGATACCATCTCACCCCAACAAGATTGGCCATGATCCAGAAAACACAAAACAACAATGCTGGAGAGGCTGTGGAGAAAGTGGAACCCTCCTACACTGTTGGTGGGGTTGCAAAATGGTCCAGCCTTTTTCAAAGGCAATCTGGCACTTCCTTAAAAAAATGGATATCGATATACCATTTGACTCAGTAATTCCACTACTTGGAATATATCCTACAGAATCAAGGCCTTTCACACCAACGGACACATGCACCAGAATGTTTATCGCAGCACAGTCCACGGTAGCAAAAAGATGGAATCAACCCAGATGCCCAACAATAGAAGAATGGATAGGCAAACTATGGTACATATACTCAATGGAGCACTACACAATGATAAAGAATAATGATGATTCCAGGAAACATCTCCTAACCTGGTTTCAACTGGAAGACAATATGTTGAGTGAAAGTAGTCAGCGACAAAAGCACAAATACTGTATGAGACCTCTACGATAAGATCTCAAAAACAGACTTGTGTATAGAAGAAAAGACTCTTTGACAGCTGCAAGGGAGGGGAGGGAGGGAGGGGGAGGGGGGAGGGTTTAGTTTAGATAGTTACTAGAAATCTAGTTGGGAGAAAGCGGTGACAGCACACATTAGAAACAAGAACAACATTAAGTGGACTTCAGCATAACTTGAGTACTCCTTCCATCTTAACTCAATACTGCAAGGATAGAGTAGCTGGGGCGGGGGGCGGGGGACCACGCTCTTAGGCGAATTCCAGGCCAATTGGCACAACTAGCGTTTTGCTAAGAGAGTTCTCTGCACCCCACATTGGTGAGTGGTGTCTGGGGGTCTTAAAAGCTGCCAAGCTGCCATCCGAGGACACAGCAAATGGTCCCAATTCAGCAGGAACGGATGCTCACCAAGGACTAAAATGGCATGCGGTAAAGACAACTGAGAAGACAGAGAGACCCACAAGAGTGGGTGCCTACATCGACTTGGGACCGGAAGAACCGGATGGTGCCTGGCCACCACCAGTGATAGCCACAATGGAGCTCACAGAGAGGAGTCTCACTGGCAACACAAGAATAAAAAGAGGTGCATCATGAGATCTCCACTAAAAGACCTCAATTGACGGTCCAGCGGTTTTGGGGTTCCTCTGAGAGCATGGCCCCCGGCCCTGATGCTGCCCTTTCCCATAAATTATAACAAAGGTCCACTCTTTGGACAGGAATGGATTGGACTTGGCAATGCAGAGCGACCATATATTGGAAGCACTTTATGGTTCTATACATCTATAGGATATCATCTTGCTGACCTCTGGCTGGAGGAAGGGGAGTCGACAGAGAGGATGGGAAAGGAGGCTGTTGGGAGGATGAGACCGGTATGGAGCAGAGAGGAATAGTGTGCAGTCACCGGACAGGGAGAGCAGTAGAAGCTGCATATAGGTGGGCATGTAAATTTATATGTGAATGTACATTTTCACTCAGTTATGTTAAATAAAAATTGAAATTAAAAAAAAAAAAGAAGAAGGAAGGAATACACAGAGTCATTACACCAGCAAGAACTAGTCGATGTTTGGCCATTTGAAGAGGCAGCATGTGGTCAGGAACCAATGGCACTGAAGGAAGAAGTCAAAACTGCACTGAAGGCACTGGCAAGAGCGAGGCTCCAGGAGCTGATGGAATATTAATTGAGATATTTCAACAAACAGATGCAGTGCTGGAAGTGCTCACTCGTCTATGCCAAAAAATTTGGAGAACAGCTACCTGGCCAACGTACTGGAAGAGATCCATATTTATGCCCATTCCAAAGAAAGGTGTCCCAACTGAATGCGGAAGTTCCTGAACAACATCATTAATATCACATGCAAGTAAAAGTCTGCTTCAGATCATTCAACAGTGACAGCAACAGTACGTTGACAAGGAACTGCCAGGAATTCAAGATGGATTCAGAAGAGGCTGTGGAACCAGGGAATTCACTGCTGATGTTAGAAAGGTCTTGGCTGAAAACAGAAAATACCAGAAAGATGTTTGTCTGTGTTTCCTTGACTATGCAAAGGCATTCGACTGTGTGGATCATAACAAGTTGTGGCTAACATTGTGGAGAACGGGAATTCCAGAACACTTAATTATGCTCTTGAGGAATCTGTATAAGGACCAAGAGGCAGTCGTGTGAACAGAACAAGGGGTAAAGTCAGGAGAGGTGTTGTGTCCTCTCACCAGACCTTTTCAACCTCTATGCAGAGCAAACAATCCGAGAAGCTGGGTTATGTGAAGATGAACAAGGCATCTGGATTGGAGGACAGCTCATCAATAACCCGCATTATGCAGACACCACCACCTTACTTGCTGCAAGTGAAGATTTGAAACATTTGATAACGAAGATCGAGGACCACAGCCTTCACTATGGATGGCACCTCAACATCAAGAAAACAAAAATTCTCACAACTGGACCAGTCAGCAACATTGTCATAAATGAAGACAGGCCTGAGATTGTCAAGGATTTCATTTTACCTGCTTCCAAATCAACACCCATGGAAGCAGCAGTCAAGAAATCAAAAGACGTATTGCACTGAGAAAAATCTGCTGCAAAGGATCTGTTTAAAGTATTGAAAAGTAAAGATGTTACCTTGAAGACTAAAGTACACCTGACCCAAGCCATGGTATTTTCAATTGCATCATACGCATGTGAAAGCTGGACACTGAACAAAAAAGACAGAAAAGAATTGATGCCTTTGAATTGTGGTGCTGGGGAGGAACGCTGAATGTGCCATGGACCGCCAAAAGGACCAACAGACCTGTTCTGGTAGAAGTCTAACCAGAGTACTCCCTGGAAGCAAAGCTGGTGAGACTGCATCTTTGGACATGTTGTCAGGAGGGCTCAGTCCCTGGAGAAGGAAATCATGCTTGGTAGAGTGTAGGGTCAGCAAAAAACCTTTGACTAGATGGATTGACACAGTGGCTGCAACAATGGGCTCAGACATAGAAACAACCGTGGATGCGGCGCAGGACCAGGCAGGGTTTGGTTCTGCCCCACCTTGTGTCGTTGTGAGTCAGAACTGACTCGGGGTACCTGACAGCAACACAGTGACATTGTTTCCAGCGAGAATCATCAACACAGCTCACCATCGGTAAATGAAAGTATGGGAAGAAGCAGGATGGTCACAGATTTCAAAGCAACTACCTGTAAGATACTGACTAACCTCAAACAGAAAACATAGTAACTTCTCAGTGTCTGCACTGAATGTGGCAGCCAGCACGTTATCCAAGTGATCAGCCACCATCAGCAGTGAAGAGACAAGCTGATCTTAAGTGCCTCTTGCTACGATATACAGTATCTCTTTGATGGTGTTGTTTCTAGAAATGCACAGGTGGGATTTAACCACCAGGAAACACCAGGCACCTCCCAATTCACGGAGTCCACAAAGTCTAACAGCCCTCCAAGAAAGTCCAGGTCATGACAGAAAAGATGACCAAGATGGGACAACCAAATGCAAGGTGTGGTCCTGGCCTGGATGCTGGATGAGAAAAAGGACATAGTCCACTGGATTCTGACTCACGGTGACCCTATAGACTACAGAAGTAACCACCCCGCAGCATTTCCAAGGATGTGTTTTATTGACTGTGCAAAGACATTCGAGTGCATGGATTGTAACAAATTATGGATTAACATTGCGAAGAATGGGAATTCTGGAATACTGCATTGTGCTCATGAGGAACCCATACACAGATTAAGAGGGAGTTTGAACAGACCAAGGGGATACTGCAGGGTTTAAAATCAGGAAAGGAGTGTGTCAGGATTGCATCCTTTGACCATGTTTTTTCAGTCGACACGCTGAGCAAATAATTTGAGAACCTGGGCTCTATGAGGAAGAATAAGGCCTCAGGGTTGGGGAAGGACTCGTTAACAACCTGCACGTTGCCTGATGAAAGTTACAAGGACTTGAAGCCCTTACTGATAAAGACCCAAGACCACAGCCTTCAGTGTGCATCACACCTCAGCGTCAACAAAACAAAAGGCCTCACACTGGACCAGTAAGCAACATCGTGACAAACAGAGAAAAGACAGAGGTTGTCAAGGATTTCGTTGGACTTGGCTGTGCAGCCAGCACCCAGGCAAACGGCAGTCGGGAGATCAAGTCTCATTGCATTAGGCAAACCTGTGGTCAAAAGATCTCTTTAAAATGTCTTTTAAAAAAAGCAAAACTGGCGCCTTGAAGATTCAGGTGCTCCTGACCCGAAGCCGTGGTGTTTTCAGTGCCTCGCATGCATAAGCAAGCTGGAGCGTGAGTAAGGAGGCTGCAGGATTGCTGCTGCCCTTAAACTGTTGTGTTGGGGAAGCACATGTTATGCACCAGAGATGCCCAAAGAACAGACACGTCTGTCTTGGAAGAAGTACTGCTTTGTGCTCCTGAGATGCAAAGATGGTGAGACTCTGTCTCGGAGACTGTGGACACGTTGTCAGGAGAGATACACCCCTGGAGAAGGACACCACTTTTGGTAATGCAGAGGGTCCGCAGGAAGAAGAAAGCTCTCAACCAGATGGACTGACATAGTGGCTGCGTCCAGCACAACGACTTTGTGTGGACGGCACAGAACTCAGCAGCGTTGGATTCTGTTGTGCACAGCTTCACTGCAAGTCGGGACCGACTGATTGGCACCGCGGGAGCAGACCGCACACACTTCTGCAGATGGTGGGTTTGAAACATCAGCCTTTTGGTTAGCTGAGTGCTTTAACCACTTTGCCATTAGGGGTCCCAGGAAAAGGAGTACAGTGGGCGATCGTGGAGACTTGAAGAAGACCTGCCTGCGGGGCCATCCTGGCCTGCATTCGTGCTAATTTCCTGGGCTTAATCAGTGTGCTCTGTGGCTATGGGAGGTGTGATCTCAGCAGTCAGGGCACTGGGTATTTGGGAAGCTTCTGTACAGTAAGTGTTTTTGTTTTTGTTTGCTTTTGGAAGGTGTTTTCTTTTTATTGAAGCAAAATGCACAGACTACAAAAGCAACCATTTTGCAGTCTCCCATCTGTTAGCCTTGGAAATTCTAGAGATGTGGTGGTTAAGAGCTCAGCTGCTAACCGAAAGGTCAGCAGCTGGAATCCAGAGGCAGGTCAGGTCACAGACTGGCCGTGGCATCTCGTGCCGTCCGATTTCTTCTAGAGACCTTACTCTGAAAGCCAGTCCTCCTTGGACCTGATGGTGATTTCATGGGGCCATGAAACATGCCTGGGTTACTCAGTAAATTCCTAGATAAGACTTTAGAAAAGTCCCAAGAAGAAGGAGGAATTGATCACTGAGGGCCTTTGGTGTCTGAGGTTATTTGGCAAATAACATCGTAATTGTCGGGTAAGGCGTTAGAGGGGTCCCAAGAAATGGGAGATGCTGACCGTTGAGGCCATCACAGGGTCTGGGTTTGAGTTCTTACAGTGATGCATCGAACGAGGTTGTGTGTGTATGTGTGTGTGCATGTGTCCAGAGAATGGGGAACATTGTAGGTATTCCTCATCACAGCCCCCCCGGATGCCTTTTTGCAAATCTGAAATATTTTGGTCCAAGCCCCACAAAAAATTAAAAAGATTTTTCTTTGCAACACTCCCTGGCAAAAGTGTAAATGAGCAGATGAAGAAGAATGGCTCCAAAATGGGTCCCGATCTTTTCTTACCATTCTTCAGGGATCTTTTTTTGTACTCTTGAGGGAAAGTGGGATGCAAAGTATTAGGCGGAAGCTTTCATGGCTGTATAGGGGAGAGGGCTTGGGGAGCAAGTGTGAACTTCTGGCTCCAAAGGGGCTGGAGGACTGAGATGGCCCATCCTCCCTCCTGACCCCAAGGAGGATTTTCTGGCCCCATGCCCACAGCTCCCAGGTGACCTGTCCTCCCCCCAGCTTCTGTCCCTTCAGTGCCCGGGCTGTGCCCTTCCTATACCTTCTGGCCACTCGACAGAGCTACCGTGCTGGTGACGGCCTCCGCTGGCACAACAGAGGCTCACCGTGGTGGTGCGGCGAGGGTCATAACTGCGCTCCAGAGGTCAATGACTCAGACCTACCAGGAGCTCCTCGGAGACTCGGTGGAGTTTTATAGGGTCTGTTCTGTGGGGTTGTCTGTAGACTGGTGGTCCCTACCCGCTGGAGCTAGCTCCGAGGTTTTCAGGGAATGGTTAGTTTTTGCCACATCTAGATCCCAAGTCTCTGACTTACTGCCGTGCCTTTGTCCTAAGCTTTAGAGGGAAAGAGTAACAGGTTTCGTTGTGCTTTCAGCAAAAGCTTACAACTCAGGCCAGTTAGTTACAGAAAAACCTACGCACACATTGTTACCTGACCCTTGCTCTCCCTGCACTGTGGCAGAACACTCGTCCTCTCCACCCTGTATTTCCTGTGTCTGCTCAACCAGCTCCTGTCCCCTCCTGCCCCCTCATCTCATCTCTGGACAGGAGGTGCACATTTAGCTGCCTGTGGCTACTTGAGCCAGAAGCACACTCTTCAGCAGGACCAGTTTGTGTCTCACGGTGCAGTCTAGTCTTTGTCCGAAGAGCTGGCTTTGGGAATGGTTTCAGTGCTGAGCTAACAGAGTCCAGGGGCAGGTCTCCCAAGGACCCTCCAGTCTGTCAGACTGAAGTATTAGGCGGAAGCTATCGAGTCTGGTCTTTTGACTAGAGTTTGAGCTCTCCGCTTTTCTCTTACTCCTCTGGGGGCTTGCTACTGTGTTTCCTGTGAGGGCAGTCACTGGTGAAAGCCGGGTACCATCTAGCTCTTCTCATCTCTTGAGGATATAGTATGTGGTTTAGCAACAGGCTTCTGAAACACATAAAAGCTGATGGAGGCTCCAGCCTTAGAACACTTCAGTATAAACAAACCTCAGACCTGTTTCTACAGGGGTCCATGGGAGTCATGACCCCAGCTCTACGCAGACCCCTGGGACTTGGAAGCAGCCAGTGAAGTATTTCTAAAGGGGTCAGACCTGGTCACCGGAGATGGCAGTAGTAGCAGAAGTATTGATCATCAAAGAGGCCAAGAGTCCCATTGTTAGGGTCCGCTATTTTCAAGATGCGACACTGTTACTTTAAAGGCTAAATTTTGTTAAAAAATATGCCCAATAGGAAAAATACTGGTGCACCAGGGATGCACCCCAAGCTACACAGAGCAGGGGGCGACGGCGAGTTTCCTCAGCGCCCAGTATTTAAGTCGTGAGATTGCAAAGCAGGGAGGGTGAACTGACCTTTACATTGATTGGTTAACTCCTATTAGTTGTAAAATGTGGTCAAGGTCTAGGGGTCACTTGCAGGCTGTCACTTGCAAGGTTGCCCCCAGGCTTGTCTTGTGACAGTGTTTTGTAAGACAAAGGTGAGATTATTCTATATTTTCTGCTATTAAGTTGTTTCCTGGGGCTGTCTTTAATACCTCGAATTTTTACCACGCCCTTCCTCATTTCAACATTCCCCCCTTGAGTTCTTATTCCAGAGTCAAATCTTAGACTCTGAGTGGGTGCCAGGCCTATCAAGGTCCTGGCTGTTCAGGGGGTGGTAGGTCTGGTGTTGGGGCTGATGTTTTAGGACCAGGAGCTGGCTAGTTTTTCTCGTATGAATATAAGTAATTTAGAATGTAGGGACCCACAGTTAAAGATGAAGAGGACAAGTGGTCCTGTTAATGCAGTGACGAGGGTGGTCAGCCATGGAGGCCAGGAGAACTCAACTGATCCTAATGAGGTCCCCTATTTTCCCTGATCCAGGGTACATTGGTTTCACAGCCCCATGTATAACAGAAATAATCGTTTGTTCCTCCACATGATCCATAGACATTAGCCCCGGGACAGACATAAAATTGTTTCTTAGCCAGTTGTTGCATGAGGCAGTTAGTAGCACACCCCCACCCATCAGCATGTATACATCCCCCAGTATTTATGAGTGTTCTGTGTGCACGAACCCCGTATGGGTCTTTCTTAACCTGTGAGCCTATAGAACCCCCCACAAGGTCACATGAATCAAGGTGAAAAACTGGTGAAGTCACCTGAGGAGGGCCAGTTGGGGTCAGTTCTTGAACTTGCCAGCCAAGGTTTCTTGGAGTTGCCTCAGGGCCAGTATGTTGTCGCACCTTCCATTGATGGTAGATGGGAGTGACAGACCCAGGGCCGGATCCTGTCAACCTTGACAGCAGTGGGGGTTGTCAGGATTACTGTGTGGGGTCCTTTCCAACGGGGCTCCAAAGTCTCCTTTTGGTGTCTCAGGACCCAGACTAGACTCCCGGCTGAAACTGATGTGGCTTTACAGGAGGGAGATCGTGGAGGCATCTCGACAAGGGGGAAAGCAGATCTTGAGTTTTCTGCAGGGCCTGGAGGGACTTAAGCAGGTCATGATTAGAAATTTCAGCAAGTATGTCATCCCTTGGTTTAGGGCAGAGGGGTGTGGCCTCCTGAAAACAATTTCATAGGGCGTAAGGCCTTGGAGGTAAGGAGAATTACACACACCCATTAAGGGAAAGGGAAGCAGGGCCGTCCAGTCACCGCCAGTTTCTAGGGTCAATTTGGTTAAGGCCTCCTTAAGGGTCCGGTTCATCCTCTCTACCTGTCCTGAACTCTGGGAGTGATAGGCACAATGTAGTTTCCAATTAATCCCCAGAACAGATGTTACTCCCTGAGAGACTATGGCCATAAAGGCAGGGCCATTGTCTGATCCTAGCATCAGCAGAACCCCAAACCTAGGTATGAGTTCTTCCAGGAGTTTTTGTTTTTTTTTTTTGAAACTACTTGTGCTGTCTCTCTCTTAGTGGGAAATGCCTCAGTCCAACCAGAGAATGTGTCTACGAAAACTAAAAGGTACTTATATCCATATCTGCCAGGCTTAATTTCAGTGAAGTCCAGTTCTCAATGTACTGCAGGCATAGTACCTCTTTCTCTCTTACCTTGGTGGGCCTTACCAGAGCTGCCTGCATTAGTGGCTTGGCAGGCTTGGCAGGTATGTGTTATTCGTTCAGCAAGCCGGGATAGTTGGGGTATATAGTACCTTGGAGACAGAAGTTCCTGGATTTTTGTTGCTCCCAGATGGGTGGTCTGGTGGATCTGGTGGACGAGCTTCTGTCCCAATTTTTGAGGGAGAATGGGGAGCCCTCCTGAAGTATAGTGTCATCCTTTCTTCTCTTCTAGGTGGGCTCTTCGGGAAGGGTTGGCTCGGGGAGCTGGATAGAATTGATCTCCAGGAGGCTGAGGGCAGCTTCCTTAGCTGCTCGGTTGGCTAGGTTATTGCCTCGGGCTTCCATGTTTCAGCCCGATGATGTGGAAGGCATCTCGTAGCCACTGGTCACGGGCATTGTGCGTCTGGGGCACAGTGAGGAGTGGCGAGTCAGGGGACAGGCTGGCGTCAGGAGGCTCCTCGTCATCTGAGAGGCCGGATCTGGTAGGTAGGAGCTGTCAGAGTGCAGGGACTAGGACAGATCCTGGCACAGGCTCAGGTCTTGGCACAGGTGCTTATAGTCCTGGATTGACTCATACAGACCTCACAGCTGGCACAGCAGCGACATATCCAGTTGTCGCAGTCTCACCATCTCTTTTCACAGCACCGCTAATGCAGTGTCAAAGTTGACTGGGCAGCGTCGAGTGGCGGAGCCAGCAATGGGGCCTGCGTTGGCAGTGCTGGCGTTGTGGCGGGGTCTGTCCAGAACTCGGGCTGTGCGACTCAGCTCGTCATGGGTGCGGCTGTGCTGGCTGTAGACGCGCTCCAGCTCCTGCCACGAGCCCCCTCTGGCATTGAGAAGACAGCCCGTTGCGCTGATGTTCCTGATCTTTGGCTACCACCGCTGCCCCTGTGTACCCGGTGCCGTCCCTGATAAAACTGCTCCCATCAGTGAACAGAGTGAGATCAGGGTCCCGCAAGGGAACGTCCATGAGATCTTGGTGAAGGCCCTGCTGTTGGCTAAGCACCTCAGTGCAGTCATGCGGTTCGGCCTCCAGGTCCAGATCAGGCAGCAGTGTGGCTGGGTTGAGAGCTGAGCTAGAAGCAAACACAACTCGGGGCTGATATAGTAATAAAGACTGGTAGTGGGTTAGCCGGGCATTGGAAATCCATTTATGAGGCGGGCTACGCAGGACTCCCTCAATGGGGTAGTGATGGTCAGGGGCTGTCCCATAGTCAGTTTATCAGAGTCTTTTGCTAGTTGAGTGGTGGCCGCAACAATTCTAAGGCACCTTGGCCATCCTGAGGCCACTGGGTCTAGCTGTTTAGACACATAGGCCACCGGCTTTTTCCATGGGCTGAGTGTCTGAGTGAGGACTCCCTTGGCTATTCTTTTATTTTTATCAATGTATAGCTGGAAGGGCTTTTCCAGGTTGGGTAATGCTAACGCTGGTGCCTCCAGGAGTGACTTCTTTATAGTCTGGAAAGCCTGCTCTGTTTCTTTAGTCCATATAAAATTCTTTTCCTTTTCTCGGGTCAGCTCGGATAGTGGGCACGCTATTTCTGCAAAACCTGGGATCCGGAGCCAACAGAACCTAGCGGACCCCAAGAACTCCCTCACCTGCCGCGACGTACATGGGGTGGGAATCCCAAGGATAGTCTGTTTTCTTGTTTTGGATAGGGAGTGTTGTGTTGTCTCCCCTTGAGTTGGAAACCGATGTAAGTCACCTCCCGGACGTAGACCTGTGTCTTTTTAGCGGAGACTCAATATCCCAATTTCACCAAGAGAGTTAACAGGGACTTGGTGACCTTTAAACAAGTGTCCTTATCGGGTACCTCGAGTAATAAATCATCTACGTATCGTAGAAGGGAAATATCAGGCCACTGATGCCTGTACTCACGTAAGTCCCGATGAAGGGCCTCAAAGATGGTGGGAGAGTTCTTGAACCCTTGTGGCAGGTGGGTCCAGGTCAGCTGCCCACTGAAGCCATCTTCCGGGTCCTGCCATTCGAAGGTGAAGAGCGGCTGACTCTGCAGGCTCAGGGGTATACTGAAGAATGCATCCTTTAAATCCAGCACTGAATACACCCGGTGTTCTGGTGACAGAGAGCTCAGGAGAGTGTATGGGTTAGAACTGGTCTGGAGTCCAGCCCTCCTGCCTTCCTCACCGGCAGGAGGGGAGTATTCGAGGGTGACTGGCAGGGCACTAGTATTCCATGTTTCCTGAGTCTTTGAATGTGGGCCCTGATCCCTTTCCTTGCTTCTGGTGTAATGGGGTACTACCATACCTGAATCAGGTCAGCAGATGGTTTTAAAGTCATTATAACCAGTGGTTGGTGTTTGGCCAGCCCTGGGGAGTTGTTTTCAGCCCAAACCTGAGGAATCTCTTTGATCAATTGATCCACTGATATCACGAGGATAGAGCAGGGGCCCCTGTCAGAATCATCATAAAGTCTGTATTCTCCCTCTAAAGGGGCTACCACATTGACTTGGGGTGTCAGGTAAGCATGATTTCCAGTAAAGTGGATAGTCATCTGCATTTTTTGGTAACAAGTCTCCTCCAAGTAAAGAGCACGGGCATTCAGGCATTACTATAAACGAGAGGGAGACAGTCTTAGCTCCCAGATTGTTTGTCAGTCCATGAGTAGGCATTAATCCCAGTAGCTCCTCGTGCTAGGGTTTTGGTTTCAGTTATGGGTCGTAGGGGTTCAATTAGAACTGAGTTGCTAGCCCCGGTGTCGACCATGAATTCTACTGGCTGTCTCCGTATTTTTAAGGTTACCCTGGGCTCGGGGGCGGGGCCAGTGAGCCCTGACGCCCTCAGGCCTCTAGGTTAAGAACCTTTGGAGGGGGCTTTCTTTAGGGGTACTCACCCTTCCAATGTCCAATTTCCTTGCAGTAGGCACACTGGTTTCTCTGCAGGGGAGGCTTTCCTGGCTTCCTCGTCTGATCCAGTTTCTTCTCCCAAGGGCGCAGTGGCATGTGGCCCTGGGCTTCTGCCAGGAGGATTCTGCTTACCTTTTTGGCTTGTTTGTCTTCTGGTAGCTCGCGGTTATTGAAGGTTTTCATAGCAATTTCCATCAGCTCGGATAGATTCTTTCCCTCGAATCCTTCTATTTTTTGTATTTTTCTTTTGATGTCAGGGGCTGACTGTCCCACGAAGGCTATGTTAATGGCCAGTTGATTTTTGGAAGACTCAGGGTCGATGGGAGTATATTTGCGGTATGCCTCCATCAGTCATTCCAGAAAGGCTGCTGGGGATTCTGAGGGTTCCTGAATTACCTGTGTTACTTTAGACAAATTTGTGGGGTGCCCAGCGGCGGCCCGGAGACCCCCCGTAAGAATATGGCGGTAGACAGTTAGGCGCTGCTTACCTGCAGTGGTGTTTGGGTCCCAATTTGGGCAGGTCAGGGGAAAAGCGTGGTTAATCTCATCTAAACCACTAGTAAAGTTTCCATCATCTCCCGGCACCTGTTTTCTGGCTAGGGAAACAATCTTAGTCCTCTCCTCAGTGATAAAGAGGGCTTGGAGAAGTTGCTGTATGTGGTTTCTAAGAGGAGTATCAAGGTAAAAGGAGTATAGACCAAGAAGGGGGTCTCAGCCTCAGTCATGTGCCCTATAGCTCGCAAGGGGAAAATATGAGGGAGGGTTCTATAAGTGGTTGAAAAGATCGACCTGAACGGGTATGGGCTGGGCTCTGGAGGTCAGAGGAAGGTGGTGCTGCAGAAGTGGCGCGGGTCAGGGGAGCAGTCGGGACTGGAGGGTCTGCAGGGACCCTATATAGGCCACAGAGACTGGCTTTGGCTCCCTCAGCCCGGTGGCGGCAGGAGGAGAAATGGGAACTGGGGGGTAGGGAAGTGGGAGAATCAATCAGAGGAATCAGATGGAGGAAAGGAAGCTGGCGGGGGTTTTGAGGAGCCCTGAGCCACCAGGGTTGTAGGAGGTTGTTTAGGGGGATCATAGGGTTGCAGCCACACAAGTGGCTGCCTGAGGAGGTCTTGCCAAGCAACAATGTATGGCATTTGGTCAGGGTGACCCGGATCACCAAAGATGACCTGAAAAACAGAATGGGTTTGTTTAATGTCTAGGGATCCCGTGAGTGGCCATCCAGTACCAAAGGCCGGCCATTCCAGATCACAAAGTGTGCGGAGTTTTCCTGACCGCACCTTGCCGAAGTCTCGGGCTCGTTTCTGGAAATCTGAAAGTGGTTAAGGAATAGGTCTATGGGTGTTACAGAGTGAGAAGAACATTGCCCCATGGCGGCAAAAGTCACAATCAGGGCAAACAACACAATCAAACAGACAACGGAACAGACACAGACATGGCGGCAAAAGTAACAATCAGGACAAACAACACAAACAGACACAGACCGGTCACAGAAGAAATGAAACAAAAACCAGATGCGGGATTTACAGGCCGCAGAACCCAGAAAGGAACCAGCAGTGCCCGCCCAGATGGAGAGCTGAGGCATCCCCCAGCCTCCGACTCAAGAGAGCAATTCTGCGTCCAGATTCTCTCTTAGTGAGTCCCAGAACCAGAGCTCGAGCACAGACAGACAATATCCAGACTCACCGGTGAGGTCAAACCAGATCGGCTGGCCGCAGAGGTCGCTCTTGAAATCCCGGACGAGCCCCCAAATGTTAGGGTCCACGATTTTCAAGATGCGACACTGTTACTTTAAAGGCTAAATTTTATTTAAAAATACGCCCAATAGGAAAAATACTGTGCACCAGGGATGCACCCCAAGCTACACAGAGCAGGGGGCGACGGCGAGTTTCCTCAGCGCCCAGTATTTAAGTCGTGAGATTGCAAAGCAGGGAGGGTGAACTGACCTTTACATTGATTGGTTAACTCCTATTAGTTGTAAAATGTGGTCAAGGTCTAGGGGTCACTTGCAGGCTGTCACTTGCAAGTGACAGGCTTGTCTTGTGACAGTGTTTTGTAAGACAAAGGTGAGATTATTCTATATTTTCTGCTATTAAGTTGTTTCCTGGGGCTGTCTTTAATACCTCGAATTTTTACCACGCCCTTCCTCATTTCAACACCATCACGGCTAACCTCTCCTGGTGACTGCCCCCACTGGGTTCTGGATACCTTAGAGCAGAGAGGGCTGTGCAGTTAGAGACACTGGCCATCACCCTTTGAAAAAACAGCTGAAACCCAGCCACCCTAGTGCCTACCTTGCCAAAGCAAGGACAGGAACACAACCACAGACACCACTGACCTGGCGTATGCCGATCAGCCCCGCCTTACCGATCAGCTGTTCCAAACCCAGACCTGATAGAAGCAGTTAAATGAAACAAGGATAAAGAAAAGCTGGATATCCTGTGGTCACTTTGGAAGAGGGTATACAGACTAGTGCTGAAACCAGATGCTGAAAGCCCTGGGGGTGGGGGTGGGGCAGTAACCTAAGATCAAGGGCCTGAGGGGCATTGTTTCAGACCACCCCCAGCCCATGGAAAGCACTATCGGCTGACTCCTTTGTCCTGATAATTGAGCTCTAACCAGTGATAAAAGAACTCAGCACAAAGCCAAGAGGACAGGGAAGTAACTTGTGTTTGAACATCCTTCTTCCAGATCCCCGGCAGGTGACATCTAGCACCCTCTGTTTTCCTCGATGGCCACCGATGGCAGTTGAGATTGTGAAGCAGACAACCCCCCCAGTTGACCCACCCCACTCCCCATTTGCCCTCATTGTTTCTCCCTGACACCTGCCCCTATACAGGCACATAGCCTCTCCCTTAAAAGCCAAAGCTTGCCTGACAGCTTCAGACAGGCCTTGGTGGAAGCATCTCCTCGGTTCCCGGCGTCTCACCCAGGTACCTGTCTCTGCGATTGACTTTCGCTACAGGTAGCACAGACTCCGGGGCTTTATCTGGTGACACTGCTCTTCCCCCAGGCACCTCTGCCCGGAAGGCTGAGCTCACTGACGTGCTTCAGAACTGTCATGGATTGAACTGTGCTCTCTAAGAAATCCCTAGCAATTTGGCTGGGCTGTAATTCACGGTCCTGTGTGACATTCCCTCATGTTGGAATTCCTGCCTCTGTGACCTTACTGAGTGTGGATGGGTGCCGGGAGCCGGTCCCAACACTTTGTAGGGTCCCGCACGGAGGGAGGGAGAGGCGCGGCGGGAAATGAATCAAGGAGACAGAAAAGACTTTTCTGGTTTAAGGCAGCCCGACCCAGAGAGCAAGAGAGGAGGCTGTCTGTCTTTATTGTTTTTATAGTAAGAGTGACGTGATTTTTACCCTGCCCACTGACCACACAATCTATTGGCTAGTTTAAAACCAAAAACCTCGTGGTCTTGAGGTGATGTAATTTTTTACCCTGCCACATGAGCTATTAGTTAATTGAAACCTGGTGATCCTTTTAACTGTCAAGGCTTTTTAGATAATGGCCTAAGGATGCCTCGAGCTCAATCAGCCCTACTTATACCTCAAGGTTAAAAGGTTCACGAGGAAGGGTCTAAAGTTTATGATCTCTATTTGTTCCTACTTTGCTCTTTATTTTATCTCCTCCTGCGGGGATAGTAAACATCTACCGTCCCCCACCCTATGTTCTTCTCAAGCTGTTCTAAAGAGGATAATTCCTTTCACATGGGTGGGGATGTGCAGTTGGGGGAAGTCAGCAGGGGTTGGGCCGGCCTCGTTGCTCTCAAAGCTGGCTGTGTTAGAGATCATTCCTCTGAGCTCTTTTTCCTCAGAAAATTCCTGTACGGTTTTCCCGATATTATTTCATAGACCAAGGGGGTAGTAAAAAGGGGCCCCTCTCAGAAGGCATCTCCCCTGATCCTTGTGCCAGGAGAGGAGGGGGTATCTTTTTGAAGAAAATTTGATTAGGAAGCCAAATAATATCAAGGACAGTAGGCTAAAAAACATGTCACAGGTGAGATGCTTCAGCCCGTCATTTGCAGGAGCTCGTGACTTTGTCTACAAGGCTGATGGCGGACCTCCGCAGATGGGTGCTGTTGTCTTGGTGCGGCAATATTTAACGTGTGGGATTGTTTGATGCCTTTTCGCAATCTCTTGAGATATAAAAGAGAGAACCTGGCAGAGGGATTTGGGGACCTTATGCCATCAAGAAAGAAAGCAGTGCCAGAAACTGAGTGAGTCCTTTGTTGAAGACTGGGAACCCTGTGCTTCTGGAGCTCCCAATCCAGGGGAAGATTCACAAGGACCTTCCTCCAGAGCCAACAGAAAAAGTCTTCCCCTGGAGCTGACATCTTGAACTTGGACTTGTAACTTTAGGACTGTGACAAACCAGATCCCTCTTTTGAAAACCGTCTCCTTGTGCTGCTGGCAGAGCAGCACCGGCTGACTGAGAGACCCCCGAGGAGTGGTGGCACACTGCAGAGGGCGCTGCAAAGGGGCCAGCGAGGGCACTGACAAAGCAGGTGCAGCAGCCGAGACAGCCGCAGTGCAGCAGAAACCTGTCACAGCAGCCACCCTGGTGCCCTGTCGGGAGTTACTGACTCTAGGCCTTCACCTGGACTATTTCTGGTAAGATAAAGACGCAGCCAAGACCTGGGCATCCCCTCGAAGCAGGGATGCCTGGCTGTACATCTCCCACGGAAAGATTTTCATTTCGTCAAAACACACGCCTCCCATCCTACAGAGAGCCCCACAGTTCACCCCATAGGGTGAGACGGACTGTATGATTTGGCTGCATATCTAATTGGACCAAAGGTCCATGCCACTATTTTGCCAGTGGCAAAGAGCTGCCCCACCTGCGAGAAAAATAATCCCCCAAACACTGCTGAAGTGCCCCTCACCGAACCAAACCGAACCAAACCCGTTGCCGTCAAGTCAATGGTTGCCGAAGCCCATCACCCACAAAGACCTCTGTGAGCAGAGCTACAAGCCTTTGTGATGGTGGGTGGATGCATCTCACCCCTGACATATTTCTGGCTGTATATTTTTTCACCCTATCTACCCCAAAATACCCCCTCATCTCCCTGCACAAGGACAAACGCTGAGCCCAGGAACGCCCAGCCTGAGAACGCCCAGCCCAGGAATGCCGGGGCTGACCCAGCCCCACTGACTTCCCCCAACTGCACATCCCTCCCATGTGCAAAGAATTACCCTTAGAATAGTTTAAAGGCATAGGGTGGGGGATGGTAGGTGTTTACTGTCCCTACAGCAGGAGAGAGAATAAAGAGAAAAGTAGGAACAAAGAGATCATAACCTTTAGAACCCTCCTCCTGTACCTTTTAACCTTGAGGTATAAGTAGGGCTGATTAAGCTCGAGGCATAACTTTGTTTTCACTGTCAATTATCACCACAACACACCTGCCTCGGGTCATTATCTAGAAAGCCTTGACAATTAACAAGATCACGAGGTTTCAGTTTCAGGTTAGCTAATAGCTTGTGTGGTCCGGGGGGCAGGGTAAAAATCACATCACCTCAAGATCACGAGGTTTTGGTTTCAAATTAGCCAATCACGAGGTTTCAGTTTCAAATTAGCTAATGACTGTGTGGTCAGGGGGCAGGGTGGAAATTACATCACCTCCACTATAAATAATAATAAAGTAAGACAGCCGCTTTCTCTTCTCTCGGTCAGGCTGCCTTAAACCAGAAAAGTCTTTCCTGTCTCCTTTGTTCATTTTCCCACCGACGCCTTCCCTCCCTCAGTGCGGGACCTTGAAAAGATGCCGGGGCTGGCTCTCGGCAAATGGTGACTCATAGCAACCCTGTAAGACAGAGGAGAGCTGTCCTATCGTTTCAGAGGAGCAGCTGGTGGATTAGAACTGCCAATGTTTTGGTTAGCAGCCATAGCACTCAACCACCATGCCACTAGGGTCTCTGAAGTACCCCTGAGAGGTTCTGCAAACAGGGGCAGTGCCTGGAGACGACGGGCAGGTGGATTCCTCTGGGATGCCTCGAGCCCCCAAGAATCGCATCTACCTGCTGTTCTTGATCAGCACCTTCACTGATGGGGTCGATGCCTTGTTTAGGGGGCTGGAAAGCCCTCGAGGTTGTGAAACCCTTCCTGAATGAAACTGTCCCTCACTTCGGGCTTACTGTCTCTGTGGGCAGTGAGTCAGAAGGGGCTCCATTTCATGGTCTTTGTAGTGTAGTCAGTGGCAAACACCCTACACATCAACTGAAACTTTCCTACAGCCTGGAGACCTCAGTCTGGGGCAAAGTGGAGCAGGCTAGCTAGACTCTAGAGACACCTGACGAAGCTGTGCCAAGAAACTAAGCTGGTATGGAAGAAGGCACTGCCTGGGGCCCTCTTGAGAGGCTGGTCCTCCTTCAGAGTCAAGCTGAAACCTCGTCCACTTGAGCTATGTTTTAGTCAGCTAGTGCTGCTCTAGCAGAAATACCACAGAGTGGATGGCCTTAACAAAGGAAGGTTTATTCTTACACAGTCCAGTAGACTGCAAGTCCAAATTCAGGATGTCTGCTCCAAGGAAGGCTTTCCCTTTGTCGGCCCTGAAGGGAAGTCCAGTATGGCGTCAATCTTTGTCCGGGGAGCGTCTTGGCGCAGGAACCTCAGGTCTGAAGGATGTGCTCTTCTCCCTCTGTTGCTTTCTTCATGGTTAAGAGGTTCCTAAATCTCTGCTTGCTTCTCTTTCCTTTTATCTCTTGCAGGATGAAAGGATTAAGGGTGGGACAAGCCGTACTCCAGGAAAACTCCCTTTACAGTGGAGAAGGGAGGTGATCTTATAAAGGGATTTACAGTGCCACCCTAATCCTTTAACATACAGCATAGGAAAAGCACAAAATGAAGTAGTCACAAGATACCGGGAATCATGGCCCAGCCACATGACTACACGTATTTTGGGGGGACACAGTTCAACCCATGACAAGCTGCTACACGAAGGTCCTGTATGAGAAAACACCAAGAGGCCCACTGGAGCACGCCCCTCTGATGACCACCTGCCTCCTCCCACGAGGCTGGAGATGCTCACGGTACTCAGCACTGCAGTGCCTTGGGGTGACTGTCTTCTCTCCACACGTGAGCGCACCTGAGGGACCTGCCCAAGCCGAAGGTGCCCCTCCATCTCTTCCAGCCTGTTGACTGGGTCCTTCTCAAGGCACGGAGAGCCACTCCCTTCAGCAGAAGTGGACCGACTCCTCTGAAGTCCCCTGGGCTACCCTGGTGGCTGTCAAAGCCAATGCCCTCACAGCCTGGATCTACCATACACGAGGAAAGAAAGCCACCCCTCTGGACACTGGGGGACAAAATTGTTAAAACTGTGAGAACAGAGCTGGTGAGCTAGTTGAGGACATTAAATACTTGTTTTTCTGACTTCCCTCCTGTGTGGACGAGATCCCCCAAAGACATTTATTACTGCTTGTTTTAGTCAGCTAGGCTGCTCTAACAGAAATACCACAGAGCGGGTGGCTTTAACAAAGAAAGATTTATTCTTACACAGTCTGGTAGGTTGCAAGTCCATATTCAGGGTGTCCGCTCCAGGGAAAGACTTTCCCCTTGTCGGCTCTGGAGGAAAGTCCGATATTGCATCAGTCTTTGTCCAGGGAGCGTCCTCACGCAAGAACCTCTGGTCTGAAGGACGTGCTCTGCTCCCGGTGCTGCTTGCTTGACGGTAGCGAGGTTCTCAAATTGTCCTTTGTTTCTTTTTCCTTTTATTCCTTGCAAGCTAAAAGCATTAAGGGTGGGGCAAGCCATACTCCAGGGAAACTCCCCCCACAGCAGGAATTCACAGCCCCACCCTAATCCTTTAACATACAGGTTAGCAAAACCACACAATGGAGGACAGTCCCAAGATACTGGGAACTATATCCCAGCCACGTGGCTGCACACATTTTTTGGGGGACACAATTCCACCCATGACACTGCTAATAACTGTGGTGTTAGGGTTCACTTTCCTGCACCTGTCTGCGCTGCTTATACAGGTCAGATTGCTGCAGGCCCTGAGGGAGCAGGATTAATATACACAGGGCGGCTTGCTTATTCCTGGGAGTCACCTTGTGTGTAAATGCGGGACAGGATTTCTGTGTTCTTAACACGCCACACAGTGCAGTTGTAAACCACACTGCATGGGCCAACACCTGCTGGATTCATTCACACTCCGCTTTGTAGGTAGTACCAGGATTACCCATAATGCCTGAACCTCTCTATCCAACTTCCTGGCTGAAAGAAAAGGGGACACAATTAATAAGTAAAAAACAAACCCTAGTAGGAGTCCAGCGCACCACTGTGAGGTCTGGCTCTCCAGTAGCTTGGTGCGCACAGTGGCACCCTACCCACAATGCCTCAGGAGCAGCACCATGGCCACAGCACAGTTCTGTCTGGGTCTGTGCTAGCTGAAGGTGGCCTAAATTCAATGCCAGCAGCTCTCTGAAATGGGACAACACTGGCATGGTTATGCCAGGAACACGAGGGTACAATGTAACCATCTCCCTCTACAGCCTACTTGTTAAGACACCAAGGGCTTTATTGGCTACGTGGGTGTTCAACCTGTGAGACATGGCCACCTAATCATACTGGCACACACAGGCTGGGCTGGATGCAGCAGGAGGCACACATTCACTCCCCCTGGAAGAGCTCCTGTGTTTCACCAGAAGCACCTGTGAGGTTAAAGAGAAACCACAGGTATTGCTAAGAGTGCTTGGGAAAAGGCGCAGAGGGTGCTTCTACCAGCACTTGGGGTTGGGAAGAATTACGACATTCACACTCTATGCCAGTTCTTTGAGGATGTCTCTCTGTCACTCAAGACGGCAGCCGATAGCACAAAAGCTTGACTGGGATTCTGCAGTGGGAAGTCATCTTCGTTGGAACCACAGCCCTACAGAACCAGATTGACTTCCATCTAATGTGGGTTTGTATTTATGTCTGTGTAGCTGTTGCTGTTTGCTCAGTGCACCCAGACAGACGGGGCAGGATAAGGAAAGCTGAGGTCAGCAGTCACGACGTCAGATGTAAGAAGAAATAGGCTCATCCTTTGTGTATTTTCTTAACCTATGTTCTTCCTTTCTTTAAGCTTCAACAAGTTTAAAATGGATCAGTGTCCACTGTAGGAACACGAATAACAGCCAATAACCTCTTCTTAATTAAACAGCCTTGAAGGATGGGACCCTCATCTGCTTCCCTCTTGTTTCCCTGCCTGTAAACTACTCCTCTCAGCAAAATGATCTAAAAAGACAGAACCCTCATCCCAAGGCCTTCCTATCTCCCAGCCTGAAGTTATCCTCAGGGCCAACTTGCCCAGAGTTGGGCTAACCAGAGACTTGAGTGACCACTGAATGACTCCATCCCATAATGAGTCCTGCCTAGGAACAAAGGAGCTCATGCTGAGGAACTAAAATGCTGGAAATACATCACCCAGATCTATAGCTGGACCCTACTTGACAGCCAAAAGCCTGACTCCCTTTTCAATGCTTGGTCTCCAGTCAGCCCCTTTCAATACATACGCTGTTTCCCAAGAACTGAGTGAGTATGTACAACTCCCCTTTACCTACCTAGTACAAAATCTTCCCAGAGCTCTTTGTTGGGGGAGGCAGTCCTTGGAGGAAGGTATCTCCTGTCTCCTTGTCTGCTGGTGCACAGTAAATTCTGGTTTCTCACCTCACCCCCATCTCAAAGACCGGCTCTTTGCGGCAGGCAGTGCAAACCCCCCACCACACCCTATCCCCCAGTTTTGCAGTAGCAGTCCACCGTGACAAGATCCTGCGACCCTCAGAAAATCGCTGATGCCCTCAGGCCAGCCTTCAGCTGGCTGACATGGCAGTCACCTGACTGAAGGTGGTGACAATCGCTGGTTACTGTTGATAATGGTCACAGGTACACGCTGTGCCATCAGGTACCATGCACCCCTGCCCGTCTGTCCCGATGAACAAGCCCCACTCCTCCTCACACCTTTGTTCCAAGCCGGCCCCTCCCGGAGAACACACCAAACCTTCCCAAGCTGAAGCTGTTGTCCAGAACTAACAGTGATGTGTCCATTTTACCTGTAGGAACGTGGATTCAGAGGCTTCACCCATTTTTAAATAGATATATTTGCCTTTATCATTGAGTTGTAAGGGTTGTTGCTACACTTTAGATACAAATCCCTTAACTTACATGTGGTTTGCAAATACTTTCTCCCTTTAGGGAGTTGTGTTTTCACTTTCTTTTTTGTTTCATGATCTTTTACCAGGTTTTTGGTGAAAGTTTACTCGGCAAATTAGAGCCTTATTTAGTAATTTCTGTACATATTCTTCAGTGACAGTGGTCACAGTATTCACAGGGTGCAAACTGTCTCTTTACATTCTTCCTGGTGGTTCCCTCTGCGTTGATCTAGCTTCCCTGTCCCCTACCTGCTTCACTTCTCACATCTGCTTTAGGGTGATGTGGACCATTTGGTCTCATATTAAAAAAAAACCCAAACCAGGACACAACACAGAGTTCCTGATGTAGCACGAGAAAAAGAGGCTTGCAGTTCAAGAGCTCTACTAAAAGACCAGAACTGATGGTCCGACAGCCTGGAGGGCCCCCTGGGAACATGGCCCCTAGAACTGCTGCTGGCTCTGACCGGAAACCAATACTGAGGTCAACTCTTCAGACAAGAATGGACCAGAGTTGGGGGACACATTGTCAGCATGTGGTGTGTGTACTTTACGGTTTTATACATTAATAGGAGGTTGTCCTACCAGTTTGTTTCTAGATGCAAGAGGAGAGGGTGGAGACCAGGGGACAGATGTTCACTCAGAGGATACTAGAAGGAAAGAGGGAAAAGGAGGAGTGTGCTGTCGCAGGGTGAGGAGAGCAGATGGAGTTGCAGACAGACAGGCACGTAAAATTGATTTGGATTGTATACTTTCACTTAATCATAATAAAAAAGTAAAAAAACCCAAGCCAAACCCAATGCTGATTCTGACTCATAGCAACCCTGTAGGACAGAGTAGAACTGCCCCATAGGGGTTTCCAGCGAGCCCCTGGCAGATGCAAATGGCCAACCTTTCGGTGAGCAGACGTAGCACTTAGCCATCACACCACCAGGTTTCCCTTGAGTGCTATGAGCTGGAATCGACCGGACAGCAACACGTTTGAGTTTTGGGTCTCTCATGTAGATGAGCAAAAAGAGGGAGAGAGCACCCAGTACTCACTAGTGACTTTGTTGCTTTCATGACCCAATCTGGGATTCAGCTGAAACGTGCCGAACGGGGGGGGGTTCCAGTTCCAAGTTTAAAGGGTATCCCAGGGAAACAGTCTCAGGGGCTCTGCTAGTCTCTGCTGGTCTGGAAAGTCTGAACTTCTTGAAGAATTTGAGTTTTGTTCTACAACTTTCTTCCACTTTTTCTGGGGCCATCTGTTGTGTCCTTGGTCAGCATAGCTGGTACTGGACGTGGAACACCACTTAGTTCTTCTTGTCTCAGGATGGAAGGGGACGCGTGCTTTGCAGGGACGATCTTTCCTACAGACTGGTTTCTATTTGAACCCTTGGTTTATTTCTTTCTGTTTTGTTCCAGATGAGTAGAGATCAGTGTATTTTAGATGGCTGCTCAAAAAGTTGTAAGACCCAAGATCTGCCCCACCACACTGGACGTAGAACATACAATTCACTGTTGTGCCTATTGACCTATTTATCCCACAAGACTATGGTCCTAAGACTTCAAACCCAGTAAACGAATCCTGTGAAGTGTTTGGTTCTATCTAGGAAGTCTCTACAACTGTGTCTCCTACATGCTTTACAATACATACACACACACACACATATATATGATCATACAAGCAACACACACAAACATGTACACACGCTGACACATTTATACCTGCACACCACATACTCACATCTGCCTTCCTATGTATGCATGCGTGTCTTAGTCATCAAGTGTTGCTCTAACAGAAATTCCACAAGCAGCTGGCTTTAACAAAGAGAAGTTTACTGCCTTACAGTAAAGTAGACTTCAAGTCCAAATTAGGGTGTCAGCTCCAGGAGAGAGTTTTCACTGTCCATTGGCTCTGGAGGAAAGTCCTTCTAGTCAACCTTCCCCTGGGCAAGGACCTTCTCAGGTGCATGGACCTCAGGTACAAAGGACACTGTTGTGATGCAAGAGCCATGAGTTACAGGTAAAAAGTTCAGGTCGTTTCCGTTTAACTTTTTCACGCAGCCTTTGCAGCACTTTCTAATAGTAAACTTGGTTAATTGTCCAATTGGTAAAAACTCATAATGAACAGTCCCTCTGATACTGAAAAATGTTAGCCCTGTCATTTTGACTATTGCTTTGGACTAATGGAACATTTTTGATCGAGGTGAAGTGGCTGACTTCCACTGTGCACTGTGATGCTTTGTTTCGGGGTTGCACTGGTGCACCCCTGTTTCATCACCAGTGATAACATGGCCCAAAATGTTATCTTGCCTCTCCAAAGATTATCTTTGCCTCTTGTCAAACTCAGACTCAGCTGTTTGTTCACTGGTGAGCTCCTTTAGGACCATTTTTGCACACACCTTTCTCATGCAAAGATTTTCAGCTAAGATTTTCCTGTTTCTCTATCAACGTTTACTTGGTCTGTGATGCTTCTCACAGTTAGCCAACGATGTTGATGCACAGTTTGATGAATTTTTGCAATGTTTTCATTACTTCTGCTTGTTGCTGGCAGCCCCGACCTCTCTTCATCAGCGACACTTTCTCTCCCCTCAGAAAAAATGTTTCATCCATTTGTACACTGCCATTTTCCTCATGGCATTATCCCCACAAACTTGGACTAACACATCCCTGATTTCACTTCCACTCTTGCCAAGCCTAACAAGAAACATAATGTTTGTTCATTGCTCTAATTCAAGCTCTGACATTCTTGTGAGGCACACAAAACACGCAACAACAATGAACGCCGTTCAGCAAGACGCTGCAACACGTTGACACAGACATGAGACACTGATGTACCGAGGTTATGGAACCCGACTGAGTTGCTCGTATAGCACGGCCAGCATGGCAAAGTTCATGAACCTAGTTGTCAGACCTCGTAAGTCAATCTGTGACAGTGCATATTGACCTAAGTAATTATACACATATTTTCAGTATTGCTACTGTTGGAAAATTGTGTATGTTATGGCACTTTTTAAAAATGTCCCTTATCCTCGTTTACTTCCTAGTGCCATCGTTTGCCCTTATTAAGTTCTGCTGACGCCCCCCATCGTTCAGAATTGCCTTTCCTGCCACCAAAAACGAAAAGCATCTGCTAACTAGAAAATGATGTTCCTTTCCTGTTCCGCCCCCCCACACTGGTAACCACCAAAGAACATGGCTTTCTGAATGTGTACTTATTCTTGTATTGTTAGAAAAGTTAGACCACACAGCATTTGTCCTTTATGACTGACTTATTTCACTCAGCATAATGTCTTCCAGGTCTATCCATGTTATATTTTTATTGCTGAGTTGTCGAAATTTTTTGTATATTTTAGAGATTAGACCCTTACCTTGTTCCCAAAGATGTTTTCTCAGTCTGTAAAATCACTGTTTACTCTTTTGATTAAGTCTTTTGATGAGCGTAACTGTTTAATTTTTAGGAGGCCCCAGTTCTCTAATTTGTGTTCTGTGGTTTGAGTCTTTGTCACTGTCTGGTAATCTGAGTCTAAAGAAAATTAAGTCTCATAGTTCTGCTGCTGTATTTATTCTCCAGGAACTTTATAGTTTTAGCTGTATCTTTTCCCTCTGTTAAGGATGTCTTTTGACATGTATCAAAAAGAGAAGTTGATGGCTAAAATCTCGCTTTGGTTTGGGGGTTTTCTTGTCCAGGAAACCAAAGATTCACTGGAAAGGAGTCAGCGATGAGGACCGACACTGCCGGTGGCAGTTCTTTCACCCAGAGTTGTTAGTCTTTTCCTTCCTATTGGAGGCCGGACTTGCTGAATTTGGATTTCAAAAATACATGGCTGACTGGAGGGGCAGGGAGCACCTGATGACCTGATAGGCACTGGGGGTCAGAATGAGGGGGATGGCAGAGGTCAAAGGGCCATGCTAAGATTAGCCAACGGCTGAGCTGCTGTTCTCTCCCTTCTTCTCTTTATAAGTGTAATGAACTGAACTGTGTCCCCCCAAAAATACGTGCAGTAATTTGGCTGGGCTGGTGATTCTCAGGGTTGTGTGATTGCCTTCCATTTTGTGATTTTCCTGTTCTATAAACCCTAATCTCTGCCTGTGGTTAATAGAGGGGCTTATGTTAAAGAGGATGAGTGAGACTGTAACTCTCTTCCTAAGGTCACCTCCCTGCTCCAGTGTAAAGAGAGTTTCCCTGGAGTGTAGCTCACACCACTTTTTATTGTACAAGAGAGAAAAAGAAAGAGAAGCAAGCAGAGAGTGGAGAACCTCACACTATCAAGAAAGCAGCACTGGGAGAAAAGCACGTCCTTCAGATCTGATGTTTCTGCCCCCAAATGCTCCCTAGATAAAGACTGATGCAACACAAGGACCTTCCTCCAGAGCTGACAAGGAGGGAAAGCCTTCCCCTGGAGCAGACACCCTGAATTCGGACTTGTAGCCTACCAGACTGTGCAAGATTAAACTTTTCTTTGTTAAAGCTATCTGCTTGTGGTATTTCCGTTAGCACAGAACAGATGGCTAAGACAACAAGCATTACTGGACCGAACTTCTTCCAGTCATTTGCTGTTTCTGGAACCCAAATAGTCGCCTTACATACATACAGAATAACTGCTGAGAATAACCCTTGCATTCAAATTTCACTGAGTTGTGATTATTTTTAAAACACATGAGCCAAAGCCAAGCCAAGTGCCTTCAAGTCAGATCCAAAACACATGAAGGCTTTTAATTTTGAAAATGGCTAATTTATCTATTTTTTTTCTTCTATTGCTCTTGCTTTTGTTGTATCTTTAGACTTCATGTCAAGCCAGCCAAGCCAAGTGCCGTGGAGTCAAATCCACTGTCAAATCAATTTACCTCAGTTTTTCTCTACAAGTTTTAAAGCCTTTGCTTTGCCTCTAGGTCTGTGATCCAATTTGGAAAAAAAACAGAGTTGTTAGGTGCTGCCACATTGGTTGTGACTCATGGCAACCCTTGCTAAAGGAGAGTGAAACACGGCCCTGTCCAGTGTCACCTTGCAGTGTTTGAGCCCATGGTTGCAGCCACGGTGTCAACCCATCTCGTGCAGGGTCTCCTCTGCTTCACTGGCATTCTGCTTTATCAAGCCTGTTGTCCTTGTCCACGGAGTGGCCCCTCCTGATAACGAGTCCGTAGAAAACCGTTGGTCAGTTCCTCAGTCAATCAAGCACAGAGCTACCGCGTGAACCAATCATCTCAGTCCTGGGAATACACCCAGGAGAATCAGAACCTGTGTCCGCACGAAAACTCGCACGTGAATATTCATATGAGTGTCGTTCCATCGGCAGCGCCGGGTGGCGTGAAGTCCCTCCCTCCTCACTGAACAGCGCATCCTGTATTCCAATAATAACGGACGTGCGCAGCTGTTTCTTCTCGTTTTCCCTCATGACACACCCACAAATGAAGGCTCTGAAAGCTTGACTCCAGTCACATTGCAACGGTTAGGACCGTGGGGCAGTTTTGCCGAATCTGCCGTGAGCAGCCAATCAGATTCAAGGGAGCCTCCCTGGAGGCGTGGCCTGCGTTCAAACACCAGCAGACCCGCCGGCTTTTTGCTCTGCTCCGGATCCTGCAGCCTCTTCATTTTCCTCTGACCTGCCGTTTGGGACGGGAACTATCAGCTTCGCTGCGGATCTTAGGCTCACTAACCCTCGCAGCTACGTAGATCAGGAGAAGTCCTGCAGTCTTGCCTGCCAATCTGGGGATTCACTGATATTCGCAGCCTGTGAACAAGAGCCCTGCTCTCTGACCTGCTGGTCCCCGGTTTACTAGCCCCTGCGGTTATAGGAATCAGATGAAGCCTCTTTTCTAATCTGTGGACTTGGGAAACTCCAGCCTCTAAAATCGCAGGAGCTACTTCTTTAATACAAATTTCTGTCTCTCTATATTTATACACTTGACTGGTTTTGTTTCTCTAGAGAACCCAGTCTAAGATACACACCTTAAAGCTGACTCTACATTAAAGAAGCAGCTTTTCCCCAGTCATATTTTGAGTGCCTTCTAGATTGAGGGACTAATTTATGGCACTATGTCAGACCGTCTTCTGCTGTTATCTATGGCTTTCACTGGACAGTTTTTTTTGGAAGGAGATGACCAGGTCCTTCTTCCTCCTCTCAGCCTATAAGAACTGCTGGAGCCCGTCCAGCACAGGGGACACTGCTGCTGTTTGTAAGGTCAGTGGCACAGCTTCCAGCATCACAGCGACATGCAAACCAGCACAGCAGGACAAAGTGACAGATCAGTGGTAGATTTTTAATTGAGACACAACATTTTACACTGCAGACTTCAATGGCACGTAGTACATTACAAATGTTGTGGGCCATCACGTTTATCTAGTTAAGAAACATTTCCATCATTCCAAATAAAGCCCTGTACCCACGGAAACATAACCTCCCGCCCCTCTCCACCCCTAGACCTTGGGACCACCAACCTGCTTTCCCTTTGGATGTACGTATTTGGGCGTTTCATATCAGGGGAATCCTACAGTATCTGTTCCTGTGTGTCTGGCTTCTTTTACATGGCCTCCTTTCAAGGCTCACCCATATAGCAGCACGTATCAGGGCGTCATCCTTCTCCTGGGTGACTAATCTTCCAACGTGTGGACGGACCACATTTAGCTTACCCATCGTCCACTGGTGGAAATCTGGGTTGCTTCTACTTTTCAGCTGTGACGTTGTACACAGTGGGGCTCTGCTTCAGAATGGACTTCGAGACATCCCAGGACAACCTGAATAACGCCGCTATGCATGTCTGCGCAGTTCCTGTGTGGACACATGTTTTCAGTCTGGTGGGTGCGCACCCAGGACTGGAATTGCTGGTTCAAACAGTAACTTGACAATCCTGGTAGTGTAGTGGTGACGAGTTCATCTGCTAACCCCAAAGCCTGCAGTCTGAACCCACTAGAGTGCTCCTAGGAAACTATGTGACAGTTTTGCTCTGTCCCACAGGGTTGCTGTGAGTTGGAATCAACTCAGTGGCAACAGATTAGGGTTCAGTTTTATGGTGTCTCCGTGTCTGATCTCTTCAGCAACTGCCCAGTGGTTTTGCAGAGCAGGGGGAGAACACCTTGGCCTGTAGGTGTGGGCCAGGGCTTTAGTGCCCACGGGGTCCAGCTGTAGCCCACCTGGGGGCAGGGGATGAGGGACCGTGGGAGGGGGCCTCAGACCTAGAAGCCCTAACCCTGGAGGCCCCCTCAGTCTGAGCCTCACTAAAGCCAGAAAGGTGAACTCACCACCTTCATGACAGGCCAAGGTTGGGGGCAACCCTCGGGGCAGTCTTCCTGGGCACTCAGCTGACCAGAGTATTGTCACGTCAAGATCACAGTTCAGTCTGTCACAGTCTTCTGGAGAGGAATAGGTAGTACTTATCACAAGTATGGAGCCTGGGTAGTGCCCTGGTGAAGAGCTACACCTGCTAATCAAAAGGCTGACAGTTTGAATCCACCAGCAGCTCCTTTGAAACCCTAAGAGGCAGCTCTCCTCTGTCCTACAGAGTTGCTGTGATTTGCAGTTGAGTTGATGGCAATGTGTTTTTGATGGATAGTAAGTACCCGGTTCCGTGATGTCAGATTGATTCCTACTCACGGTGACCCCTGTATCAGAGAGGAGAACTGCTCCATACAGTTTTCTTACCTGTGAACTCTGAGAAAACAGATGACCAGGCCTTTCTTCACAGGTGCTCCTGGGTGGGTTCCAACCACCAAGCTTTACATTACCAGTTAATTGCAAAGTATTTGCACCACTTAGGGACATGTCTATGGTGTGGCTAAGTGCCATGGCTGCTAAACAGAAGGTCAGCAGTTCAAACCCGCCAGGAACTCCTTGGAAACTGTATGGGGCAGTTCTACTCTGTGTATAGGGTTACTGTGAGTCGGAATTGACTCAACCCCAGTGGGTTTGGTTTGCTGTAGAGACCTCTCTCTTACTCGTTATGATTATTGCACTATTGGCCCCTAGGTGGCGCTGGAACCCTGTGTCAATCCAGTTGTTGAGAAGGATGTGGGCGAGAGGTCCTTCTCCGGGGACTGGTTCTTCCTGACAACGCAGTCCACATTACAAAGTCTCACCAGCCTTACTTCTAAGGATCATTCTGGCTGTACCTCTTCCAACTGTAGTCCGTACTATATTCAGCATTCTTGGCCAACATCATAACTCAAAGATGTCAATTCTTCTTCCATCTTCCTAACTTATTGTCCAGGGTTTTGCACACCTATGAGGCTGAAAATGTCATGGCTTGGGTCAGGCACACCTTAGTCTTTAAAGTGACATCTTTGCTTGTTAACACTTTAAGAGGTAATTTGTAAGAGATCTGCCCAGTGCAATATGTCGTTTGATTTCTGGACTGCTGCTTCTGTGTGTGTTGCTTGTAGATTCAAGTAAAATGAAGTCCTTGACAACTTCAGTTTCTTCACTCTGTTTATTATAATGCTGCTTATGGATCCAGTTGTAAGGACTTTTGTTTTTTTTATGTTGAAGTGTAATCCATCCTGAAGGCTGCAGTCTTTGATATTTACCAGTAAGTTCTTCAAGGCCTCTTCACTTCAGCAAGCAAGTTTGTGTCATAACACAAGTTGTCACTGAGTTTTCCTATAATGCCGAGGCTCCACTCTTCTCCATACAGTCCAGCTTCACAGATCATCTGCTAAGCATACAGAGTGAACGATAATACGGGGAAAGGATACCTTCTTTCTCACCTGTCTTACTGTGAAAGCTCAGTTAGAACCCATTGACCTGGGCTGACCCAGATAATATTTGAACACAGGTGCCGTAACTTCCAGAGTCGCAGTGACAACGGACACGCCACCACAGCACAGCAGACTGACAGACACGTGGGGCTGCTCTTCCTTGGCCGTGTGCAGTCAGAGGCCCTGTGGAGACTTCAGGCACCCTTGTGCGTGAGTGACATTCTGTGCCCTTTTGTCACGTGTGTAGATTTCGGTAACCACGAACACAACCAAGACGAGACTCCTCCACTGCCACAAAGCTCTCCCTCTGAATCCCTTCACAACTGCACCCACTCCCCACCCCCGTTCTTGTCCCTTAGAGACCACTGATCTGTTCTCCATCCTGTAACTTGGTCATTTCCAGGATGCTCTGTGGTATTGGCAAAGAACGTTCAATACAGTGTGAACTGTCGAAAGAAAGAACAAGTCTGTCTCGGAAGAAGTCCAACCACAGCACTCCTTCGAAGAGAGGATGGTTATACCACATCTCACGTATTTTGGACATGTTACCAGGAGGGATCAGTCCCTGCAGAAGGACTTCATGCTTGGCAAAGTAGAGGGTCAGCAAAAAAGAGGAAGACCGTCAACCAGATGGACCGGCCCAGTGGCTGCAGCAATGGCCCAAAGCGTGACAAGGCTTGGGAGGGCGGCGCAGGGACAGGCAGTGCCTTTCTGTTGTCTGCAAGGTCGCTGTGCGTTAGAATTGACTCAGCGGCACCTAACAACCAACAACAACAGCATGGAGCAGTCACAGATGAAATATAAAGAAAAAATATTTTAAGAACAGAGCTCCACTCAGAATGAAGACAACTACTGCAGCAGATGAGAAACGGGAGGGGAACTGAGTGGAACCTTCCCCCTAGAAGGGAGCCCTGCTGAGACTGTCTAGGGACAGGCTATACCCAGGCCACTGTGAGCTGAACAAGTAAGGCATTTCCCATGTTCCCAGTCCCCAGGCTGGCTGTGGGTGCTGCCCAGGCTGGCAGAGCTCTGTGGCCTGGGCGGCTAAGACACAGGTGTCCAAGCCTCAAACAGCTTGCTGGCAGGCCCCATAGGTTTACAGTAAAAATCCTGGGTCCCCTGTCACTAACTGCTGCTCAAAATCAGAGGAAATGGAGGAAAACTAGTTTAGAGGGTGGGATAACACTTTGATTAGAATAATGGTAACATCATAACTCATTGAAGTGCTGTGTACACAGTAACTTTCCTGTCTCTGGGAGGAGTTCCTGAAGGCGGGAAGCCTGAAGTGAGAACTGAACCCCACTCAGCCTCCTTGGGGTGACTAGGAGCGCTGCTGATACGACTCATACGAGCTCCCCACCTGTCAGCCTCTGTGCAGAGTAACCCCCTGCCCCTGCAGAGCAGTCCGGCAGCTGCCCCGTTTCCTCCCTTGAGTAACAAAATCAAGGCACTTTTCCACTCTGGCCCCTCAGTCTTGGGTTCCTTGGCTGAGGCTGGCAGCACCAAGCAGAGGTTGGGGTTCCCACTTGGCAGTAGGGCGTGAAGAGCCAGTACTTGGAGGAAGGGCCCCCCTCCCACACCGGCTCTGGGACCCCCAGCCAGCCACCACGTCTGGTGCCCAGGCCAGGGCAGTCCCGACCCGCAGAGCTGCTCCTCATAGGTAAATGGGTCCTGGAAGAGTGAGGTGGGGGAGAGGCCCAGGACACATGTCTATGGGGCCGGCTTCGAACCACAGCAGGGACAGCTGCTGTCATGTTGGCCGTGACTCGCAGCGACGTTGTGTATAAGAGAACTAGCCCTCACCTGGTCCCAGGCCACCTTTATGACTGCCAGGATGGAGTCCTGCTCACCACTGGCCTCCTCGTCCCTCTTTGACCCTCCAGCCAACGTGATGCTCTCCTGGGCAAGTGGTTCCCCAGAGTTACGTGTTCAAAGCCACAGATACAGGCAGCACTGGGTTCTGATCCCCACGGTTCTCATTGGCTAATTTGGGAAGCAGATCATCAGGCCTTCTCGATCTGTCTGAGGATGGAGGCTCCACGGAATCGTGTCCACCATGGTGACCGTGCTGGGATTCAAACATAGGAAGCACAGCTTCCAGTATCTCAGCCACACACAGCAGGCCACAGTCGGCGACACCCGCAGTCAGGGGGTGGGACCGCCACGTGGTGACCGCAGTGAGCCCAGCTTGTCCAAAGACAGTGTTGTCAGGGCAGCCACCACAGCTCCATGCAGTCTCTGGTCACTGTCCTCTCTGGTCACCCCAGAGCTCCTCAGCCCGAAGCCCTAAGATGGAGCATCTCTGCCCTGAATGCCTGCAAAGGGAGCGGGCCTGGGGTCTCCTATCCCACCCACCCCCATCACCCCAGCACTGGCCAAACTCTTTACAGCCAGGAGGGTGAGTCTGACAGAAATTCCCGGGGTGGGGAGGGAGCAGCAGCACCCCTGTGAGCAAGAGCAGAAGCAGCAGGCGGGTCCAGCAGGGACCACCCCCCCCCATTCTCACAGTGCTGAGCACATAGTGGGTGAAGCAATCACTGCCTGCACTTGGCAAGTAAGGCTCAGGTGTCCAGAGTCAGGCCATGCAGTGGTTAAGGCTCTGGGCTGCTCAATGAGGTGTCAGCTGGCCCACTTCCCCCTCCCCCAGCTGCAGAGCAAGAAGAGCCGTCTGCCTCGGTGGAGACGGCACTCCTGGGACGCCATGGGGCAGGTTTACACTGTCCCATCAGACAGGCACCCTGACAGCAGTGGGGCTGGCGGTCTTGGTGCAGAGTTGTCTGGGAGAGCCTTGGTGGGGAAAGGCAAGTGTGCTGTGCTTGGGGATCACCGGTGGCACCTAGACTGCCCGTGGCTAGAGGTGCCACCCACAGCCAGGATGCTCTGGGCTGAAGCCAGGGCCACTGGGGTCACACCTGCAACATGGAGGAGGGAAAGGGGGGTTGAAGTTCTCGACTTCTTGGTTCTCCTCAAGCCAACCTGCAAACGAAGTCAGCCACACAGAGTTGGGGGACAGAAAGACGAGGCTGCACAGCTCACAAACAGGGAGAAAGGCAGCGCTCAGCACTCAGCTCCCCGATAAGGTGACGGCTGAGGACCCGATCAGCTCTGAATACAAGGGTTCTACGCAGTCACAGTGAAGGGGCTGTCCTGTGTGGGTTCTCAGGGTGGGCAGGCAGGGAGAGTGCTGCCACCCGGAGAGGACACGGGTTTCTGAACAACTCTGATGGGACGGTTAGTGAGTTTCCACAGTCCTGCCACCCTCAGTGTCACAATGGCTGGTGTCACCCCGTGCACAACTTATGGGGTCCCCTCCCCCCATAGACGGCCTCCCCACCAGATCATACAGAATCTGTGGTAAATTTTTTGTCCTAATGTTACCTGTAAATCATAATTCCCATGCACCACTTTTTCTGACTTCTTTCTCAAAAAGGCTGTCTACGCAGGTTCACAAAAGCTCATCTCCACAATACTGTAGCTAAAACCCCGGGAACTTGACCAAAACAGCAAGAAACTGCGGCTGTGCTCTCAGCTTCCAGTGGGGAAGACTACCCTGTGGGAGCCTGGCTGTAACGGGCGGCTGACAACAGCTATGGCCCCATCAGTCAGCACCCAAATCCACCGATGTTGATTCTGACTCAGCAACCCCGTAGATAGAGTAGAACTTGCCCTGGGTTTCCAAGGTGCACCTGGCGGATTCCACCTGCCGACCTCTTGGTAGCAGCCCTAGCACTTAACCACTACACCACCAGGGTTTCTGAACCACATTAACCCAGACCCACTTCTGTGGAGTGTGGTCCCACTCACAGCGACCCTAGACGTCAGAGCAGAGCTCCCCCTTGGTTTCCAGGAGTGCCTGGTGAGTGTGATCTGCCGACCTCTTGGTTAGCGGTCCTCGCTCTTAACCACCACACCACACAGTTTCTGAGCCACATTACAAGGATAAAAGGTAAACGCGTCAGGTTTTAGCCTTGTGGGTACATTGATCATTCACCTTGGTAGGTACCGACAGGACTGGAGGAAGACTCCTTAACGACCCGCTATGCAGATGAGACAACCTGCTGCTGGAAGAGGATCTGAGACACTTACTGAGAATGATCAAAGATCACAGCTGTCAGTATGGATCACACCTCAACAGGAACCAGACTTCTCACAAATGGACCAGTAAGTAACAGCATGATAAATGGGAGAAAGCTTGAAGCTGTCAGGGATTTCATTTTATTCGGATCCACGATCAACACCCATGGAAGCAGTGGTCAAGAAGCAAGACATGGCATTGGGAAAATCTGCTGCCAGAGCCCTCTTTAGTACTGAAATGCAGAGATGTCACCATGAAGACCAAGGTGCCTGCCTCAGTCACCTGGTGCTGCTGTAACAGAAACACCGTCAGTTCACAGCTTAACAAAAATGAGTTTATTCTAACACAGTCCAGTAAGCTACAAGTTCAAGTGCAGGGTGTCTGCTCCAGGGGAAGGCTTTCTCCCCTGATGGCTCTGGAGGAAGGTCCTTGTGTCTTCGCCAGGGAGCATCTTGGCATAGGAACCTCAGGTCTGAAGGACGAGCTCTTCTCCGGTACTGCTTGCTTGATAGTGTGAGGTTCCCTGTTCTCTGCCTGCTTCCTTTTCCTTTTATCTCTTGCAGGATGAAAGGGTAAAGGGTAGGGCAAGCCACACTCCAGGGAAACTCCCTTTAGTGGAGCAGAGGGGATCCTATGAAGGGATTTACAGTCCCACCCTGATCCTGTAACACACAGCATGGGAAAATCACAATGGAGGACAATCACAAAATACTGGGAATCAGGGCCCAGCCAGGGCTGCACATGTTTTCAGGGTGACACCATCCAACCCACAACGGGGGCGAGTCTGGGCCAAGCTGACTCCTCCCCTAGGAAGGTGGCTTCAGCACCGCTCTGGCCCAGGCGTCAGGCTCCCAGGGAGCGGCCTTCGTGAGTGGCTTGCACAGGTCTGGGGGCACCCTTCACGAGGACGTGGCAATATCACAGGGACCGCATGAAACAGCTGGGACCCCGGATGATGACAGTGAACGTGTGAGGCAGTAATCTTCCTGGAAAGCTGGACGTTAGTGTTTAATACTGCTGAGGAGGGGTGAGTCCCTGGTGAAGACCCTCAAGGAGACAGATGGACAGTGACGGCAGCGACGGGCTTCGGCCCAGAAACAGCTGGCACGGCTGAGGACCAGGCTGCGTCCGCGCTGCCATGCACAGGGGCACCCACCAGCAGCGCTGTGCCAGCCCACTGCCTGGAGTCTCTTGTTCACACGGCCCAACTTCCTTCTCTTCCAGACCGAGAACCCTCTTCCAGCTGTTTCCTAACACTACATCGCCAAAGTGATGATAAATTACGCTGGGGGCTGAGATAAAACAGCAAGGACTATACCGTGTCCCACCAACAGCCCTCCCCACCCTGACCTCCATACCATTGGGAATGGGCGGGCTCGGGTGTTAGGGGGCAAGTGTTGCTGTGAGGTGTAACTGGAGAGGTGTCCTTTGAGATATATATTAAAAAACATCACTCCCCCCACCCTCCAGCCCCCTCTGAATCACAGCCACCATGTAGGACACAACAGATCTGTCCACAGGGTTTCCCGGAGCCCCTGGGGAGTTCCAGGTGCGACCTTGTGGTAAGCAGCCCTCACTCGTAACCACTAAGTGTCTGGGTTATGAAGGAGATGGGCAAAGTAAGCCAGGAAGCTGGCGGAGACTGGGGACAGAGAGGCCAGGCCATGTTAAGATCACAGGAGCAAGAGCCCAGGAGTGACAAGGATCTTCCTCCAGAGCCGACCGAGAGTGAGAAGGCTCACCCCTAGAGCAGCACCCTTAACACAGACTTGTAGCCAAGACCGTGAGAACACAAATGTCTGTCATACCAGCCACGTGTGGGTTTCTGGGTACAGCAGCACCAGGTAACCAAGACAGAAGAGATGGTGTACGTTTCTGGAAAGAACTCACAGGTACCACATCACTCTGCTCTCTGGGGGCCTTTCCTGGAGGTGTCTTCCCTTGTGTAGCCTGAGCATTCCAAGCACAACACAGCCCACAGTGGAGTGTCCACGGCTGATCCCACAGAAGGGATCTACATTGGCTTTACATGTGGCCCACGTGGAGGCTGAGCCCCTGAAGCCAGCCTTCCTGGGGGAAGGCACCTGAGGAAGCTGGGAAAGCCAAAACCCTAGGGGGAACACTCGGCTGAGGCCCACCCAGACCCTCCTCTGACCATCTCCTCTGGGTGGGAGGCTGTAAGGAAGTCTGGGCTGAGAAGGCCCCAGGACCCAGGGCAAATGGACTACAGGAAGGATTTGACACCTGGGGTGCATTGTGTGAGCTGAGCCTCTGGAGTGCCTGCTTGCACATCTCTAAAATGGGGTGATCTCGCAGAGGCCTCAGTGAGGATGGAATGTAAACAGCACCTGGCGGTGTCACGTCCTCACTAAGTCCTTCCCTTGTGGTGTGAAATACACAGCAGTAGTCACTGCGCAGGCAGTGACCCAGAGTGAGCCACGCATTCACACCACCCTTCCAGAATTTTCTTAGACTCACAGGCACCAGAAACAAAGGCAATGCTCAGCGTCTTCTCTGCTGCCCACGTGAATGTAAAAAGGGGGCCTTAGGCCACAGTCATACTCTTTGTAGCTTCACATGGGCTGACGGCCCCTTTTCTTAGAAATAGAGATGAGACCTCCACGCTCAAGTGATTAGAGTCACTGTTGAAGAATTCAAATGGCTTTCCTCCCAGGAAGGATCCTTCAGGAAATACTTTAATTTGTATCCTGATGGAGGGAAGCCCCTTGGAGGAATTCCACTGACAGGCACAATGGAATTGAAATTTTTACAGGGAACATGAGGCAGGTACAGGGAAGCCTCATATGAACCTGAAAATATGCCCAGGGCAGAAGAGTTGACCTGGGGGACCGTCACGCCTATACCCCTATCTCCAAATACACAGTGGTGTCCCTGCTCTCCCCAACTCCTGCACTATGGGGCACGTCCTGAGGACAGCAGGTTGGGTGGGGATTTTATAGGTCTGCACAGAGACCTGCAACTGGAGGCGGGGCCCTGCACACAGACAGGTGACAGGCATAGACAGATTCAAAGTGTTGTTCATGCCCTCTGGGAAGCTCCCTTACCATCCCAGTTCTCCCAGGGAGGTTGAGGTCTCCATCAGGCTCTGAAGTCCGCTGCGTACAGGACAAGGTGATGGCAGGTTCCCCGGGGTCCCCAGCCCTCCCTCTGTGCGCACCTCCTGCAGTGCCTTGTCCCGGTCCTATGAGGGGCTTTGGGGTATCCTGCTCATGGGCGCGGATGGTTTTCTGCACCCCAAGGTTCCCATGAGCATGAGCCCACCCAGCAGGGAAGGGCTTTATGTCTTGGCTCCTCCAGCATCCCCTCATCTGAACTAACTCCTCCTGCCAACACCCTGTTTCCATACGAGGCTACGTCCTGGGGTTCCCTATGGACCTCAGTTTTTGGAGACACAAATGCAACCCGGTTCCTCCTTGGCCTCTTCCAGCTCCCACTGGACCTGAGTGTTTGTCTGTGGCTGTATCACTCCGGTCTCTGTGTCACGTGGCCTTCTCCCTGTGTGTCCCACATCCACGTTTCTATGAAGACACTTGTCACTAGATGGGCTTGCTCTGCTCCAGTGTGACCTCGTCATCACGTGATGCCACTGTCGGAGACCCTGTGTCCCAAACAAGTTCACATTCACAATGACAAGGGTTAGGACAGGAACGCGTCTTTAAGGAACCACCACTCAGCCCCGCACAGACTTGTCCTGGGGTCAGAGACGCAGTGAGAGCACAGATAATTCAGTCACCTCAGTGACGCCCGAGTGACCTGGCTGACTGTATGCACTTGCACCCTTGCTCAGTGACTCATCTGCCCCGGGTCCTCACCGGGAGTTGGCAGAGCTGGGCCATGACCCGAGGCCCCACGCGTCTGAAATCGCACATGCCGATCAGTGGCCCCCAAAAGTGTCTTGAGGAGGGCGGCTTTGCTGCAGGGTCTGCTCACGAGAAGCCATCGCTGTCCCTCAGCCTCCCCACACCAGCCTGTGAAAAGGCACGGCTGGGCAGAGGCGCCAAGGGCAACCGCGTGTCTGCTGATGGAGCACCCCTGTTGCTGCTGGAGGGCAGTGCAGCTTTGGTGCCCCAGAAAGGGGCACCCCCATGGTGCTCACCAAAGAAATCTCTGTGCTTCAGACCCCTGACAGCAGCCTCTGCGAGGAGGCCTTGTTACCCAGGGAGGTAGACAGCAGCTTTCCAGCCTCTGACCACACAGACGAGAGCTCAGGCCCTGTGTCAACACCTCTAAGGGAGGAAAAGACAGGTCTGCCCCTGCCCGATTCCGTCCCTAGCCTTGGCACTCCCCTGAGTTAGGACACTACACATAAGTGCCTTAAGTGATCTCCTAAGAACCACATCACTGCTCACCTGACCCCATGACTCCAATCAGGCTGCTGGCTATTGCTCTCCCTGGCAATTTACCTCTTCTCTTAAAGTGGGGAGCCCACATGACGAGCAGACAGACAGAGTACACCCCAAATACAATGATGGACAGCACCACAGGGGTCACGATGGAAGACATACCCCAGCTGTTGTTCTCTGGAAGGGGACAAAACAGACAATGGTGGGTTTTTCTCACCAGTGTCACACCCCAGCAAGGGAGGTCCCACTCCTGGGAAGACAGGTGCCACCTCCTGGCCAAAGCGTAACCTCCTGGACAGCCCCAGAGGTTGAGCAGACACCTCCTTCCTGTGTCACTGGAGAACTCTGGCTCAGGGTGGTTGTCTTTCTCAGGTGCTTGGAAGGGGCAGAAACTCAGTCCATCCCAAGGGTGCCAAGAGGCCCTGGTGTCCAGGAGGTGGGCTTGAGGCTGTAGGACATGCTGTGAGGCCAGTGGGGGACAAATCCTGCAAGCCCCCCAGCTCACGGGGTGCTTATTTCAGACTAGCCCTTCTTCCTTTCCCTTCTGGTATGAAAACAGCTTCACAAGCATGTGGGGATTACTCATATAGTGGACAGTGTGGCCACTGACAAACTGACTTTGAGATGTGAGTGGATGTGGCAAGATCTGTCCAGCCCAGCCAACACAGGATGGGTCAACATGGAAAAAAAACAGATGCAGAGCCTGGATCCCTACCTCACACCATGCAGAAAAGCAGTTCCAGGTTCACTGCAGCACGAGACAGGAAAGGTAAAGGAACAACAGTTAGTATGGCAGAACACTCACTCTGAGCTCCACAAGAGCCTGGACACAGGAAAACGGTGACAGGCTAGATCACAGGACAGGCAGGTGCTTCTGGTTGGGAAGCACCGAGCATCAGTTAAAAGTGATGGAAAACGTGTGAACCGACACGAGTGATGGTCACATGCTGTGATGAATGGGTCTATGTCCAAGGATCGTAGGTGCGACAACGGTTGTGTAAGTACATGTTGTTACGGATACTTTAATCAGCATTAAAATAATTGAAACTGCATCCAAGAAAACAGCATTAAGTATGCTGGAGGGAACCTACAGATAAAAAAACAACTGTCTGCAATTTAAAAGGCTTGTGTCTAAAATTGGTAGCTAATTACCAACCTAGAGACATAATCACCAAGTTAAGATATAAAAATGCTGACAATACAACATAAAATGGGCCCACAGCTAGAAAGGCACAGGACACAAGAGTTTCCGCGTGGCCTGGCTACAGTCCTGACCTCACGCCCACCTCCAACCCTCAGACTACAGCTGAGAGCCCATGGGGCAGGAGCTGGCCCAGCCTGGGGCACTGGGAGCAACGACCCAGTGAGGGGAAGAGGGAAGAGGGCCAGCGACAACAGGGACAACTTCCAGGAGCTGTCCCTCTGCTCCCCTCTCTCCAAGCTGGACGGCGAGGCCAGATGACATGGTGACCCACCGCCCATCCAGGGAAGTTGAGCAGACTCACCACTGCCCCGGCTCAGAGAGCGAGGATGGGAAACAACAGCTGACCAGCCACTGTCCCGTCAGCTCCAACCACAACCCTCGTGCGTCAGAACAGGACTCTGCTCTGTGCGCTCTCAGGGGTGACGTCTTGCGAGCAGGCCACCAGGCCCTTCTTCTGAGGCTCGTCTGTGGGGGCCCTGACCTCTCGCCTCTCTGCTTGCATGTGAGCACGTTAACTGTCTGCACCACCCAAGGACACCAAGTACAGCTGACCCCCAAGGATTTTACTTGTTTTTCTGACAGTAGCCCAAGCAGTGTAGCCCGATGGTCTGTGTACTGTATGGTTCTAGCCATTAACACGGGGTGGTCCCACTGGTCTGGACACAGCCACACACACTTCTTGACATATTGTCGCTGGCAAGCTGGAATCAGGTAGATCCTGAGACCACATGGCCCGCGAATCCAGAAACATTTATCTCTCCAGAAGAGGATGGCTAACCCCCTCTGAAGGCTCACGACTAGCATCTTACCATCCTCTGTGACACACACCGTGTCTGCTGTGCCATTGCAGGGGTGAAGGGCAACGTGGCCTTCAGGACACCTGAGTGGACAGGAAAAAGGAAGCCCCGAGTATGACTTCCCACAGGCCCGGCCCCAAGCATCCTCCTCACCAACCAACCACAGGCCAGGGCTTTCGGGCAGCCTCCTGCAGCTCCCCGGATCCCTGTTCCTGGGACAATCAGTACCGGACATTTCCTGGACTACCTGATCCAACTTGGTCCAATGACAACAAAGTTTGGAAGCCTCCTGTGTATTTGGGAGGAGAGTCTGTCTTGGGAGTGGCGTTTGGGTGTGGGAACTGGGCTTGCTGCAGCTTTAGCTCAGCAAGAGGGCAGCCAGCTCAAGGAGACAGCCCCAGATATGAGAGTCACTGAGAAATAAAGCTGGAGCCCTCATCAAACTGGATCTGAAGGCAGCCTTTACTTAGAACTTCCAGGTACATCAGCCAACAGCAGACGCTGTTTGTTTCTGAACAAATATAATGGGCTTCCCACACACGAAGTATTTTCCAACTGGCTGGACTGCGGGTCCCCAGAGAAACCTTGGAAGACCCCCCCATGGGGTACTAACTTGTAACAGACACAGTGCTCATGGCAGGGGCTGCATACAGGAAACAGGGCTGGTGTGCTGGGGTGTGTACTGAGAGCGGTCAGGACAAAAACGGTAGAGTGGCCATGCTGGGTTAATACTGTCCCCCCAAATCATGCCCACTCAGGACTTTATAACAGTGTCTGGAAGCAGGGTCTCTGCAGGCACAGTTAACTGAGACCAGGTCGCAAAGAGCGGGCCCTGATGCAGCAACCAGTGTCACGTAAGAGGAGAGAAAGGTGGACACAGGCAGAGACACAGAGAGAAGGCCATGTGATGGCGGAGACACGGTCACCACCAGGGAACACTGGGGACGGCCCACAGCCACCAGGAGCTGGGAGAGGTGGGGACGCACCCTCCCCTAGAGTCTTCAGAGGGACACAGCCCTGCCTACAATGTGATCTGGACCCGTGGCCTCCAGGACTCAGAGGGGACACATTCTGAGTGTCCTGAAACCACGCGGATTGTGACGCTTGGTCTCAGCAGGCCCAGGAGCTAACACAGTGACAGTGGTCCCTCTGCTCCCGTCCCAGAGCACGGTCCTGGCCGTCTGCTCTGCTGAGAACTCTTCCCACAGAACTTTCTGTGGCTCCCTCCTGTGCTCCCTGCCCCAGGCCCCCCGAGTCTACCCCTGACCTGGGCCCCCACGGCACCCTTCCCTCCGCCATCACCGACGCTCAGTCCCACACTGGATGTGCGCCGGGTTGGTGGCCGCTCTCCCCTGTTGTGGGGTCTGGAGGCTGCAGTACCCTGAAGACCCCTGTGGGGAGCAGGGACACTGGGTGCAAGACTGAACAAGTGAGTGAGGGAATGAGGGAGCAGGGCCCCCAGGCTGAAAAATCCCCCTGTGCTTTTTGAGGGGGACATGGAAGTCAGGGTGCTAAGTCATCCAAAGTCATGCCAGCAGCATGTGGGGGAGTAGGGGCCCCAACCAGGCCTGTGTGCACTGACACCTGGGCCCCAGCCCCTCCCCTGGCCACCCAGGCTGGCACCTGTGGCCCCGTTGGCGCATCTCGCAGCCCTCCGAGTCGCAGTAGAATCCCGCTTGGCACTGGCACTGTCGGTTGCTGGTCTGGGTGCACTCGGCTACCTCCTCCTGGTCTGTGTGGAGGGAAGGAAGAGGCTCAGTTCCCCGGGATCGGGCCCTGCCCAGGCACACAGTAGGCAGCGAGGTGGCAGTCACATTCATTCTGTCACTACACACAATGTCATCCCAGCCCTTGTCCCTCTTCAAACACAGGAACAAGAGGAGACAACAATCAGGCACATTCTGTAAATATGGGGTGTCCAGGAAGAAGCCAGTGGGGGCCCCTGAAATTCTGAATGTCCACAGAGAGCCTGGAAGGGGTCCCCAGAGAGGCCAGAGCAGCCTCCTACAATCTGGGTGTTTAGACGCCAGTGAGGGTCTGGGCAACCTGGGGTGTCCAGTATGAGATCCATGACAGCCCCTCCAATCTGGGGTATCCACAGCAGCTGGCGGCTGTCCCTGTTACCTGGGCTGGGGGAGCTGTATCACCTTCTCAGAAACATCCCCAAATTACTCCATTCATCTTATTCACTCTCCCAGCCACCCCCCAAAAGGCCACCAATACATGCTCCCTGTAACACCAGATGGAGGTGAGCGGGAAGAAGAGCCCTGCAGTCTTAGCATCCCCAAAGCCACGGGGAGCACAGGTTCCACAAGGCCCTCTCATTGTGTCTGTTTGCACGCCCACAAGCAGACACGGGCAGAATCACACCACGTGACTGGCGAGCATTTGAGACGCTGGCTATTCCCACAACCCCGGCGTGAGTAGCTTCGTGCAGCCCCTGCCAGGTCTCCTCTTCCCTCAGACTCACAGAAGGATGTGAGAGCTATACAGAAGGATAAAATGGGGCACCCACAACAGGGCCTTCAGCTTAATGCCAAGAGCATCGTCCCCTGTGTACCTGCAGCCTGGAACCATCAGAGCCCTCTCCCCATACTCCGTGTGTCTTCTCCAGAGCCTTTGTGGATTCTCCTGTCATCTGGCCTTACACAAGACAGGTTTCATCCACAGGCTTTGAACACGACTTATCTTCACCCCCCTTGGGTGGTTTTCCTGGCTCAGTGTCACCTGTGGGGTTGGGTATGCACGGTGACAGCATGCAGGGTTCTTACTGGTTTGGGTGTTTATTGACTCACCTGTAGCGCACCCCCGCACATGGTGAAGCAGGGGAGACCGCGCACCAGAGACCAGCCAGCATGCCCAGGCCGCCGGCCCCGGCATAAACCCACTCATGTCTGCACAGAGCTGCAGTCCATGACCACCGCCCTGTGGGTCCCCAGGGTGTGACCTTCCACAATTGTTTAAAACCCACTACTCTTTCGCTGGACATTGGGGTTGTTTCTGCTGTTATGCCGCTACAAATGACTGCACACTGACAGCGCAAAGAGCAGGGAAGTGATGGTCTTTGAAACAAAGAGTCTAGAAAGTCAGGTGACGTTGTCTATGCTAACCTTGGATGCGGCAGACCGTGCACAGCTAAAGGAAAGGAAGAAATGATGAAGTCAAAAAGCTGAACCGAAGACTCCGAAGGGTGGTTCAAAGTAACAAAGTATTGTAATGACACACGCACAGTCCTGGAGACAGAAGACCGAAAGGGAAGAAGACACTCAGTGTGTCTAAAGCTGAAGGAACGGAAGACACGGTTCTAGCCTAAAGCTGCAATAGTGACGGGCTCTACGGTAAACATGCCAGTGATGTCGGAAGCATCAAAAACCATGGAAGGAGTAGAGTCACTGCACCGTACCAAAGAGCTGAGTGGCTTTCAGTCTTTTCAGGAACTCACGGTACTGGAGGAAGAAGTCCAAGATGAAAACACTGGTAAAGATGAGGCTCCCGGAATTAGCAGAACAGCAACTGAGACGAGTCAGGAAGCGGGCGCAGTGCCGGGGGTGCTCATTTGTCTAGGCCGAGACACCTGGAGGACAGCCACCCGGCCAAGCGTCTGCAAGAGGCCCACGTTTATGTCTGCTCCAAGGAACAGTGATCTGACTGAATACAGAAGTGACAGAACGGTATCATTAACAACACACACAATTTTGCTGAAGATCACTCAAAAGCGGCTGTAAAATCTATCAATGCAGAACTGCCAACAGTGCATCAATGCAGAACTGCCCCCCAAATTAAGCTGGATTCCAAAGAGGATGCTGAACCAGGGATAATCACTGGTGGTGTCTGATGGATCCTGGCCGAAAGTAACAAGTATCAGAAAGTCATCTGACTGTATTTTATTGACTATGCAAAGGCATATGACTTTGTGGATTGTAACAAGTTGTGGGCACCATAGTGAAGGGGAGGAACTTGGACTGAGGACCCTGTACACAGACCAAGTGGCCACCGTTTCAGCTGTTCACTACCTTGGGCAGCTTTACTAGGATACTGTGTGGTCCCAAATCAGGAAAAAGATGTGTCAGGGTTGTAGCCTTTCAGCACACCGATTCAATCCATGTGCCTAACAAATAATCCAAGAAGCCAGACTGTGTGACTGGAGACAGACTCCTTAACAACCTGTGTGATGCAGACCCCACAGTCTTGCCTGCTTTAAGTGAAGAAGTCTTCAAACACTCCCTAATGGAGACCAGAGATCCTCCACATCAGGAAAACGAAACTCCTGACAACCAGACCAGTGAGCCCCATCGCGATAAATGGAGAGAGGACAGAGGCTGTCAAGAATTTCGTTTCAGCTGGATCTAGAACCAACCCACGGAAGTGGCAATGTAAAAGTCACAGACACCGCACCGGGCAAGTCTGCTCCAAAAGACCTCTTTGGAGTTCTGAACGGCAAAAGCAGAGGCAGGCAACGGAGCCGAAATTCTCCTCAGAAGCAAAGACGGCCAGACGACGTCTCACATGCTGTTGTTGCCAGCAGGTCAGTTCTGACTCACAGCAGCCCTCTGCACAACAGAACGAAACACTGCCCTGTCCTGCAAAACATCCACAGTCGTTTTTATCTTCAACTCATTGTTGCAGCCACTGGGTAAATCCATCTCCAGGGTCTTTCTCTTTGTTGCTGACCCTCCACTCTACCAAGCATGATGTCCTCCTCCAGCGACCGATCCCACCTGACGACATGTCCAACGTACGTGATGCAGTCTTGCCAAGTGCCAAGGAGCACTCTGGCGTATTTCTTCCGGAACAGATCAGTCTGTTCTTTCAGTGGTCTATGCTACCACAGTCAGCTTTTTTTCTCTAACACCACAATTTAAAGGCATCAATATTCTTCTGTCTTCTTTGTTCTTTGTCCAGCTGTCACATGCCTATAATGAGACTGAAAATACAAGCTTGGGACAGGAGCACCTTCAGGATGTCTTCAAGGTGACATATTTGTTAACACTTCAGAGGTCATTTGGGGCCATTTTCCCAGTGCAATGCCTTGACGGCTGCTTCCACGTGGCTCAGTAGTCCAGTTGTGAGGATTTCGGTTTTCTTGATATTGAGATACAATCCATACTGAAGGCGGTGGTCCTGGATCTTCATTTATGTTTCAAATTCTCTTCATTTCCAGCAGGCAGGGTTGTGTCGTCTGCATAACTCAGGTTGTTAGTAAGTCTTCCTCCAATCCTCATGCCTCATTCTTCATACAGTGCAGCTTCTCAGATTCTTTGCTTGGGATACAGAGTGAAGAGGCATGGTGAAAGAATATAACCCTGAGGCACACCTTCGTGACTTTAAACCATGCAGTGTCCCCTTGCTCCGTTCGCACGGCTGCCTCTTGATCCATGCACAGACTCCTCACGAGCACAATTCAGTGTTCTGGAACTACCGTTCTCCACAATGTTATCTGTGATTTGTTATGATCCAAACACAATCAAATGCCTTTGCATGGTCAGTGTAACACAGGTAAACATCCGTCTGGCATTCTTTGCTTTTAGCCAAGATCCATCTGATGTCAGCAGTGATACCCCTGGATCCAAGTCCTCAGCTGAACCCACCTTGAATTTCTGGCATTTCCCTGTCAATACACTGTTGCAGTCACTTTTGAATGATCTTTAACAAGACTGTACTTGCGTGTGATAGTCATGATACTGTTCGGTAATTTCCGTATTCGGCTGGATCACCTGTCTTTGGAATGGGCATAAATATGGATCGCTTCTAGTCGGCTGGCCAAGTAGCTGTTCTCCAAACTTCTTGTTGTAGACAAGGGGGCACTTTCAGCGCTGCATCTGTTTGCTGAAATATCTCCATTGATACTCCATCAATTCCTGGATCCTTGTTTGTCACCAACGCCTTCAATGCAGCTTTAACTTCTTCCTTCAGTATCGTCAGCTCCTGATCACATGCTACCTCTTCAGATGGCTGAACATCGACCAGTTCTTTCTGGTATAACGACTGTATACTCTTTCCATCTTCTTTTGATGCTTCCTGAGTCGTTTAAGACTTTCCTGGTAGAATCCCTCCCTAATGCAACTTGAGGCTGGAATCTTTTCTTCAGTATGTCTCACATATTTGGGTTATTATACCAGGCAGTTTGGCCCCTGGAGAAAGACATCACAATTGGTAGAGCAGAGGGTCAGCGAGAAAGAGGGAGACCCTCCACAAGAAGGCCTGATACAGTTGCTGCGACAACCGGTGTGGGCAGGACAACGCCCCTGAGCAGGGCTCCGCACTGGGCAGTGGCTCGTTCTCCCCTCTGCAGGATCTCCACGGATTGGAACTGTCTCATTGCCACAGGCCAGAAGTGCCTTGTTTGCACCCAACAACGATAAAGACAGAAATTCTGAGACTTCACAGTCTGGTTTTTCAACCTTACACACATATCCTCATGAGAGATACAAAGTATCCCTAACTCTCCGTACCCAAAGTGCAGCCAAGCACGGAGGGATGGCTACTCCTGTGAGACAGTGGTTACACAAATCCATCGTAATCACTTCCTGGGCAGAAAGTCCACAGACTCGTCAAGGGGAGCAGGACGGAAAGTCAAAGGTAGTGTCATCCCCGTTCGGCCACACACTTACCCTCCCGCACTTGGTGCAAGGTAGGCAGGAGTCCTCGTGGTTGGAGTAGGCCAGGTAGGTTTCAGGGAGGCGCGGCTGGCATTCTGCAATGCCCTTGCTCTCACTGCAGTGTCTGCTGGCATGGTGACCTGCTCAGGATGGGAGGGCTGAGGTGAGCCGGGGCCCAGGCTGCCCCGTTCCGATGAGACCCAAATGCAGGTCCGAGGTCCTACTTCCAGTAGGTCTGGAGAAGGAGGGGGCCCTGAGGTATCACATCCAACCCTTGGCCTCCAAGTCCTTCAGAATATTCTGGACTACAGCCCCGACTAAAAACAAAAAACAAAACCACTGTCATCGAGTCAATTCTGACTCATAGCAACCGTTCAGGACACAGTAGAACTGCCTCATAGTTTCCTAAGAAGAGCTGCCGGATTGTTGCTGCTGACCTTTTGATTACGAGCTGAGCTCCACCAGTGCCCTGCTGCCCTCCCCCCCCAAAGGTAACAAACCTTGTTTAGCCATCCATCCATCCGACCCGACCCTCCAGGCTACGGAGTACCCTGGGGCAGACACACACCAGGTCCTGTGTCTTTATCTTAGGGGGACGATGGAGCCCTGGGAACAGAGCGTCTGGCCCAGGGTCCCAGAGCCCAACTCAGTGCCCAACTGCCAGCGGCTCTGCAGACACACAGTAGGATGAGCTGAGCTCACACACCCCCTGTGTACGGAACCCAAAGACGCCCTGTGCACAGGTCCTCAGAGCTGAGATGACTGCACACCAAACTAAGTCGGTCTGTGAACACACTGCATTTCAGGGGTTAGTACACTCACAAACAAATAAGAGAGCCAGATACACATTCCGTAGACCCAGACACAGGGACTGAATGCTGTGACCACTTTATCTCAGCAGAGCTGTTCTGAACAAAGTGGAGGAGCCCCGAGTGACCATTAGTGACTTTGGCACAGACCACGAGGTCACCACGGTGTGATCTCCGGGTTGGGTCTCAGCGCCGTTCCTGCGCCTGCCGTTGCCTCACACTTGTACAGAGACCAGCGAGACCAACGTGAGTCTCAGTGTGCAGTGCAGCTTGCTGCGGAGACCCGTCAGAGAAACCTTTCCCGACGTCTCTGACCTGATAATACCGTCCTCACAACCACGTTTTCATGCAGGTTGCAAAGCAGACTGTTAATACGCACTGCACACCCGGACACACACCTGACGGGTAACAAGTTCTTGTGCCTGCTTCCACCTCGTGTCCCCTGCCCTGTGCCCCCTCCCTCCGGTGTTGTGGCGATGAACATTCCTCAGGGTAGTTACTAGGGAAACAAAGATTGCTCTCAGCCAGTCTAAGTCTGCTGTCACAGCGCACAAGCTCTAAGTGCCTGTGCCACTTGCCAGGCTGTGACGCACTCAGCCCTGGGTAACCACTATGCTCTCTGCTGTCCTCATCCACTTAGGCACCGGGAGCAAGCCCACACTGACACTACAGCGCCTGAGCAAACAGCCCCCAGACAGAAACCTCAGGAGCTGTGAAGACACCAGATTCTGCCCCCATTGGCTGCCACTGCCCAGACCTTGCACACCACCTCGGGAGGACCAGTCACTTCCTCCCGAGCTTCCGCCCCTCTGAGTCAGAACCTGGGGCTCCCCACACCCCGTAAAACCTGGGATTGCTCTCTTCTGGCACCTCCTGGTCTCAGTCTCTAGACCAGCAACTTGTTGCAAAGGTCTCGTGAAGCTGAATGGTAAGATAATAGAACTTAGGGGGTTTGCAGGGTGGTGCTTAAGTCCGAGGTTCCCTGAGCCGGGAATTGCTTTCATTGTGCACTGTATGTCAACTACACCTCAAAAGAACTGCTGATAAACTTTTCCAAAAAGGAGCATTTCAGGGAATTTGCCTTTCTTATAGAAAATGAGCCAACTAAAGAGAAAGCAAAGCAAGATGCAATGCGACCTAAAAATCAAGTTCTGTACCACGGCCCTTCCCAGACCACCCCAGGCCCGCAGTGCCCGGTGGCTCCCAGTGAGCCTCCACACCTGCCTGCCCTCCAGGCTCCTGGCTTGGCCAGCTGCGCTCCCACCCCTGCCCCTGGCCCTCTCCGGACCTGCCCTCCTGCACGCTCCAGTCCTGCCCTCTGCATCCCGGGAGCTGGCCCCTACATTCCACCCCTGCCCGCTGCTGCTTTGCACCTGCCTGCCTCCATCCTCTGGAGCCCCAAGAGCAGGGACCACTCTCTGCTCCACCCTTTCTCCTCCGGCTCTGTCGCAGAGCTGCCTCCTCGCACAGTGCACCCCTGCTCCGAGAGTTCCTCTCATGCCTCCTGGTGAGTTCCAGGCCAGGGTGGCTCTCAGGGCCAACGAGGGACCCGGCCCAGGCAGCTCCGCCCACTGACCACAGGGGAGGTTAACCTCTTTAACGTTAAAGAGTTAAAGACATCCAGATCTGTTTAATTCCTTATCTGAAAGGGAGTGGTTTTCCGTACTCTTTGTTTTCTCATGGTTTTCTGTGATTTATTTCTTTGATCTGGATGTACTCTTAGGTCACTTCTAGGTTAAAGAACTCAAGATGTTAATATTATGTCCCCTAGTACAAAAGGTTAGGTAGAGTTGTGATAAGTAGCTTATGGTGGCTCGAGATGGCTGTGGTCATGTTAGGAGTGTTTGTATAATTCCCACATCTCCCCTCTTTTCAAGGAGATGCTCCGTGCTCATCCTGCTTCATTAACATGTATTGTTGTTGTTAGGTGCCCTCAAGTTGATTCCGACTCATAGGGACCCTAGAGGTCAGAATAGAAATGTGCCATAATTTCCAGCGTGTGCCTGGCAGATTTGAACTGCAGACCTCTCGGTTAGCCGCCATAGCACTTCACCACTAAGCCACCAGAGTTTTTCACTAACATATCAAGGTTAGGGTTTATAACACATTCAATGGAGGACAATTATGTTAATTGCATAGAATTACCAAATGGAGGACAACCCTACACTCCCAGGAGTTGTGGACTAGCCAAGTTGACATATCTATCACAGATTCCGTATACCTTATTTGCATGGTCCTACTCAGTCACTGTGTGTGAGTCACAAAGACCATGTTTAGAAGGGGCATATTAACTGAGTCCTTATACCACAGGCCACCCCCTGCATCTTGTAGCCACTGTCCTTTGCATACCTGAAGGATTAACTTCCCCTCCCGATCCTTTTAGTAGGCCTGACACAGTCATCCACCAATTAGTCCTTCAGTAGAGCTATTGAGTCCTAAGGGTAGGGTTGCTCAGGTATCAGCTGCTCAGGTCTGCTGCAGGTGCCCATCTGTGTGGTCAGGTTATCTAGCTGCTTATCTGGTCTGCACCCTTCCTGGCTTCTGGTAGACTGTAGCTAGAGATTCTTCACTTGCACTGAGTCTTTTTCAAGGTAGTGTTCTATTATTTGATTTCCATTTATTCATTCCTTTTCCTTCAGCTATTTCTCCTTCCTTCCACTTATCATGGACTACAACTTTTCCACCGTAGGAAGGGACATCAGGTTCAGCTGCTATGGTAGTCCAGATTGCTCGTAGCAGGACCAGTCTTCACACGCTTTATTTTCAGTCCTCTGTAATTCATGCTGAGGGTTACATAGATTCAACCATATCTCAGCCTGTAGATAGTGCGGCAGTATTCACTGTCAACGCCCATTCTGCCATGTGGGGTAAGGTACAGTTCACCGCATTGAGCCCTTGGGAATTCTGGCTTACATGTTTAGTGACAGTGTCTTGTTGAGTGATCAAGTGATCACCCCTGATGTACATGTTTAGTTATGGTGTTTTTTGAGTGATCACCCCTGGTGTACATGTTCACTTAGGGTCTCTTGTTGAGTGATTGGTGCTGTTGTACATGTTTGGTTATAGTCTCCTGTTCAGTCATCACCCTTTTTCCTGTGTCCATAGCTACAGCTCTGGTCGTGACACTGCACCATCCAGCAGGAAAAAAGCAATTCTTGGTGATGTGAGGAAGAACTGTGCAGTGGTACCAGTGTCCTCCACAGCCCCCTTCTATCCCCCAGAGAACCATAGGAATCTGTTCAGGTGCTCTTCCCTTTGTCCCTGTCACATCGAGTGAGAGCACACTCACGAAGGTGTGTGAGACAGCCCTTTATCTCCACCATTCCATAGAAAGAATGTTCAAACTGCGCATTCCAGGGGTCTACGAAAGCATTCCTCTGAGGATGGTATGACATGTGGTATGGCCTTTTAGTGGGCAGCCTTTGGGCTATAAAGTGTGTTCCTTGGTTTGATGAAATACGATTCAGTGGACCCAATTGGTACAGTATCTTTGTTCTGATCCATTAGTGGTGTTTTTGACATCTGCATCTGTCACGGGACATGAAAGCCCAGAGTAAGTCTCTCTTCCTGTCGGGACCCATCTGTAGCCAACCAGTGCCACCGACATCAGTGGTACGATGTTATGAACTTGCCCGCTGTGTGTATAGCCTTCTCTGCAGGGAAGCTGTCCATCTGTTGCCATCTGCAACCTCTGTCTTTCCGCTGGCAGACAGGGGAGTCCTTATGGGTATTTTGTGCCGGGGGATACAAGAGGGATGCGTCTCCCTTCAGGCCTTCTCTGCATTGCTGTAGCATCTCTGTGTCTGCTCAGGACACCATTGGCCACGTCACGTGAGCAGACAGCAGATGCACTTGCTGATTACAGTCCCCTTCTGATCCAGGGGAGAGTATTGCCATGCTTGGACATTTTATCATGACACAGTGATGACATTAAATAATTTTTAAGTAACTTCTGATGGCTGAAATGTCTTATACAGGACCCCACTGTGACTGGTGCTGTCTAATGAATAATAAACAAATCAGAAAGGCTACTTCCAAACTTTTTATCATACTGCACTGAAAATTTCTACATCATGATGATAGGGATTTTTTAATACTAGCTATTGTACCCTTCAGAGTTGCAATGGACTCAACAGCAAAGAATGCTTCTTTCTTGTTTCTTTTTATGGCCCACTTGCTATAAAACGAAATACTTCCTATGGCCCTTTGTAGCCAAAGTCTTTGTGAGTCACACGCAACGACTGAGACCGTACAAACAAGGTGCGTGGAAGCAGTGATGGTCGGGTGATGTGTCAGCTCTGCCAGTCTGTGATCCCTGCTACTGTGTGCTCGTCTCTAATGAAATGGAAGTTTGTACAGTAATGAGCCGTCGGGAGAATGCAGGGAAGCGCCCCCCACATCCGTGAGGAGGTGGCCTCTTTTCCCACAGGTGCGATCCTGGAACCATCTGAGAAACAGCCAGAGCCCGTTGCTGCATGGACAGTGCCCTGTGAACACCCCTCTGCTGCCCCCCAGAAGGCTGCTTGGGTCATGGATGGTAGTTCCAGGGGGCATGGACAACAGGTGACTTGGAAAGCGGTTGCAGACAGAGATCTGATGGAAGAAGGTAAGCAGAGGTCATCTCAGGAAGCTGAGTGACATGCTGTTTTCACACTGTGAAAGAAGAAATGTGCAAGGATGACAGTCCATAAGCTTGGATTTTTAAGGATCTGTGGCCAGTGACCAACAGCCTGGCTAGATGGTCAGGCAAATAGGCCGTGGAAAGCTGGGCTAGGAAAGCGATACCTGTATGGGGCACAGAGCTGGGGAAAGCACTCTAGGAATTCAGAAGAAGTATTAGAACACAACATGTAGGTGACCGGCAGAAGGGTCAAACTTACATTTCATTAGAGACGAGCACACAGTAGCGGGGATCACAGACTGGCAGAGCTGACACATCACCCGACCATCACTGCTTCCACGCACCTTGTTTGTACGGTCTCAGTCGTTGCGTGTGACTCACAAAGACTTTGGCTACAAAGGGCCATAGGAAGTATTTTGTTTTATAGCAAGTGGGCCATAAAAAGAAACAAGAAAGAAGCATTCTTTGCTGTTGAGTCCATTGCAACTCTGAAGGGTACAATAGCTAGTATTAAAAAATCCCTATCATCATGATGTAGAAATTTTCAGTGCAGTATGATAAAAAGTTTGGAAGTAGCCTTTCTGATTTGTTTATTATTCATTAGACAGCACCAGTCACAGTGGGGTCCTGTATAAGACATTTCAGCCATCAGAAGTTACTTAAAAATTATTTAATGTCATCACTGTGTCATGATAAAATGTCCAAGCATGGCAATACTCTCATCTGAAAATGAGATAAGCTAAGAAGTCTGTTTATAGACAGAGCTTCCAACCGGTTCTTCCTGGTTCAGTCCTGACTGAGGAAGCCACACTGGAACAGACCTGAATGTTTAGAGTTTCAGTCACCAGTCTAAAAGCCTTTTCGTAAAATACTGTTGATAAGTCAGCTTCCTAGAAGACCCTGAGTAGTGCCAATGGCTGAGTCCTTGACCACGAGCTGTAGGTTCAAATCCACCCACATGTTCCTTGGAAGACAGGCTTGGAGACGTGCTTCTGGGAGGTCGCAGCCTTGAAAACAGTATGGAGCAGCTCTGCTCTGCATAAATGGAGCTGCTGGGAGCAGAAGTGAGTCACTGTATCCAAAATAAATTAGATGACATTGAACTATTTCCAGAGGTACCGTACAAGCAGGAACCAGTGGCACTGAAAGAAGTCGTCCAAGCTGCACTGAAGGCGCTGGCCCAAAGCAAGACTGCAGGAACTCATAAGCTACCAACTGAGATGTTCCGACAAATGGACGGAGTGCTGGAGGTGCTCACTCGTTAATGCCAAGAAATTTGGAAGACAGCTACCCCGCCAACTAAATGGAAGAGACTCGTAGTTCTGTATATTTCCAAAAAAGATTATTTTACCCAACGTGAAAATCATCTACAAATATTAATATCACACATAAGTCAAATTTGGGCAAAGATCCTTCCAAAGCAGCTGCAGTATAGACAGGGAAGTGCCAGAAATTCGAGCCAAATTCCAAAGAGGACGCAGAACCAGATATATCCTGGCTGATGTCGGATGGACCCTAGCTGAAAGCCGAGAATACCAGAAAGATCTTTATAGTGTTTTAAAGGCATTTGACTATGTAGAGCATAAAAAAACTATGGCTGACACTTAATTGTGCTCATGAGGAAGCTGTACATAGATCAGGAGGCTGTTATTTGAATAAAACAAGGGGATACCAAGTTGTTTGAAGCCAATAAAGCTGTGAGCCAGGGGTGTATCCTTTCACCATACCTGTTCACTCTGTATGCTGACCAAATCATCTGAGAAGCTGGACTCTGTGAAGAAGAATGGGGCGTCAGGACTGGAGGAAGAGCCGTTAACAACCTGTATTATGCAGATGAGTGAACTTTGTCTGCTGAAAGTGAAGAGGATTTGAAAGTCTTATTGATGGACATCTGAGACTGTAGGCTTCAATATGGATTACACCTCCTCTGTATCAAGGAAACCCAAATCTTCACAACTGGACCTATAAACAGCATCATGATCAATGGAGAAAAGACGAGGTTGTCAATGAATTCAGTGTACTTGGATCCACCATCGATGCCCATGGAAGCAGCCGTTGAAAAATCAAAGTTGCACAGCATTGGGTCCATCAGCTGCCCAAGGTGTTGAAAACCAAAACTATCGCCTTGAAGGCTAAGGTGGCAGACCTAAGTGGTGGTATTTTCAGTCATCTCCTATTCATGTGAAAGCTGGATGAGGAATAAGGAAGACCAGAGGAGAATGGACACCTTTGAATTGTGGTGTTGGAGAACCTTGAACACCATGAACTGTGACAAGAGTGAACAAATCTGTCTTTGAAGAATTACAACCAGAGTGCTCTTTGGAAGTAAAGGTGGCGTGAGACTGCATCTCACACACTTTGGTCGTGTTTTCCGAAGGACTGTGTCTCTGGACAAGGACATCATGGTTGGTACAGAGTCCGTGTCAAAGAGGAAGACCCCCTATGAGACGGACTGGCACAGTGGCTGCAACGAGTTCTGCTTCACGATTGTGAAGATGGTGCGGGACTGGGCCGTGTTTTGCTCTGTTTCACACAGGGTCACTGTGAGTGAGAAGTGACTTGATGGCACCTAAGAACAACAACATGCCTAGAAATGTACTTAAAGGCCTCTAATGACAACAAAGCCGGGGAAGTTCCAGTATAATAAATGATGGCTTTAGAACAAAATGGAAACCCTGGGTGGCCTAGTGGTTAAGTGTTACGTCTGCTCACCCAAAGGTCAGCCATTCCCATCTGCCAGGCACTCCCAGCTGACTCAACTAGAAGGTGGCCCTGTTTCATACACTCATTTTGTGACTGTGTATGCTCTTCCCCTCTCTGAATCCACGGAGATTCTCCCTGGTTAACAATACTGAACCCAGAAAAAATACTACAGCATACAGTGATTTCAGCTCAGCCAAGGCATCAACCCATGGCGGTGCTTGTCAAACAAAACAGAAACCTACAATCCATGAAAGAAAAACAAAACTTGAAAGCCTAAACCAATTGCTGCTGAGTGGATTCTGACTCGTGGTGACCCCCCTTTGTCACAGAGGACGCCTGTGGTCTACAGAGCCTTCTTGGGTGTCATCTTCACAGAAGCTTCAGCACTGCTCTGGGACAGGTTCAAACCACTGACCTCTGGGCTAGTCGGGGAGTGTCCACCATTTGCATAGGTCTTGTTCAAGTACTTTAGAAAGCGGAGAGCACAATCAGCGGAAACAGTGTAGGAACAGAGTGGTTCTGTTGCTGTGGGATAAAAGCATCTGGGAGAAGCTGGCCGAGACTCCTCTTCCGCAGTCTGGTCTGTGAAGAGGGAGTGCTGTCCTCGTTGCTGACTCAGCGCCGGTGTGGTCCATCCCTGGGGAGGTGGGTGCTGCGGGACCCGTGGGAACGGAACCCAGGTTTCCCCAGGCCCGGCGCCAGGCATTTCCCACGCTTGGGGGCCAGGTGGGCAGAACCGTCCGTTCGCACGCCCTCTTGTGGCCGGCTGCCGAATCGCTGACAGTCAGTATCTGGATTTCGCCAGCCGCGGATTTCCCACACTCGGGGCCCGGAGGGCAGAAAGGCACGCCCTCTCGTGGCCGGACGCGGAATCGCTGACGTTCGGGGTCGGGATTGTCCGCCCCGGATTTGGGAGCAGAAGCGGCGCGCATCCGCCGTACCTCGTTGGGAATGGTGGAGACAGAAAGGGAGGCCCGAGCTGAATCTTCAGCAGTCCACTGAGGGTTAGAAACATCGGGAGGGAGGAAACGGGGGTGTTCAAGAGCGCTCGGCATCTTGGCACTGACGGGCAGGGAGAACATTCCGACTTGTATTTTCCTTCTCTTCCTATGTCCGATTTCAGTCCGGAACGCTAGTGCAGCGGCCTGTGCCAGAGACGTCGACTTGGACAGAGGAGGACGGCAGCAGTGGGAAGGGTGACTGACCCTCTACCATGTAGGGCATGGATATTGGTGTTCAGATGCCCCATCCTCCGCCTTTTGACCGTGTCTCATCTACAACTGCGCTCATTGTTCTTGTGATTTGAGCATTGATCCATAAAGCTATCGGGGAAGATGGACACATCCAGTTTCAAGAGGAGAGACAGAAACAGGCACGGTCTGGCAGAGCTTTATGTGGACCCCAGGGGGAAGTGGGAAGCCCTTGAGTGGTGCCCACAGTGGAGTGCTCAGCTACCCACTAGAAGATGGGTCTGCCTCCACCCAGAGGTGACTTGGAAGAAAGATGTGGTGCCCTGTTTCCGAGAAATCATTCCCTGAAAATGCTGTGGAGCACAGTCCTGCTCTGACACCCATGGGGTCCCCGTGAGATGGAGCAGACTCCACGGCCCCTGGTTTAGAGGGCAGCGAGCCCCTGGGAGGGAATATCTGCCCTGAGAACAGCAGTCCCTGTACTTGTGTGGGAAGGTTGGTAGCCAGGAGGGAATGTCTCATGGGTTCAGAGCAGAGCATCTCCTTGGATCCCCTTACTGGGAATGTGCTGTCCGATGTGTACGTAGCAAGGGTGTTGAGGCCGGAAGGTGCTCCCGTCATTTCAGACGTGACTTCACTGTCTCTGTTTCCAGTGAGTGGAGCCAGCCAGGAGGCAGGGTGCAGAAAGGGAAGGTGCCGTTTTTGAAGCTGGACCCAGCAAAGTGTAGACCCTCTGAGAGCAGGAGGGTGGAGGATGCCCAGAGGGTTCGTGTTAGGGCTCAGGTCAGTGTCAGGGTCAGGTCCTATCCGGATGAGGGCCTGTTCCAGGTTGAAGTTTCACAATGAACATCAGGGTTGTAGGGCCAGGGTCACGCCGGTCTTCCAGTTCTGCTGCTGCCCTTTCTCAGCTACACTTCTTGTCTTCTCGTGCCATCTCCCAAGTGATGGCTTTCTCTGTCTTCAGGACTTTGGAGCTGCTCCACTCAGGGATGCTGGGTCTCAAGGATGTGCTCCATTCCGGGCTGTTGTGGATGGTCGTGGGGTCTCCCTCTCCCCTCTGGGATTGGCTCCTTTTAAGCCTAGTGGGATGGCAGAACTTACTATTCCTCTGATGAGGTGCGTGGTCACCCCCCCAGGGTTCCATGCACCTCATTTGCATTCTCCGAGGCTGTCCAGTGTCCTTGGTGGGACAGAAGCACCTTCTTTGCGTAATATCATGCAGTCGTTTGGTGTCTCTAAGAAGACCGTGACCAGAAGGCCATCTACTAGTCAGTAACTTCCCCAAACCTGTGGTAGAAAGTACTCTATTTAAACTAATTATTTTTTAAATATATCCTAAAAAGTTCGCTACTACGCTAGTATGAAAACTTCTTTTGAAAGGTTCCCGAGGGGGGGGTGGGGGCCCTCCTCGAGTCACAGGCGACGATGTAAACCCCAATCAGTCACGAAGTCCGCAGCTTGATGCAAACAGCAAGAGGCTTTATTGAAAGAACCAGCGCGCTGGGGCCCAGCTTCTGAGAGCTGGCACCCCGAGCAGCGGGCGAGGTTGGGTATTTAAGGGCTAAATTTGTAGGTGGGACCTTCGCTCAGTAGCCTGTAACATCGGTGGGACTTTGGCTCAGTAGCCTGTAGCATCTTTCAGAACTCAGGACGTTGGGGGGAAGGGTTGTTCTCTGAAACAAAGACTAGTTCGGGCTTGTTAGAATTTTCCATTACACTTTCTTCCCCATTTTTCATCGTGTTGCTATGGGCCCAGTCATGAGAGGTTTTTTTTTCCTCCCACATATGTGCCCATTACCAACTCATGCTCCTAATTTAAAGTCTAATCTAGCAACCTGGGAGCTGTCTTCTCTTCCCTCCTAGAACGTCTGTAGCTCCTTTGTCTGGTGGGAAACCCGAGGTTTCAGCTGTATCTGTGCGTTGAATCACTGGTCTCATTGTAATAATCCAAACCCCCAAAACCTAATCTGTTGCCTTGAGTAGGTTCCAACTCCTAGCAACCCTATAGGACACAGCAGAGCCACTCCACAGGGTTTCCACGGCTGTCATCTTTAGAGAAGTCCATGGCCCCATCTTTGTACCGTGGACAGTGCACTCGACTCACTGACATTTTGGTCAGCAGCTATGCCCTTAACCACTGCAGCACTAGGTCTCTTCCGTTACCTAACACGCAGAAAGAGAATTCCAGAATTGCTAAACCCATGCCTATGTATGGTTAAAAATTCTGTGCAGCTGTTTTCATCTGTAGCTTGAAAATTGTATGTTCCAGGTTTTGTATTTTCCTTTGCTTTGGCTGAGTTTTTGTTCCTTCTGTAGTGTGATGGTGAGATTCATTGCAAACACCATGAAGTCCGTGTGTTTATTTTTGCATTGTTTGTTAACGCAGCACTGTAGGACACTTCATTGTATTGTGATTCCTGTTGTTAATTACCTTGAAGACCTGAGCGGCCTGGCCCTTCACCTGGGCCTTCTCCTGACCCCTCCCACATCCTCACTGCCCACAGAAGCCCCCCTCCTCTCTCCCCACCTCCCTCTCCACACCTGGGCATCCTCACCTCCCTTCCTATGGTGACCCTTCTCTGGGCTCCTCCACCCCTCCTCCTCCATTTATATTCCCTCATTAGCCCCGTCACCTGGGCCAGGGGGTGGGACAGTGCACAGGTGACCCTGCCCGGGGCCCTGATGCTGACCCCACCCTCCTCCTTCTCATCTGACTTCCCACACCTGAGCTTTCTCCTGGCTCCTACCCCGTCTCCCCCCCTTCCTGCTCCGTCATTGGCCCCCTCACCTGTGCCAGAGGGTGGAGCAGCAACCAGGTGACCCGGCTCAGGGCCCTGACGCCTCCGGAGGCCACGAAGGTCCGAGTGTGGAGTGGAGTCGGGGTGTCTTGCCGTTCTACTTGCTGTGCTTTCTGAAAGGTCTGAGACCCGGGACCCCAGTGGGGACCCACTTCCCGGTGGGACGCGAGGGCACTGTGAAGTTGTTGGGCCGTTGGAGGGAGGTGCAGGGCTCCCGCTCCTGTGAGCCCGGGAGGTGGGATCCCTGGAGGGACACTTCTGCACCCTCTGTCCATTGCTGAAACCCCACCTGCTGGCCTCCGGGTCGCTGATGGTGCCCGCCGGGCCTCGGGGCGTTCCAGGTACCTGACCGGGCTGTAAAGGGCCTGGGGTGCCAGGTCCCCCTCCGTGACCCAAGGAAGCAGCAACACCCCCCTTGTGGGTGCAGAGATTCCCGAGGGCGGAGGGCAATGGTCTGGAGCCCATGGGGGACCTGACCCAAAGACCCTGCTCCCCCAGGAAATAGCATACTTGGTGGGCTCCAAGAGGGAGACCCTGGTTACCCAGTGACTTGGTGGGAATTCACCCTCACACCTGTGGGGGATAACGCAGCCACGGATTTCCCTACCTTTGGGAGTCTGAAGGGCTGTGGCCGAAAGGCCTCGTACAGTGTTGTGGGCCCACAGAGCTCGTGGGGGGCCAAGGCCTTCAACCTGTTCAGCAGATTTCTGGGCCAGGCTGGGGGAGGGGTGGTCTGAGGCCCCTCGGGGCCGTGCAGACTGTGGATTCCATGGAAGCCCCTGGGGAGGGGCACCCTACCCTAGTTAGCTGCGAGCCCACGAGGGTCCACCAGGGGTGAGGGTAGGGAGGGTCCAGGCCCTCCGATGGTGGAGGAGACCCCGAGTGAGGTGACTGGGTGGAAGCTGGGAAGGACCCCACAGAGGGCTGGGAGGGCTGGAAGCCCCGGGAGCCCAGGGAGCAGCCCGTGTTGGGCTCTATATGACCACTGATGGGGTGTCCACACTGCCCTGTTAACAAAGCAGCCGCTCTGTGGAAGGAAGGTGCGGCAGTCCCTTGCATAGACTGACCTTCTCGGAGACCTTACGGGACAGTAATCCGTCTTGTGGGGTTGCTGTCAGTCGTAGTTAAGTAGAGAAGGGCTTTATTTGGGGGGGGGGCTTTGTTCTGAAAGGAGTGTTTTTGGTGCTGTGTGCCAGGTCACACGGAACTTGTAAATCATTTAAAACTGATTCAAAATTGGTATGTGGGGGGGGTGGGGGGGTGGGGGTTAGGGGTTAGGGTTAGGGTTAGGGTTGGGGTTAGGGGTTAGGGGTTAGGGGTTAGGGGTTAGGGTTAGGGTTAGGGTTACGGTTAGGGCGTCGGGTGAGGACTAGGGTTACGGTTTTGGCGTCGAGTTACGGTTAGGGTTTCGGCGTTAGGGCTAGGGCGTCGGATTAGGACATCGGGTTAGGGTTAGGGTTAGGGTGTCGGATTAGGGTTAGGGTGTCGGGTTAGGGTGTCGGGTTAGGGTGTCGGGTTAGGGTTAGGGTGTCGGGTTAGGGTTAGTGTTAGGGTTAGGGTTAGGGATAGGGTTAGGGTGTCGGGTTAGGGTTAGGGTTAGGGTGTCCGGTTAGGGTGTTGGGTTAGGGTGTCGGGTTAGGGTGTCGGGTTTGTGTGTCGGGTTAGGGTGTCGGGTTAGGGTGTCGGGTTAGGGTTAGGGTGTCGGGTTAGGGTTAGGGTTAGGGTTAGGGTTAGGGTTAGGGTGTCGGGTTAGGGTGTCGGGTTAAGGTGTCGGGTTAGGGTTAGGGGTTAGGGTTTAGGGGTTAGGGTTTAGGGGTTAGGGTTTAGGGGTTAGGGTTTAGGGGTTAGGGTGTCGGGCTAGGGTGTCGGGCTAGGGTGTCGGGCTAGGGTGTCGGGCTAGGGTGTCGGGCTAGGGTGTCGGGCTAGGGTGTCGGGCTAGGGTGTCGGGCTAGGGTGTCGGGCTAGGGTGTCGGGCTAGGGTGTCGGGCTAGGGTGTCGGGCTAGGGTGTCGGGCTAGGGTGTCGGGCTAGGGTGTCGGGCTAGGGTGTCGGGCTAGGGTGTCGGGCTAGGGTGTCGGGCTAGGGTGTCGGGCTAGGGTGTCGGGCTAGGGTTAGGGTGTCGGGCTAGGGTTAGGGTGTCGGGTTAGGGTGTCGGGTTAGGGTGTCGGGTTAGGGTGTCGGGTTAGGGTGTCGGGTTAGGGTGTCGGGTTAGGGTGTCGGGTTAGGGTGTCGGGTTAGGGTTAGGGTGTCGGGTTAGGGTGTCGGGTTAGGGTGTCGGGTTAGGGTGTCGGGTTAGGGTGTCGGGTTAGGTTTAGGGTTAGGGTGTCGGGTTAGGGTGTCGAGTTAGGGTTTGGGTGTCGGGTTAGGGTTTGGGTGTCGGGTTAGGGTTAGGGTGTCGGGTTAGGGTGTCGGGTTAGGGTGTCGGGTGTCGGGTTAGGGTGTCGGGTTAGGGTGTCGGGTTAGGGTGTCGGGTTAGGGTGTCGGGTTAGGGTGTCGGGTTAGGGTGTCGGGTTAGGGTTAGGGTGTCGGGTTAGGGTTAGGGTGTCGGGTTAGGGTTAGGGTTAGGGTGTCGGGTTAGGGTTAGGGTTAGGGTGTCGGGTTAGGGTTAGGGTGTCGGGTTAGGGTTAGGGTGTCGGGTTAGGGTTAGGGTGTCGGGTTAGGGTTAGGGTGTCGGGTTAGGGTTAGGGTGTCGGGTTAGGGTTAGGGTTAGGGTGTCGGGTTAGGGTGTCGGGTGTCGGGTTAGGGTGTCGGGTGTCGGGTTAGGGTGTCGGGTGTCGGGTGTCGGGTGTCGGGTGTCGGGTGTCGGGTGTCGGGTGTCGGGTTAGGGTTAGGGTTAGGGTTAGGGTTAGGGTGTCGGGTTAGGGTGTCGGGTTAGGGTTAGGGTGTCGGGTTAGGGTTAGGGTGTCGGGTTAGGGTTAGGGTGTCGGGTTAGGGTGTCGGGTTAGGGTTAGGGTGTCGGGTTAGGGTTAGGGTGTCGGGTTAGGGTGTCGGGTTAGGGTTAGGGTGTCGGGTTAGGGTTAGGGTGTCGGCTTAGGGTGTCGGCTTAGGGTGTCGGGTTAGGGTTAGGGTGTCGGGTTAGGGTGTCGGGTGTCGGGTGTCGGGTGTCGGGTGTCGGGTGTCGGGTGTCGGGTGTCGGGTGTCGGGTGTCGGGTGTCGGGTGTCGGGTGTCGGGTGTCGGGTGTCGGGTGTCGGGTGTCGGGTGTCGGGTGTCGGGTGTCGGGTGTCGGGTGTCGGGTGTCGGGTTAGGGTGTCGGGTTAGGGTTAGGGTGTCGGGTTAGGGTTAGGGTGTCGGGTTAGGGTTAGGGTGTCGGGTTAGGGTTAGGGTGTCGGGTTAGGGTTAGGGTGTCGGGTTAGGGTTAGGGTGTCGGGTTAGGGTTAGGGTGTCGGGTTAGGGTTAGGGTGTCGGGTTAGGGTTAGGGTGTCGGGTTAGGGTGTCGGGTTAGAGTTAGGGTGTCGGGTTAGGGTTAGGGTGTCGGGTTAGGGTTAGGGTGTCGGGTTAGGGTTAGGGTTAGGGTTAGGGTTAGGGTTAGGGTTAGGGTTAGGGTTAGGGTTAGGGTTAGGGTGTCGGGTTAGGGTTAGGGTTAGGGTTAGGGTGTCGGGTTAGGGTTAGGGTTAGGGTTAGGGTGTCGGGTTCGGGTGTCGGGTTCGGGTGTCGGGTTAGGGTTAGGGTTAGGGTTAGGGTTAGGGTTAGGGTTAGGGTTAGGGTTAGGGTTAGGGTTAGGGTTAGGGTTAGGGTTAGGGTTAGGGTGTCGGGTTAGGGTGTCGGGTTAGGGTTAGGGTTAGGGTTAGGGTGTCGGGTTAGGGTTAGGGTTAGGGTGTCGGGTTAGGGTTAGGGTGTCGGGTTAGGGTGTCGGGTTAGGGTGTCGGGTTAGGGTGTCGGGTTAGGGTGTCGGGTTAGGGTGTCGGGTTAGGGTTAGGGTTAGGGTTAGGGTGTCGGGTTAGCGTTAGGGTGTCGGGTTAGGATGTCGGGTTAGGGTTAGGGTTAGGGTTAGGGTGTCGGGTTAGGGTTAGGGTGTCGGGTTAGGGTTAGGGTGTCGGGTTAGGGTTAGGGTTAGGGTGTCGGGTTAGGGTTAGGGTGTCGGGTTAGGGTTAGGGTGTCGGGTTAGGGTGTCGGGTTAGGGTGTCGGGTTAGGGTGTCGGGTTAGGGTTAGGGTGTCGGGTTAGGGTTAGGGTTAGGGTTAGGGTTAGGGTTAGGGTTAGGGTTAGGGTTAGGGTTAGGGTGTCGGGTTAGGGTTAGGGTTAGGGTTAGGGTGTCGGGTTAGGGTTAGGGTGTCGGGTTAGGGTTAGGGTGTCGGGTTAGGGTTAGGGTTAGGGTGTCGGGTTAGGGTGTCGGGTTAGGGTTAGGGTTAGGGTTAGGGTTAGGGTTAGGGTTAGGGTTAGGGTTAGGGTTAGGGTTAGGGTTAGGGTTAGGGTTAGGGTTAGGGTTAGGGTTAGGGTTAGGGTTAGGGTGTCGGGTTAGGGTTAGGGTGTCGGGTTAGGGTTAGGGTGTCGGGTTAGGGTTAGGGTGTCGGGTTAGGGTTAGGGTTAGGGTTAGGGTTAGGGTGTCGGGTTAGGATTAGGGTGTCGGGTTAGGGTGTCGGGTTAGGGTTAGGGTTAGGGTTAGGGTTATGGTGTCGGGTTAGGGTGTCGGGTTAGGGTTAGGGTGTCTGGTTAGGGTGTCGGGTTAGGGTTAGGGTTAGGGTTAGGGTTAGGGTTAGGGTGTCGGGTTAGGGTGTCGGGTTAGGGTTAGGGTGTCGGGTTAGGGTTAGGGTTAGGGTGTCGGGTTAGGGTTAGGGTTAGGGTTAGGGTTAGGGTTAGGGTGTCGGGTTAGGGTGTCGGGTTAGGGTTAGGGTGTCGGGTTAGGGTTAGGGTTAGGGTGTCGGGTTAGGGTGTCGGGTTAGGGTGTCGGGTTAGGGTTAGGGTTAGGGTTAGGGTGTCGGGTTAGGGTGTCGGGTTAGGGTGTCGGGTTAGGGTGTCGGGTTAGGGTTAGGGTGTCGGGTTAGGGTGTCGGGTTAGGGTGTCGGGTTAGGGTGTCGGGTTAGGGTGTCGGGTTAGGGTGTCGGGTTAGGGTGTCGGGTTAGGGTTAGGGTGTCGGGTTAGGGTGTCGGGTTAGGGTGTCGGGTTAGGGTGTCGGGTTAGGGTTAGGGTTAGGGTTAGGGTGTCGGGTTAGGGTTAGGGTTAGAGTGTCGGGTTAGGGTTAGGGTGTTGGGTTAGGGTTAGGGTGTCGGGTTAGGGTTAGGGTGTCGGGTTAGGGTTAGGGTTAGGGTGTCGGGTTAGGGTTAGGGTGTCGGGTTAGGGTTAGGGTTAGGGTTAGGGTTAGGGTGTCGGGTTAGGGTTAGGGTGTCGGGTTAGGGTGTCGGGTTAGGGTTAGGGTGTCGGGTTAGGGTGTCGGGTTAGGGTTAGGGTTAGGGTTAGGGTTAGGGTGTCGGGTTAGGGTGTCGGGTTAGGGTTAGGGTTAGGGTTAGGGTGTCGGGTTAGGGTTAGGGTTAGGGTGTCGGGTTAGGGTTAGGGTGTCGGGTTAGGGTTAGGGTTAGGGTTAGGGTGTCGGGTTAGGGTTAGGGTGTCGGGTTAGGGTTAGGGTGTCGGGTTAGGGTTAGGGTGTCGGGTTAGGGTTAGGGTGTCGGGTTAGGGTTAGGGTTAGGGTTAGGGTTAGGGTTAGGGTTAGGGTTAGGGTGTCGGGTTAGGGTTAGGGTGTCGGGTTAGGGTTAGGGTGTCGGGTTAGGGTTAGGGTTAGGGTTAGGGTTAGGGTTAGGGTTAGGGTGTCGGGTTAGGGTTAGGGTTAGGGTTAGGGTGTCGGGTTAGGGTGTCGGGTTAGGGTTAGGGTTAGGGTTAGGGTGTCGGGTTAGGGTTAGGGTGTCGGGTTAGGGTTAGGGTTAGGGTGTCGGGTTAGGGTTAGGGTGTCGGGTTAGGGTTAGGGTGTCGGGTTAGGGTTAGGGTGTCGGGTTAGGGTTAGGGTGTCGGGTTAGGGTTAGGGTGTCGGGTTAGGGTTAGGGTGTCGGGTTAGGGTGTCGGGTTAGGGTGTCGGGTTAGGGTGTCGGGTTAGGGTGTCGGGTTAGGGTGTCGGGTTAGGGTGTCGGGTTAGGGTGTCGGGTTAGGGTGTCGGGTTAGGGTGTCGGGTTAGGGTGTCGGGTTAGGGTGTCGGGTTAGGGTGTCGGGTTAGGGTGTCGGGTTAGGGTGTCGGGTTAGGGTGTCGGGTTAGGGTGTCGGGTTAGGGTGTCGGGTTAGGGTGTCGGGTTAGGGTGTCGGGTTAGGGTGTCGGGTTAGGGTGTCGGGTTAGGGTGTCGGGTTAGGGTGTCGGGTTAGGGTTAGGGTGTCGGGTTAGGGTTAGGGTTAGGGTGTCGGGTTAGGGTTAGGGTTAGGGTGTCGGGTTAGGGTTAGGGTTAGGGTTAGGGTTAGGGTGTCGGGTTAGGGTTAGGGTGTCGGGTAAGGGTTAGGGTTAGGGTGTCGGGTTAGGGTTAGGGTTAGGGTGTCGGGTTAGGGTTAGGGTGTCGGGTTAGGGTTAGGGTGTCGGGTTAGGGTTAGGGTTAGGGTTAGGGTTAGGGTTAGGGTGTCGGGTTAGGGTTAGGGTTAGGGTTAGGGTTAGGGTGTCGGGTTAGGGTTAGGGTGTCGGGTTAGGGTGTCGGGTTAGGGTTAGGGTGTCGGGTTAGGGTTAGGGTTAGGGTGTCGGGTTAGGGTTAGGGTTAGGGTTAGGGTTAGGGTGTCGGGTTAGGGTTAGGGTGTCGGGTTAGGGTTAGGGTTAGGGTGTCGGGTTAGGGTTAGGGTTAGGGTTAGGGTTAGGGTTAGGGTTAGGGTTAGGGTTAGGGTGTCGGGTTAGGGTTAGGGTTAGGGTTAGGGTTAGGGTTAGGGTTAGGGTGTCGGGTTAGGGTTAGGGTTAGGGTGTCGGGTTAGGGTTAGGGTTAGGGTTAGGGTGTCGGGTTAGGGTTAGGGTTAGGGTTAGGGTGTCGGGTTAGGGTTAGGGTGTCGGGTTAGGGTTAGGGTTAGGGTGTCGGGTTAGGGTTAGGGTTAGGGTGTCGGGTTAGGGTTAGGGTTAGGGTTAGGGTGTCGGGTTAGGGTTAGGGTTAGGGTTAGGGTGTCGGGTTAGGGTTAGGGTTAGGGTGTCGGGTTAGGGTTAGGGTTAGGGTTAGGGTGTCGGGTTAGGGTTAGGGTTAGGGTTAGGGTGTCGGGTTAGGGTTAGGGTTAGGGTGTCGGGTTAGGGTTAGGGTTAGGGTTAGGGTGTCGGGTTAGGGTTAGGGTTAGGGTTAGGGTGTCGGGTTAGGGTTAGGGTTAGGGTGTCGGGTTAGGGTTAGGGTTAGGGTTAGGGTGTCGGGTTAGGGTTAGGGTGTCGGGTTAGGGTTAGGGTTAGGGTTAGGGTGTCGGGTTAGGGTTAGGGTTAGGGTTAGGGTGTCGGGTTAGGGTTAGGGTTAGGGTTAGGGTTAGGGTTAGGGTGTCGGGTTAGGGTTAGGGTTAGGGTTAGGGTGTCGGGTTAGGGTTAGGGTTAGGGTTAGGGTGTCGGGTTAGGGTGTCGGGTTAGGGTTAGGGTTAGGGTTAGGGTGTCGGGTTAGGGTGTCGGGTTAGGGTTAGGGTGTCGGGTTAGGGTTAGGGTTAGGGTTAGGGTGTCGGGTTAGGGTGTCGGGTTAGGGTGTCGGGTTAGGGTTAGGGTGTCGGGTTAGGGTTAGGGTTAGGGTGTCGGGTTAGGGTTAGGGTTAGGGTTAGGGTGTCGGGTTAGGGTTAGGGTTAGGGTTAGGGTGTCGGGTTAGGGTTAGGGTGTCGGGTTAGGGTTAGGGTTAGGGTGTCGGGTTAGGGTTAGGGTTAGGGTGTCGGGTTAGGGTTAGGGTTAGGGTGTCGGGTTAGGGTTAGGGTTAGGGTGTCGGGTTAGGGTTAGGGTTAGGGTGTCGGGTTAGGGTTAGGGTTAGGGTTAGGGTTAGGGTTAGGGTTAGGGTTAGGGTTAGGGTTAGGGTTAGGGTTAGGGTTAGGGTTAGGGTGTCGGGTTAGGGTTAGGGTTAGGGTGTCGGGTTAGGGTTAGGGTTAGGGTGTCGGGTTAGGGTTAGGGTTAGGGTGTCGGGTTAGGGTTAGGGTGTCGGGTTAGGGTTAGGGTTAGGGTTAGGGTTAGGGTTAGGGTTAGGGTGTCGGGTTAGGGTTAGGGTTAGGGTTAGGGTGTCGGGTTAGGGTTAGGGTGTCGGGTTAGGGTTAGGGTTAGGGTGTCGGGTTAGGGTTAGGGTTAGGGTGTCGGGTTAGGGTTAGGGTTAGGGTTAGGGTTAGGGTTAGGGTTAGGGTTAGGGTTAGGGTGTCGGGTTAGGGTTAGGGTTAGGGTGTCGGGTTAGGGTTAGGGTTAGGGTGTCGGGTTAGGGTTAGGGTTAGGGTGTCGGGTTAGGGTTAGGGTTAGGGTGTCGGGTTAGGGTTAGGGTGTCGGGTTAGGGTTAGGGTTAGGGTGTCGGGTTAGGGTTAGGGTTAGGGTGTCGGGTTAGGGTTAGGGTTAGGGTGTCGGGTTAGGGTGTCGGGTTAGGGTGTCGGGTTAGGGTTAGGGTTAGGGTGTCGGGTTAGGGTGTCGGGTTAGGGTTAGGGTTAGGGTGTCGGGTTAGGGTTAGGGTTAGGGTGTCGGGTTAGGGTTAGGGTTAGGGTTAGGGTGTCGGGTTAGGGTGTCGGGTTAGGGTGTCGGGTTAGGGTTAGGGTTAGGGTTAGGGTGTCGGGTTAGGGTTAGGGTTAGGGTTAGGGTGTCGGGTTAGGGTGTCGGGTTAGGGTTAGGGTTAGGGTTAGGGTTAGGGTGTCGGGTTAGGGTTAGGGTTAGGGTTAGGGTGTCGGGTTAGGGTGTCGGGTTAGGGTTAGGGTTAGGGTGTCGGGTTAGGGTTAGGGTGTCGGGTTAGGGTTAGGGTGTCGGGTTAGGGTTAGGGTTAGGGTTAGGGTTAGGGTTAGGGTTAGGGTTAGGGTTAGGGTTAGGGTTAGGGTGTCGGGTTAGGGTTAGGGTGTCGGGTTAGGGTTAGGGTTAGGGTTAGGGTTAGGGTTAGGGTTAGGGTGTCGGGTTAGGGTTAGGGTGTCGGGTTAGGGTTAGGGTTAGGGTTAGGGTTAGGGTTAGGGTTAGGGTGTCGGGTTAGGGTTAGGGTGTCGGGTTAGGGTTAGGGTGTCGGGTTAGGGTGTCGGGTTAGGGTTAGGGTGTCGGGTTAGGGTTAGGGTTAGGGTTAGGGTGTCGGGTTAGGGTGTCGGGTTAGGGTTAGGGTGTCGGGTTAGGGTTAGGGTTAGGGTGTCGGGTTAGGGTTAGGGTGTCGGGTTAGGGTTAGGGTTAGGGTGTCGGGTTAGGGTGTCGGGTTAGGGTTAGGGTGTCGGGTTAGGGTGTCGGGTTAGGGTTAGGGTTAGGGTTAGGGTTAGGGTGTCGGGTTAGGGTTAGGGTTAGGGTTAGGGTTAGGGTGTCGGGTTAGGGTTAGGGTTAGGGTTAGGGTTAGGGTTAGGGTGTCGGGTTAGGGTTAGGGTTAGGGTTAGGGTTAGGGTTAGGGTTAGGGTTAGGGTTAGGGTTAGGGTTAGGGTGTCGGGTTAGGGTTAGGGTTAGGGTTAGGGTTAGGGTTAGGGTGTCGGGTTAGGGTTAGGGTTAGGGTTAGGGTTAGGGTTAGGGTTAGTGTTAGGGTTAGGGTTAGGGTTAGGGTGTCGGGTTAGGGTTAGGGTTAGGGTTAGGGTTAGGGTTAGGGTGTCGGGTTAGGGTTAGGGTTAGGGTTAGGGTTAGGGTTAGGGTTAGGGTTAGGGTTAGGGTTAGGGTTAGGGTTAGGGTTAGGGTTAGGGTGTCGGGTTAGGGTGTCGGGTTAGGGTTAGGGTTAGGGTTAGGGTTAGGGTTAGGGTTAGGGTTAGGGTGTCGGGTTAGGGTGTCGGGTTAGGGTTAGGGTTAGGGTTAGGGTTAGGGTGTCGGGTTAGGGTGTCGGGTTAGGGTGTCGGGTTAGGGTTAGGGTTAGGGTTAGGGTGTCGGGTTAGGGTGTCGGGTTAGGGTTAGGGTTAGGGTTAGGGTTAGGGTTAGGGTTAGGGTGTCGGGTTAGGGTGTCGGGTTA